>JANAVB010004398.1:18107217-18109717 GCA_029216955.1 Iris pallida
TTGCCGTCACAATGTCCCCAGAAGAACTTAGCGAAGAGAGATTCAAGAGAGTGGAGCACCTTCATGGGGGGGAGGGGAACAGACGGCCAGAATGTACATCGGGATGGACGATAAAACGTGTTTGATGAGGATCGTTTTGCCTCCTGGGGATAAGGTTGTGTTGTGCCATCCTACGATGAGTTTGCGGATCTTGTCTGCTAGGTGGTCGTATATGCCAGAGTTGGCTTTATCGTACACCAGCGGGCATCCGAGGTAAAGGAAGGGGGTAGGCCGTACTGAAGGAGGTCATATTGGCGAGCAGGGTAGAGCGGGTTCTGTCAGCTTTGTGATGAGTGTAGATGACGCTCTTGTTGTTGTTGATACGGTGACCAGAGCAGTTGGTGTATCTGGCGATCGTGCTCAAGAGACCTCGATTGATCCGCTGTCTCCAGAGGAGAAGATGAGGATATCGTCAGCGTAGGCCAGGTGAGTGATAAGAGGGCATCCGATGGTGGTGTGGAAGTGGTTGAAACCGGCCATACTGGGCATGCTGTTGAGGCTTCTGCTGAGGGCTTCGGCTGCGATAATGAAAATGGTGGAAGAGAGCGGGTCCCCCTGTCTAATCCCGCGAGTAGAACGAAAGAAACCCAACGCCTGGCCGTTAATGACGGTGGAGAACCACGCATTGTTGATTGATCTGAAGACGATGTCAATCCATGTTTCGGAGAAGCCAAAGGCCCTGAATACCCAGATCATGAATTGCCAGTCTAGGCGGTTGTATGCTTTTTCTATGTCGAGTTTGATGGCAACGTTCCCCCCTCGACGGGAACTTCATGCATGTGATCATCTCTTGCGCAAGAAGGATGTTGTCAGTTATATTACGGCCTTTAACGAACCCGCTTTGCTCTTCGAAAATAATCTTGGGGAGAAGTTCGGACATCCGATTGGCGATAATCTTGGATATGATCTTGTTGGTGAAGGTGCAGAGGCTGATCGGGCGGAAGTCTTTAAAGGTTTTCGGATTGTCTTTCTTGGGGATAAGGATGATGTTGGCGCATGAAATTGAATTAGGGTATCTGGCCCATTGGAGAAAGGCAATGGTGGCTTCGACTATGTCATTTTTAATAATGTCCCAGCAAGCTTTGAAGAAGACTCCGTTGAACCCGTCCGGCCCCGGGCACTGTGCTCGTTAATGGACCAGACCGTAGCTTTGACCTCCTCCTCAGAAATGGTGGCTAGCAGGGTCTCGTTGTCATAATCGCTAATGAGGGAGGGGATGATCGACAATAGCGTCTCGTCTCTAGCGACCCGCTTCTTGGTGAATAGGCTGGAGTAGAAGTTCACGGCGGTGGCCTGAATTCCAGCCTGGTCATTGACCAGGTTGCCATTGTCGTCGAGAATCCGGTGTAATTTTAATTTGTTCCTGCGTCCTTTTACGCACGCATGAAAGAACTTGGAATTACGGTCACCGACGGTGTCCCAGGTCAATCTGGCTTTTTGCTTCCAGAATTCATTCTCCACTCTCAGCCTAGATTTAAGAAGAGCTCTAGCGAGGTTAAGGGATGTGCGGGTCTCCGGAGAGTTATTAATGGCAAATGTGGACTCTGCGCGGGTGACATCGTTCTCCGTCTCTCGTATGGCCTGGAAGATGTCGTCGTATGCCTCTTTGCTCCATGATGATAGGGCCTTTCGAGTGGCTTTGAGCTTGGATGCCATCTGGGACATGGGGTCAATGGCTGAGACAGAATTCCATGCCGAAGCAACGGTGTTCTGAA
This sequence comes from Iris pallida, assembly GCA_029216955.1. Classification (NCBI taxonomy): domain Eukaryota; kingdom Viridiplantae; phylum Streptophyta; class Magnoliopsida; order Asparagales; family Iridaceae; genus Iris; species Iris pallida. Next base: position 18,108,972 of record JANAVB010004398.1, read on the forward strand.
ATTGTGGGTGATGACGCCAAAAGTTGAGGAAGCGAAAAGCTTTCTTGTTGCCGGTGTGATTGCTGCTGATTTGGACAAGAAGAGAGGAGTGATCCGATTCGGTGGAGTTGAGATGGGAGAGATTAGTGATCAGGCCCATGTTGGACCAGCCGTCGTTGATCATCGCCCGATCTAATCGGGAGTACTGTCGCCGGTGGCCTTCTTGCATGTTGTACCAGGTGAATGTACTGCAGAGGAAGGGGATAGGGGTGAGGTTCCCGTGAAAGGTAAAGTTGTTGAAATCATCCATAGCTGGCTTGGGGGGAGGACGGCCACCGGACTTCTCCTCAATACAAGAAACCGTATTGAAGTCGCCGATACAAAGCCACGGCAGCCCCTGTGGATGAATCCTCAAAAGGTCTGCCCAGAGCAATCTGCGCTCAGGGATGTCGCAACTGCCATGGACAACGGAGATGACGGAACGGGACTTGAGAGCCGGGTGTTCAACCCATCAAGTAAGAGCCTGGGGAGAGTCATGGATGGTACCAAATTGGAAGTCTTGAGCAAGAAAAAGCCAGATGTCGTTGCCGCCTGCGATGGCATACGGGAAGCCTAACTTGAGTTGTGTGGCTTTAAGTCTTTTTTTGAGGAATTTTGGGTTCGCTAATGATTAAGAGGTCTATACGGTAAGTCTTCTTGAGGTTGAGAATTCTGTTCATCGTCGATTTGTTGCCGAGTCCCCTAACATTCCAGGAGATGATGTTAAG
>JANAVB010004398.1:18114717-18192217 GCA_029216955.1 Iris pallida
TCGTTATTTGGCATTGGGACCGAAGAAGCACGCAAAGACTTCGCCAGGCTATGTCGTTAATGGCTTCAAGTTTAAGGCAACTCAGAATGCTATAAATGCTGAATATGTCAATGACAGCTTCAGTACCAAAGATTCTGGTGTTTGTACCATCTGCTACCGAGGATGTCGGTAAAATGATGCCCGTCGGGATGCCCTCTTCTATGGCCGCTCGCTATGATGACATGTTCGTAGATACCGTCGACGGCTTTAAGAAAGGGCGCCTGTACGAAGTCGGCTCCCTGGCGCCGTTGCACGCGACGATTTCGAGATTTCCACCTCCCCAGCCTCCTTCTGCAGCCCCGGCAGACAATGATGTGAGGTTCCAGCTTGGGCATCTGAACGTGATGGTGTCGAACTTACGGGCGCAGTTGTCTACGTCCTTTTTGCGTCCTTCTACTGCTTCCGGTCCGTCTGCTCCCGGTCCGTCTACTGGTGCTGTCGGTCCTTTTTCCGTCGGGCGTCTCTTTTTTGACCCTGATGCCCCTATCGTACCGCCTCCTGCTGTGACGGTCCTTCTCGACCTGATGTCGCCAGAGCAGCTACGCCAACTTTCAGACCATATCTTAGAGGGATTGCCGCCATACCTGGTGGAAGTGTACATACGTCGGGCACATGTGGGAGTACCAGCACCATCGGATGATCCAACTCCTCCTCCTCCTTGATGTTTGTATTCGAATATTTTGAAAACTGTTTAAATATTGAATATTTGTTTTTTGTGTGGACAATTTGAAATATTTGATAATGTTGACTGTTTTAAATGATTGGTGTATTATTTATGTTGGTTTGTGTTGGTGGATGTTTGGGAATGATCTGTTTTATTTATGTTGGTGGATGTTTGGGATTGTATATTGGACAATGTTGAATGTTTGGATAATTTGTGTTATTTTTGTTGGTGGATGTTGTGTGAACAGGGAATGCTCTGTTTTATGCAAAAAAAATTCAAAAAATTCCCAGTTAGCGACGGAGTCGTGACTACCAACCGACGAAATATCCGTCGCTAACTGGAACTATTCCAAGTTAGCGACGGATAGCGACTACTCACCGACAGACAATCCGTCGGCAAGGTTCTGGAAATATAAAAAAAATCACAAAAATGGATCGATGGATATTCCGTCGGTAGGCCGTCGCTAGTAGTCGGTAAAAGTTTGGCGACGGATAATCCGTCACCAAATCCGTGACTGGTGGCGACGGATTAGCGACTAATCTCGACGGAGTAGCGGCAGAATATCCGTCGCCACGGTTCTAGAAATATGAAAGATTCACAGAACCGGGTCGACGGATGTACGCCGCTATTCCGTCGCTAGGCCGTCGAACCGTAGCGACTACAAGCGACGAGTTAGCGACGGAGATTGCGTATGAGACACTCTTCGATACGCATTTATCGACTATTTAGCGAAGGATTAGCGACGGATATTGCGTATCAGATACTTTCTGATACGCAATTACCGACCATTTAGCGACGGATACGGCCGTCGCTAAGGCGATGTATCATTAACTTTCTGATACATGCTTTGACGAAAATCCATCGCAAAATCGTTGCTGGGCGACAACTTGGCGACGTATTGTTTTTAGCGACGAGGGTTTTCCCGACGGATGTTTTGGACTAAAATTTGTCGACCATCCGTCGGTATTACCATTTACCGACGGCTGGGCGACGGATACGGCCATCGCTAAAGCGATAAATTTTGGTAGTGGATCAAGAAGCCGAGACACAATCGGTCAAAGGAATCTTCCTTTCGACCAAAACATAATCGGTTAAAGGAATCTTCCTTCCGACCAAGAAACAATCGATCAAAGGAATCTTCCTGATTCCAACCAAGATGCCTTCAGTCAAAAGGATATCCCTATCACTTATCCTGTGGGTAGTTCCTTATATGACTTTGATGTCGATAGTGAAAGTTTTGAACGGACCATCTTTTCTACTAGTTCATCTTTGATAGCTAGAGAAGTGACTGCTTATGTCGTCATAGAAGATCAAGATGCTTCCAGTTCTAGCAGTCAAGAGTAGAGGATTATTGCTTTAGAGGCAAGTTTGAAGAGCATGGTTGAGATAATGACAGGCATGTATGCTGTGATTATGACACAACATACAGTTCTACCGGTTGTGAATCTGATTCCGACCCAAGAACCTGCAACGACATCAGCTTCCGTCATATCTGGTTAGTCTGGGGGTACAGTCTTCTCATACCACTTCTATACCAGTACAGACAATTCTAAGTCAATCTGGTGATGGAATTGGTATTTATTATGTAATACCTCCTTCCAACATATCAAATCAGTCCACTGCTCCACAATCATTGGGAGATACTAATGAAGTCGTAGAATTTTTACATACTCAAATTGAAGCCTTCAAGCAGAAAGACGGCTTATAGAAGCTTGGGATCAAGCAACCTTATCCTATAGAGTGGAAGGAAGTTCAATTTCCTCCCAAATATAAACTCCCTAATATTATGTTATTTGATGGCAGCACATCTTCAAGTCAATACCTTAATCACTTTGAGGTAATGATTGATCAACTACAGCCAAATGACGCTCTACTTACTAGGGTGTTCGTCGGATGTTTAGCAAGTACAGCTTACGACTGGTACCGCAGTTTACCAAATGGTTGTATAATCTTTTTCTCCGAATTCAAACAAATGTTCCTGGAATGATCTTATGAGGGAATAAATGACAAGACTATGTCTGCTCTCATTAAAATTAAACAACGACATAATGAAACAACCGAACGGTTCATTGAACGATTCCGCCGTGAGGCACTCAAATTGCCTCTCGGAACTCCAGATCCTTTGACTATAGACACTTGCAAATCAAACCTATTGCCTATAATCAGCGTGTGGACTGGATTGACGTAGTTCCATGATGGCCTTCATTCATAGTGAATTTTAAAGCGGCAGAAGAAAGTGCTGATAAGTTCAAACAATTAGGTATTCAGATGCCTAATCTTGACAGAGATGAACATGCTACATCAAATAATGGTGGTCGTCAGAACAACCGCAAGGATAAAGAGACTTTGGGTATCAACGTCAAAGGTACTTTAGCCGTCAATATAGGTCAATCAACATCTACTCCAACGGCACCACCACAGAGAGCACCACATCCGAAAGAAGAATACTCCTTTGATGAAGATGATGTCATGAGCATCTTTGATTGTCTGATCAAGAGCAATAAACTTCAGCTGCCGGATGCAAAATGGCCAAAAGAAGTAGGTAAAACTGACAACCCTAAATATTGTGTTTACCACAGGTTTTTTGGACATCCGACTCGAGCATCCTACGTGCTTAAAGGTAAGATCCAGGAGATGGTTAATCCTGGTGCAATCACTCTCCAAAAAGATGAAAAGACTATAATGGCTAACGTCATCTCTCTACAATTTGACGATTTGTCTGCTCAACTTGTGCAAGACGGTGTCGTTCCCATCCCAAGAACCACTTTAGAGATTGTTAATCTTCCACCTGCACGAATTGATGGTCTTGTTCCTTTGTCTACTGATAAGGGAGAAATTATGTGGATCCATCTTGATTTAGTGGCTGACTTTGAAGCATCTTCTTCATCCATAAAGTCCAAAAAAGCAACCAAATACAAGTCATGTCACATGACTTCATTGGGTGAACATTATCCTCCACCTTTAACTGCTACTTTCACCTCGACGGCAGATTCTTCTTCTTCGTCTTCTTCTGAGATAATGCTACCAAAGCTAGAAGCCAATTACCAACCAGCCTTCCATATATATAGTCAACAATCTCGCAAACTCATAAAGAAGATGGGATATGATCTACAAAAAGCTTTCGGCGTGAATCATGGAAAAGGATCTCATATACCTCTTTCTTTAGGCCTTTCACACAACCAATATCGTGTTAGTTTGGATTTTTGGATAGACTCTTCATCTTGCCAAAAGAAGCCTTCCAAAAGCAAGATTCGAACAAAGAGTTGCAATATGGTGTCCTTCGAACCTGTATCCGAAGAAGAAGCCTTAACTGGTACCAGGTTTGGGAGACTTTACCTGAGAGATTATTTAGAAGGTCAAGAGAGCCGTGCTCTAGCTTCGGAGGCTCCTTCAGCATCATCTTCTCTTGCTGTCAATGTTCTATTGGTTTCATCACCTCCAGTAGAACCAAATCCTCCCAAACTGACGACAGCTGACAAAGGAAAGTAGCTTGTTCGCTTCAATAAAGTATTAAAGAATACTCTAGCTCTGGGACTCGAGAAGCCGTATAACTTTGATATACTGGCTCAGCTGGCTAATATCATGGTAAGTTTATCAATTTTTGAGCTACTGCGTCTCTTGAAGGAAACTCGAGAAACATTGAATAAAGCTTTGATGCAAGCTGATACTTGTCTAACACTCCTTAAGAAGACAGAGCAGGAGCCTGTAACCTGCTTTCATTTTCATAGTGTGATGGAGCTGATGCCCAACATTACCTTTACATAAGATGATATGCTGCTGGAAGATAATCGTCATGACCAACCCCTATACTTCCCGGGATATGTCGATACCATGAAAGTTGATCGCATCTTGATCGACCCTGGGTTTGCACTCAGCATCATGCCATGCATTAAAGATTCCTGTACATAATATTTCAGCAACTATCACAACAATCTTGGGATTTTATTCTGGAAGAAGTGAACCCCTGGGGAAGATTCGCCTGGAAGTTCAAATCGGCAATCTTCGTACAAAGTTTACCTTCTATGTGATCGATAATCATGGCTCCTATAATGCTTTACGGGGAAGACTATTTCTACATGAACATAACATTGTACCGTCCACTCTCCACCAATGCTTCAAATATGTGGACATTAATGGAAAAGTCCAGAAGGAAGTAGCTGATCTAAATCCTTTCAGGGGTATTGAAGCATATTGTACTGATTCTCGGATGTACAAGGAAGAGTTCATGACGGTTGTACTGGCAATAGATAGTGAGAAAGATCAGAGGTACCTCAGATGATGTTCTCATAATCCCAGTCAAAGGACGTACTACTCATCCATCTTCTTCTTAGACATTGACTATCCATCTTTCCTCTCATAACAAACAGCCTCCCGTTGGAAAGATGGGACAAAGGAAGCTCACTTCTTCTGAGACTCTTGTTATCGACCTTCATCATAACAAACCTCCTTCTTCTCCTTCTCCTCCTCTGGTTATCAACCTTACTAAGCCTTCTGTTAAAGCCAAGAATCTCCTTTACAGTATACTGATGTCTTTTATTATACTCGATATTACTTAGAAATGATAGATAACTTCAAACCACTTACAATAGGAGCATTTCAACCTCTTCAAGACGAAGTATTGATCGAACCAGTGCAAGACTCCTTCTTCTTAGTTCCTTCCAAGAAGAAAGATGAATTTTTTATACTTTTAATAAAGGAACAGAACAGAAGAACATGCCCGATAGTGAGAAAGAAAATCACGATAATGGAAGACTTTAACTATGTCATTATAGTCAACAATCAAAAGATATCATTCAAAAGATGGGCTACAATTTTAAAGCCGGTCTCAATGGAGGTAAGGGAAGGCGAACTCCTATTCGTATCCCTGCTCTAAAAGGAAAGTCATAACAATATTACGGCAAAACGAAGCGGGAATTGGGTTATACCTCACTGATTCCGACTCTAGAAGCCTCTGAATCCGATAAAGAAGAGCGATCTAACTCTTCTGATTCTATTTCATGGGATTTTGATACTAGTGTAGGTCATGTCTATTGGGTGGCACTATCTTTCAATATGGTGTCTGCTGAATTCTCAAAAGACGATAATGACGTTACTGAAACTACCGAAGTAAATCCGTGGGCACAAAAGGATGGACACTCAATGGGAACTTTGCTTTGAGCAACAATAACTCCCTATTGAAGATCAATTAATTAATATTGATGTTGGAGATAAAGGCTCACCAAGACCTATCTTCATCAGTAAGAGTCTCACAAAAGTGGATAAACAAGAATTCATTCAGCTTATTCGAGAATACATTGACATCTTCGCCTGAAATTATGAGGATATTTCGGGACTGGATCCTCAGATTGTTACCCACAGACTCAACATCTTGTCCAATGCAAAGCCAGTCAAACAACAACATCATCGATTCCGACCTGATATGATGGATGCCATTTAAACTGAAGTCAAAAAACTTATCTCTTATGGTTTTGTCAGAGAAGAACAACATCCTGACTGGGTGGCCAATGTTGTCTCAGTTATGAAAAAATAGGGAAGGTCAGAATCTGTATTGACTTTAGAGATCTCAACGATGCTTGTTCCAAGGATGAGTTTCCTCTTTCGATCACTGATATCATGATCGACAATTCTTGCGAATTTGAACGAATGTCTCTTTTTGATGGATTCTCAGGTTATAATTAAATCAAGATGCATCCAGAAGATAAAAAATATACATCTTTGTGCACTCCTCTCGGAGTCTACTATTATACTATCATGTCGTTTGGTCTTAAAAATGCTGGTGCAACTTATCAGCGCGCTATGAGTACTATCTTCTGTGATCATTTGCGAAAGATAGTTGAATGCTACGTAGATGATATGGCTGTCAAAAGTTGTCTAAAGGAAGACCACATCTAAGACTTGAAAACTATATTCGATCTAATACGCCAATATTAACTCAAGATGAATTCCATCAAGTCATTCCTGGGAGTCTCTAGTGGCAAATTTTTCGGATTCGTTATTACCTCTAAAGTTATACACGTTGACCCTGAGAAAATCAAAGCCATTCAAGAGATGCGTCCTCTATGCAACCTAAAAGAGCTACGAGGAATCCAGGGATGGCTTGCATACATCAGGAGATTCATCTCAAATCTCTCTAGACGCTGTAAATCGTTCACTCAACTCATGAAAAAAGGTGTGTCTTTTATTTGGACTGAAGAATGCCAATAAGCATTTGAAGACATAAAGCGGTACTTGATGAACCCTCAAGTTCTAGTACCTCAAATCTCAAGAATACCCTTCCTGATGTATGTTTGAGAAATGGATCATTCATTGGGTGCCTTACTAGCTCAGAAGAATAAAGAAGGTCATGAGCAAGCTATCTATTATCTCAGCCGTACAATGATCAGATCTGAACATCGATACAACCAAGTAAAAAAAAAATGTCTAGCTTTGATGTTTGCTGTTCAAAAGATGAGACATTGCATCACCGGCCAAACTATTTATGTTATTTCTAGAGTTAACCCTCTCCGGATCTTGATGAAGAATCCCAGTACACTCAATTCCAGGATTGCTACATGGGCCATATTATTAGCACAATATGATATGGATTATGTTCCTCAAAAGTCTGTTAAGGGTCAAGCCCTTGCTGACTTCCTAGTATCTCATCCAATTCCCGAAACGTCTAAACTCTATGATGAGATTTCGGACGAAACTTTGGAATCCAACATGATTTCAGAAGAAATTCTTGTCTGGCCTCTATTCTTTGATGGTACATCCAGAAGAGGACCAAAAGGTGTCATTGTCGCTGGAGTTGGAATCGTCCTTGTATCGCCAGAAGGATTAGCTATTCAAAGAGCTTATTCTTTAGACGAATCGAGTTCCAACAACGTGGCTGAATATAACGCTCTACTCATTGGTCTCCAATTGGCTAAACAATTAGATATTGAATATCTTGAAGTATATGGAGACTCTAAACTATTCGTCAATTAGGTTAGTGGCACGTATGAAGTTTAGCACCAGGATCTCGTCCCATATCATGAAGCAGCAGTTAGGTTGGGTATATCGTTCAAAGGCTTATAAATTGAACTTGTACGTCGGGCATGTAATACAGAGGCTGATGTAATAGCTAATCTGGCAGCCGTATTAGCAATCCCAGTGAAAAGCCAACAAATGATTGTCATCACTAACAGAGAGTTATTTTGTATTGAGAATAACTCAAATATTGAGTTCAGTAATTCAAGTGAAATCAATGTCATTAGTGAAGACTGGAGAGCTCCTTTTATTGACTTCGTGGTACATGATATTTTACTTGAAGATTCTAAGGAAGCTGTAACAATCCGTAGGCGATCACTACGATTTTATTAGAATCACACTTCTAAGACCCTTTATCGAAGAACATTTGATGGTCAACTCTTACGTTATCTTGCGGGAGATGAAGCAAAACAAATACTACGAGAAGCTCATGATGGTTTATGTGGTGCACATCAGCCCGGTCTTAAATTACATGATCGTATCCGACGTATGGGCTACTATTGGCCCACTATGATATCAGAAGCCATTGAATATGCAAGAAAATGTCGAGCCTGTCAAATCCATGCATACTTCATCCATCAACCATCTTAGTTCCTTCACCCGACTGCCGCATCATGGCCCTTTGAAGCTTGGGGCATGGATGTCATTGGTCCTATCAATCCATCGTCATCTAGAGGATATCGGTTTATACTAGCTATAATTGATTACTTTTTGAAATGGGCAGAGCCATACCTTTATCTGAAGTCAAGACTACCAACGTCATCAACTTCATCATATATCATGTGATATACAGATTCGGTATTCCTCAACGAATCATTCATGATAATGGACTACAATTCATCAGTCAAAAGTTTACTCGGTTTTGTGATGATAACAAAATCAACAATGTTGCTTCCACGGCCTACGATCCTGCAGCTAATAGTCTGGCTGAAGCATTCAACAAAACTATCATCAAGCTTCTCAAGAAATTCGTTTCTACCAATAAGAGAAACTGGAGTAGAAAGCTTGGAGAATGTCTATGGGTTTATCGTACTACTATACGCACTCCAACCGGTTGCACACCTTTCTCCTTGGTGTATAGATGCGAAGCTATCCTACCATTGGAAATTCAAATTCCTTCCTTAAGAATTGCAATTGCCAATAAGCTCACAATAGAAAATAATGATCGTCTTCGACTTCAGGAGCAAGAAGCGCTTGACGAAAAGCAGTTATTAGCTCAATAACATATTAAATTATATCAAGCTCATACCTCAAAAACTTTCAACTGTAAAGTTAAAGTACGAGCATTCCAAAAAGGCAAATTAGTCCTTACTGTCAGACGTCCTATGACTATGACACACATGAGCAAAGGCAAATTCGAAGCAAAATGGGAAGGTCCCTATGTTGTTGTTAGCCCAATGATTCTATCATATTTTTGAATATGTCTAATTAATTGAGTTTAACATAATAACATCACTAATATTCATGTAATCACTATCATATTACTACTTAAACTTAGCATTGTCCTAAATGTTCACTATATCAATATTGTTGAGCTACATAAGCTAGTATCATATTGTTCTGTTTATCTAACATGTACTTGTAGACATACAGTAAGCATGATTAAGCTTTGTCAAACCAGGACATATGCAATAGAGTAATATTAATGGGCCAAAGATGGCGTTATACAAGAAGATTTCTCTGAACCGCCTAACGACCTATTCAGATTTCTAGATCTGTTTATCTTTGGACGACCGCTGTCAAGGAAAATGGCGTCTTCAAGTCTGCTCAAATATTTAAAGAAAGGCGTCATCAAAGGGCTCTTAGTTTTCCTATTTCATCAATATATTTTTCACATTTATTGAGTCTAGGAATACGATGTATACTACATCGTACTGGTAAATAGGCTACCCAAGAAACGTTTTCAAAATATCCTTTCATTTTAAAAACAAGCCCACTTACAAAAGCCCAAACTACTTCTGAACTGTTTGACTTTTCAAAAAGCCCAAAAACCAATTTGCAAAACCCTAACAGAACCCTAGCAGAACTCGGCCCGAATTTGGCCAGAGTTCGGCCAGAGTTCGGTTAGTGAACGTTGTTTTTTGAACTTGGTCTTCCTGCAGTTACGGATCCCAACGAAATTTTTTCATAGAGTTCTGTCCGAATTCTGCCCGAATTCTGTCAGAATTCTACCTTTGAAAAAACTATAAATAGAGAAGGATTTCGATCATTTCAATTTACTGATACACCAATTCACTTTCATATCTCTTCTCTATAAGCCTACTCCTTCCAAAGTGTTCTGAGCTATTCATTTTCAAATCCCAAGCCAGTTACAATCCTCTAGTCGATTTGCCAGTGCGGTACGGTCTAGAAGTTTTAGAGTGATTATAATCAGAGGCTTGATTGAAGGTGTACTTGCAACTATCATCTAGTTCAAAAATACATTAACGTATCATCTAGTTCTGGATCCAAGGTACTGAACCCAGTCCCCTAGGTTCCAAAATACATTAACGTATCTAGGTCCTACATTTTGATTTACAAATATTTATATTTTATTATTATCGAATGATTTTGTAGCACATATGGATAAATGTAATTCATACATCTTATGCTGTATGCTACATTGTTCTAAGATTTTTTTTAAGTTCATAGAATATTTTTTTTCATATTGCACTAATTCTTCTTAAATCTTCGTTTATTAAAGAAGAGATTTGTTTTGGGTACAAGCCTACAAAGGGTCTGTCTGTCACCATGACAACGGTCGAAGCGAAGCGGTACTTAAGTGTTCCCCGATGAACCTCCGTTAGCTGGAACAGTACCCCTACAGCTAACCCAAGATTGATCAACGCTTTATAAACTAAAAATTTATTGAGATCTAGTTGCAATTGTTATCTGATGGTTTTTGGATTTTAGATTTGATGGATAATGATTTAATTTTTACAAAAGTTAACATATATTGATCTTCATAGGTTAATATTTGTCATCTTTTGATATACTTATTTTTCTGTCACTCTATTCTATATTTAAACTTGATTTGATATTGTGACGACTCATTGAATAGTATGGTCTTGTGATTTCGTCTTTAACTTGTGTAATATTCAATGATTTTGAGCTTTATATTATTTTCTTCTTATTTAAGTTACTAACTGCCTATAGCAGTAATTCTTTGCAGAGAGAAGTCAAGCATATTGAATTTCTCTTTCTCAAAGTGTTTCTTCTCTTTAATCCTACGGTTATCTGATGGACACCGTGCTAAGGCTTTAAAAGGAAAGAAATGAACTTTGATAAGAAGACCTAATATTTTTGAATTAGTTTCGTACTTTCGAAAATATGTCTCTGAATTTTATTTTAAAATTTTGTCAATATTTTTGGATATAGCCATGTAAAGGTGGAGTAGTTAATTGTTTCAAAACAGTTATTCCCTTGACATGCCATACACTTTTCTTTGGACATATATCTAGTTATGTTTATTTGTTCAAATGGATTTATTTATGATTTATGGATTCTTTTATTAAAATTGTTTTCGTGATTCGAATTGCCAGCTTTCAGTCTAAGGACTAAATGGACGCATTCGAACATTTACTAAGATAATTTTTCATAATAAATTCCACATTTTTTGAAAAGCCTTTTTGATTTCTTTTTAATTTATTGAATCTGTCCGGTACTCAAATTTTATTATTAAAGATAGTTTTCAGAATCTTTAATGTCTTAAAATATTTTTTTTATATATATAGGAGATATATTTTGTTTGTTCATCTTTAAGCATTTATTCATTGAATACCTCTTTTATTTGCCGAAAAATGATATTTGTTTTATGTTTGGGACTTTACATGCATTTGATCAAAGGAAAGAAAAGATGCATATCTTGGATATTCCTTAGATCCTGTGATTATTTATTTTATCTATTTTATGCATATAAATTATTTTTGAACTATATATGCATATTTTAAGGGAGAGCAAATTAATTGTTTCAATTATTTTATACCCTTAATATGTGGTATACCTAGTTCATCATGGACATATATTCTTTTATTTAAAATATCTTGTTGAGTTGTTCATGATATTTGGATTTGTATTAGATGAGAGAATGTATGATTATTATTATTTATTTTTAATTCTCTCATTCGAGTTTCTAAAAGTTATCTTGCCAAATATATTTAATTATCCTTATTTGATTGAGTTTAAAATTAGTTTTGGAATTTCTTATTGAGATTTTATCTCAAAGTTCATGATTATCTATATTTAGACTGATCATACTTTGCGGGAGAGCATTCAAGTCGACTGAATTTCTTCTTCTCAAGTATTTTGTCTTCATTACCTTCATGTCTATCTAATGGATATACATATATCATGCTAAGGTAATTGAATTCAAATGCATGAACTTTAGTATAGATTTTACATAGATTCAAGTATACTTATTTTGATCTCTTTTCGATGATTATACACTTTATGGAATTGATTTACTAATTTGTATGGGCAAATTATGAATCATATTTTTTTTGTGATCATTGTTAAAAGTCTCATTATATTTTTGATTCTTTTATATATACTAGATCTACGAATTTCTATTCATCATGATTTATTTATGACCAATGATTGATTCCTACTATATTGATATATTTTTTTTGGTCTATTTAAATACACAATATGATGAACAAAATGTGTTTTGAATGTTATTTTTTGACAAGTTTTTCTACTATCGTTATGCAATTTTCTAAACTTGTCGTTACACTCTTCTCCTAATCCTTGATCATGATTATTTTTGCTTTCCTCCTTTACTTATGCTTGAGTTCATTTTAGCTCTAATTACGGGGGAGCTTATTTTGTATCTACTGTATATATATTAAACTTAGCCGATTTGCCATAATAAAAAAGGAGGAGATTATTAGCCCAATGATTTTATCATATTTTTTGAATATAGCTAATCAATTGAGTTTAACATAATAACATCACTAATATTCATGTAATCACTGTCATATTACTACTTAAATTTAGCATTGTCCTAAATGTTCACTATATCAATATTGTTGAGCTACATAAGCTTGTATCATATTGTTCTGTTTGCCTAACATGTACTTGTAGACATACAGTAAGCATGATCAAGCTTTGTCAAACCAGGACATATACAATAGAGTAATATTAATGGGCCAAAGACGGCGTTATACAAGAAGATTTCTCTGAACCGCCTAACGACCTATTCAGATTTCCAGATCTGTTTATCTTTGGACGACCGCCGTCAAGGAAAAAGGCGTCTTCAAGTCTGCTCAAATATTTGAAGAAAGGCGTCATCAAAGGGCTCTTGGTTTTCCTATTTCATCAATGTATTTTCATATTTATTGAGTCTAGGAATACGATGTATAGTGCATCGTACTGACAAATAGGCTACCCAATAAACGTTTTCAAAATACCATTTCATTTTGAAAACAAGCCCACTTACAAAAGCCCAAACTACTTCTTAACTGTTTGACTTTTCAAAAAGCCCAAAAACTAATTTACAAAACCCTAACAGAACCCTAGTAGAACTCGGCCCGAGTTCGGCCAGAGTTCGACCAGAGTTCGGTTAGTGAACGTTGCTTTTTGAATTTGGTCTTCCCGCAGTTACGAATCCCAACGAGATTTTCTCATAGAGTTCTGCCCGAATTCTGTCTGAATTCTGCCTTTGGAAAAACTATAAATAGAGAAGGATTTCGATCATTTCAATTCACTCATACACCAATTCACTTTCATATCTCTTCTCTATAAGCCTACTACTTCCAAAGTGTTCTGAGCTATTCATTTTCAAATCCCAAGCCAGTTACAATCCTCTAGTCGATTTGCTAGTATGGTACCACTACAACAAAAATACCTTTTAATGACGACTAAAAAGCGTCATTAATTACAAACCATGACGCTTTTTTTCTTCAATCCAAGCGTTATGAAAACAGGTGTTATAAATGTTTTTAAAAGCGTTATAAATAATTCTTCCAAAACCGTCATTAATAGGTTGAATTTATGCTACAGTTTATTTTCAAAGCGTTATGAATAGATAATCTGTATATGGTCATTGTATCACATTTATAACGTTTTATACTGCATGTTATATATTACATTCCAAACACTGCTCAATTCAATTCGAAAACAACCACTTTGAACCATATTCATAACAAAACATTGAAATCTAATATAAAGTATCATTCTCCATTTCATTGTCTCAAAATAGGGTACATCAACATCTCACAGATATAGAGTACTTTAGCTAGCTACATTTCATTATCTCAAAATAGAGTACTTTAGCTACCATTCTACATTTCTCCATCTCCATTTCATTGGTGACTTGAATGTATACAATAGAAATTGTTGATAGCAACCTGAATGATAGCAGGATCAGTGTGTAGAGAAGTGGTCTGAGCAGGCGGTGAATCTTTAACCTGTAAATCCTGCAAATTGTAAGAGAGTTTATAAATATATCAAGTTCAGAAGTATAAAAAGACAACTCCAAAGCTACAGTGGAGTCCTTGAACATAAAATAATAATAAATAAATAATACTGCTGAGTCCAAATTACTCAACGAGCAGATGTATGGTATACCATCCTTGAACAAGCAACAGCAAGAGAAACATGATTGACATTATCTTGATTCTCCAAGGCAATTAATAATGCAACTATCTTGATTCTCCAATAATAGCAGCAAGAGAAATTTCATGTTTACAAACAAGTCTCCAAATTTTCGCATAACAAACCAGTCTAAGTCTATCCACATGATCAAGCATATTAATGTAATAATAATAATAATTAAATCTTAATATATAAAAAATTGGCAGTCGACCAAAGCTGTAAGCTAAATGGCATAGTAGAAAAAACAAGATTCCTATTATGTATCAATTCAAAGTCGACGATCGATCGATCGATTGGAGATCTGGTCGTTTTGTCGTGTACTTAAGAGGTGGATGGGGGCCTTGATGTGCTTGATGAGGGTGGAGCTGCACTGGTTCTCCCTCGGCTCGTGGCGGTGGTGCCGGCGGACATACTCCGACTCCAGAGATCTGAACCCGTTGCCCCCGTCGTTGGCTGTCGACGACGGTGGAGAGATTTGAAGACAATAATAAGATGGATCCGGAAGAAAACCTAATTTTCGAAGAGACCCTTATATGGAAGAGACCCTAGAATATAGATTCTCCCATAGGAATACATCGATCAGAAGGATCCGGAAGAAAACCTAATTTTCGAAGAGAAACCATAATTTGAGAAAAATGAGAGAGAGGGACAAACCCTAATTTTGGCAAGTACACCCTTCTTCTCGAGCGTGCGAGTGACGAGAGTCTTCAAATCCATTATCTCTTGAGCATAATCCATCATCTCCGGCGAGTTGGGGAGTTGGGGAGCGGGGGGAGAAGGAGAAGGAGAAGGAGAAGGAGAAAGAGGAAGGATGAGGGTTTAGATTTTTTCTTAAGTACGGGAGAATTGCGGGGGAGTTGAGATTTTGACTTAAATTTTCGTGCTTCTTTTATAACGCTCGTATCACTGGAGCACTATCAATAACGTTTTTAATGTAAACCATCATAGATTCTAGTCTTGCTGAACATTGATGACGCTTCCACATCAGCCGTCATGAAAACCACTTATCAAGCGTCATTAATAGGTCTTTTTGTTGTAGTGTACGGTCTAGAAGTTTCATAGTGATTGTAATCAAAGGCTTCATTGAAGGTAGACACTTCACAATTGAAGTTGGTCGAGTACTTAGGATCAAAGCTCGCGTTGTAGAAGTTGCAAGAACTTCGGATGAAAACTTGTGGTAATTTTTCATAGTGGATTCAACTGGAAGCTAGAGTTCTTCCGACTGGACTAGTCCTCACAAGAGGGAAACCAGTATACATCCTTGTGTTTGCGTTTGCTCTATACTCTCTACTTTTCATTTACATATCTGTGATATATATATATTATGTGATCTTGTTACTAACTTTTTTAAATAGTTAATTTCTGCTACCTACTCGATTCACCCCCCTCTAGAGTATTGTGCTTTACAACTCGTTCCTACAATCGGTCCTACAGTTTTGAGCAAGGTTTTCTCAAACGGAGCTGATCAACTAACAGGGATGGATGGCCGAGTTGCTATGATGCCTATCAACGACAAATTCTTAAAAAAGTACTATGTCTGAAGAAAATGTAAGAAATTCTTTGAATGTTGTACATACTAAAAAAAATATTGAGTCATCGTCTTTTGTTCACCCTTCTGATAAACTATTAAAATTCCCAGCGGAGTATATCCGCATCATATCACCAGATCATAAACCCAATCTTTTGGAACCAGTCGTTTTAAAAGTTATCTTATTTTTGAATCCCAGCTGATTCGAAGATAATCAATGAATACATGAATTCATGTTCGCATTACCTCTGAATTCTATCATCTACATCAGTGACTTATTACGTCCACATTACCTCTGATAAAGTCATCTTTTGAAATAACAATATTCTGAGAATTATATTCTGTCACGTCCACAATACCTCTGAACAGATATAATTAGTATTGTTATTTTCTAAGGAGATATGTCATGTTCGGTACCTCTTAACATATTTTCTGTTCTTATCTATTACTTATATCTACTATAGATATTAATAAGTAATGGAACCACAAAAAGAGTATTAATTTTTTATTTCAATGATGTTCAAAATGTCAAAAAAAGTACATCATGTGAAAGACAAAAAGTCAAAACCTTCTATAGATTGCTTCACTGAGGAGGCTGAGTACTGAGATCAACGATCAATCTTTTTAAATTCTCGGCTCACTCTACTCTAGAGTCAAGTACCTTTTGCCTAGTAAGAGCTCTCCCAGACTCTGGATCAAAAGGTTGCGGCGAATCAGCTCGGCGTTCCAGTTTTGTACCTTCGGTTTGGTTAAGTGCATCCCGTTGCCTCCTCAAGTCATCTAATTGACTCGTAGCAATTTGATGCATTTCCAATACCTCCACTTCACGTCATCGAGCTACTTTGAATATTTCTTGGAGCCGAGCCATTTTAATTTCTGGATCCCGTAGGCGAACTTGATATTCAGCAGCTTCTTTCTCTTTCTCTGCAACTTCAGTCTTATAGCACTCAATAGAAGAAGTTGTCTCGACAATACGAGATTCCAACTCTGCAGAGTGCTGTGAGAAAGCTACCACAGAAGCTTCAAAATCTGATTTTTGTCTTGCAGCCTCGTGAGCCATCACTTCGCATTCAACATCTACGAGTTTTTGGATGTTTCTTCTTGTTAGATCTTTATAAGACTTGATCGATTCTTCAAGCTCATTCAAAATATGATATAAATAGTTGTCTCTATCCAGATCACCAATCTTGCTGACGACTCCAATGATGAAGGAGGAATAACCCCTTACTGACTCATAAGGTTGGTCCTTTTCCATGACCATTTGAATTAGAGGCTTCAGAGAAGTAAAGAAAGTATTAGTATAAGCTTCGACGATAACTCTATTCATCGCTGAGATACCCGGTGTAGCCACTTCTGTTTGAATTCTTATTTCTGTAGTAGCTGGAGGAATGACAGATTGTACACTAGGAGACCTGAGTACTGGCATCATAGAAGAACTTCCCTATCCAGTTTGGGTTCCCATATCCAGAGAAGCCATGGTCGAGCTGAAACTGAATGTGGTCGACGCAGCTATTACAACTGTCCCTACAGGACCTACTGTAATAAAGATACACATTCATTACAGAAATTAGGGTAAATAAAAGTTAAAATTTTACCTGATCCTGGCAATACATATGGGGTCTCACGGGGCATGTCCAGATTAGAGCAGAGACTGGCCATGGTAGTTTCAAACACGGCTGCTTGACTACTTCCAGCTTCGGAATCGCCTTGTGAGAAACGAATGCTTCTGGCCCCTGATTCTACTTGTTCAGTTGGGGCAATCACTTCTACATTATTGACTTCAAAAGCCTGGTTGGTAGGGGTTTGAGTTTCTACAGTATCAGTATTGGGATTTTCATTGATCCCAGCATCTTCAGAAGCCATAGTCTGATCTTCGTTATTTTCAAGCTCATCAGTTTTTGGGCTTGGATACTTCTTATCAACAACGGGGTGTTCTTCTCTCTCAACAATTATTTGTCCTTCTTCAGCCGGTATCAGTGGGACATCCACTGAAACTGGTTCTTCTTCAACAGTGCTTGCAAAATTATCTCCGATTGCCGTATCACCATAGTTACAATCCAGGAGGGCGTCTATCATTTCTCGATCTTCTTGAGAACGAGTAGGAGTTTGAGCGGCCGAAAGATCGGCATCCCAGCTTGAGATTCTATAGGAGGCAACTCCTCCTCGGGGAATGTATCCTCTGGGACCTCTGGAGTCGAGGATGGCAGTGTTACTCCTGCTACAGCCAGTGCTGTTATGGAAACAGTCGTCCGCATAACTCGACATCCTGGGATTTTCTCGGTAGTAACTGAGACTGGAATATCAATTGCTGTAGTCTCTGTAGATGAAAAAGAATAATATCAATATATATCATTCTTATCTTAAATTATGCTTAAAAGTATAGAAATTACCTTTTTGAGATGGGAGATCCTTTTGCAAGGGTAATGATATATCAGATTCCTTTGGTCTGGAAGGAATGGAGGAAGCGTCAATTATTTGACGTTCTGCTCGAGTCACCAGCAATTTTCTTCTGGCCTTTCGTAGTAGAGGTGCTACAGGTTCTTCTTTGACCTCATCAAGGTCATCTTGCATTCTGGGTACTTCTTCTCGGGCAACTCTACTCTGTTTTAGAAACGAAGGAGTTCTCTCTCCTTCCCTAGGGGATGCCCCAGTATGTATCTGCTTCGACTGGGACCGAGTTGTCCTGGTAGTAGGCTGTTCAATAGTGACCAAAGTGGTCTTCGTCTTTTTCTTTCCTGGGGCCTTAGGTGAAGAAGAAAGATCATCATGATGTGAAGGAGCAGATGAATCTCTAGTCTTCCTTTTCTTAAGCCCCTTGGCGGAAGACTTTTCTTTTTGTACCTTTAATGATACGTCCAATAGATCATTTACTTCATTTAGGAAGCCTACAAGAGAAGCCTCCAGAGGTTCATCGACAGGGTCTCGATCTTATGCATCCCTGAACAATTGTGCAGTACGGACGCCAACCTTTGATCGCTTATCACCGACAAAGGTGTGGGCCAGATAAAAGTTTTCGGCAAAAGTGTTTGCCGAAGTATAGAAATTCGTGTATGTGTATAACATACGTGGTCCCTAAGCAAGATTATTGGGCATGAAGAACATAGCTTTGGTGCCTCTGGCATTATAATATCTCCAAGCTTTAGCACCATCAATCAAGAAACCCTTGGCCTGAAGGCAAGTAGTGGCATTCCCCACATGCAGCTGGTCATAGCCAAATTGTCGAGCGAATGGACTTAGCAAATACGGTTCCAGAAAACACTCTTCCTCAAATCGATATACTAGATGAGACGGTTGGATTGTCTTCAACCATACAAAATTAGTCGAAGACAGATGGAGAGATGTCGTTTCTAAATCCATGAGTTGTGGGGGAAGATTCTCATATCCTGGAGCATGAGGGACACATTGAAATCTTCATCCAGATCCTCGGTTCAAATCTCTTCTGTATTCTGAAAGTGCATTTATATTCCATCGAGCATTGGAATAACGCCTGATAAAGTTGCCTCCAACTTCACCCAAACCAGGGTCCATAAAGCTGGGATGGTGTAGCAATAACCACCAAAACAAACAAGTATAAGGCATTTTTGTGAAGGGAATATCCCACCGAGCAGCCTTATTGTGCAGCATAGTATCAACAAAAGAACGCAGTCCTGCGCTCAGCCGACAAGTCATCGCTGAAAGAATGTCCTTCTTGTGGCCAAATACTAGGCACACAACAGCAAATAGTATGCCTCGGTGAAATCTATCGACTGTACTGGCCACGGAAACTACAAACCGTCGTAGCCACAAAAAAGAAAACCCGCCAACTGGGCTTCTTTTGACATGGGTCTGTAACCCTGCCTGAGATAACTCTCAATAGTAGCACCAGCCTTAAATGGGTGCCAGTCCACATCCAAGATGTTATCTGTATGCTTGGACTTTTCTATCAGTTTTTCTATGTCGTTACGGCTGAGCGGTTTGAAGAAGCAAGTATCGCAAGCCTGACTCTCGACTATCTTGTCTTCAAAGATATGCCCTAAAAACAAATATGGCAACCACTTGGTTGTATAACAAGTCCCTGTGGAAGCGCTTTTGTAATAAAAGGAATATATTTTATAATGGCACAGAAGCTCCTCAAATACAGCCACCATCTGAGGGTTCTCTGTAGACAGAATATCCAGTTCCTCATTAGTGGGCATATATTCTTCATATGGGATGTTACCCATTGGAAGATGTGAGAGATATTTCATCGCATGAAGTGCAAAACCAATTTCTTCGTGAGGGGTCATGAAGGTACCAGTTCTATCGTTGTATCTTTCAATCAGAGCCAAGAACATATAAGCATTTGGGCGAAAGCCATGAACAGTGGTCCAGATGGCCTCATAAAGTTCTCGTTCGAGGAGTTTGTCCTTGAACTGATCCAGAATCAAAATCACTAAGCTGCTCCAACGTTTCATGTTAGGGTTCACCAGGCCTGTCAAATGCATGGCCTGATCTAGGTATCTTCCTTCAGCTTTAGCAAACATTTTCGTAAAGATGGGTACCCCAACGGAAAAAAGCATCGATGAACCTTCAGGAGGTTTACAGCTCAGCTTTAAACCCCTTAGATGGGAGCTGTACCTCTGAAGTACTGTAAAATAGGTCCTTGCTCTGTGGACCTAACTTGTAACATATTTTCCTGACTCTGGCTTGCTGAATCGGAGTCATATCCTATATCATCCATCGAGGGTGACTGGAAAATTCATATCGGGATAAGGACACGTGTCTTGACATCTTAGTAAGATACATAATTCTGTCCCTATATTGATAAATCCTTTCTTCTTTCTTGGTCTTTGGCTGAGATGTCATCTTGACTGCATCTCCAAACAAGAAGGTCGATTTCTTATGAACCACATTGTCTACACTCTCCAAAGGTTCACCGTTCACCAGACATAACAAAGTGTTACTTTTTTGAGCAGTGAGTATGGCCTTTCTGGATTCAGGTGCATCATATTGTGGATATGAGACATGAGATAAGTCATTTTTATATTCTGGTACATTGAAAGCTGAAGCAAATTTCTCAGCATCAGGGATTCTCTAAGATCAACTATAAAAAGAAGAAGAACCAACACAAGTTAGTCTCAAAAAGAGCCTTATTCTATGAAGTCGAATACACAAAATCATAGGTTGTGCGATATTTGTGTTGCACAACAATCTGTGTTGCGCGACACCTATGTTGTGCGATATTTGTGTTGCACGAAATCTGTGTTACACGACACCTATGTTGTGCGACACCTGCATTGCGCAACATTTGTGTTGCACGTGGCCTCAAATTGCGCCAATTTGACATGTACAATCACACAAAATCAGAAGGCACAAGTTTGAAACTCGTGCAACACGGTTCGTAAAAATGAACAGTGTGTGGATAGTAACCAAACCCTAAAAAGGGAAGGCACAAGTTATGAAGTGCGCCTACACTCTAAAAAAGGAGGCACACATTATGAAATCATACAGATTAAAATCAAAACTCTAAAAAGAGTCGATCAAATCTGTCGATAATCGATTCGTTCTCGAAGAGTCACCTTCCAGTGTCGGGTTGGCTGTCTTAATTCTCGAAGAGGACAGTGCATATTGAGATACTCTCTTCGATGAAGCACACGACGAAGGCCCAGCAATAGTCTTTTCCTTGTCAATAGCGAATCTCTTTGGCGCCATTAGAGGATTGGAGAAGCTCGGGTAGAAGAAGGCAAGAAAGGGTTTTGAGAAAATTAACTCTCAGTAAAAAATAAAAAGTTCTCATTTAATGGCTTCTTATAGCCTAAAGAGTATTTCAGACTGTTGTGCAACTTGTGCTTAAAAAATGGAGTTGGTTAATCAAATACAGGCGCAACTCGTGTCAAAAATTTCTAAATTTAAAGTATTTCAAAATTTTGAAATCTTTTAAACTTTGAAAACTTTGACGGGGGTCATGTAGAAGCTAAATATCAAGGGGTGCCACTCATTGAAGTGCGCCATCATCAAGTGGCGCCAGATCACTAGGTTGTGCAAGTCTCAGGTTGTGCCAAAGCCTACGTGCACGGCGCTATGTGGCAAGCCTCCTCGAGAAGCTGTAACGGCTTTCATCATTACTGACAGCTCTAACAGCACGAAAAGCGAAGAAAATCCATTCAAATCCCACACAATGTGGCACTTTAGAAGATTTTATCAGAATGTAATTAATGCTGACACCTGGCCCGTGCAAGTCATCAGGTGGCGCACAAATTAATCAATACAGTACAGAAGACCCAGTCAGAGGTGCCAGTTGTTGAGTTGCGCCCACGCGCAACCTGGCTAGTTGGCACCATTGATCAAATTTTATGTCCAGAAGTAGGATGATGTGGAGCACATGCCACTAATCTCAAAGAATGTGTCCATTACACTCCCCACGACCTTGCGCATCTCACTCAAATGATGTCACGCGTCCCCAGCAGTTCAAGTAACCGTTCGCACAACTGGATAGTAGGCACGTAACCTAAAGTACACACAACTCAGAAAACAGTTATTTCAGAACTCTATAAATAGAGTTTTAAATCAGTTCTAAATAAACATCATTAATGATCATAATCTACTGACAAAGTGCTGTTGCATCTTCCAGAGGCTTATGTCTTCGATATCATATCGTCTAAAGGATAAAATGATCGTCTTCTGATCAGATTCATATAGTTGTACTTCCCCAGAAATCAACTTTACTATTGTACTCTTTTCTTAGTTTGTAATAGAACTTTTGTTTTGACAAACATACACACACACACACACACACACACACACACACACACACACACACATATATATATATATATACTTTTTTTTGGGGAGGCGCTTGTCATACATAGGGGGTATCAAAACTTTGACACCCCCTTTTGTATCAAAGTTTTTCCGATTGGGAATAGGGGCTTATCGTGGGCTACTTTCCCCCCACTTTGTAGCGATTAGCTATGCTGAATAGCCTCCAAAGGTAGTTTAACCTATTTTATAGCCCTGCACTAGGCTTTCAAACCAGCTGTTAAGCGGTTACAGAGGCCTTTCCTTTTAGAAATATGTAAATAGCCCATCCTTGGGCCGAATAGAAGGCTTGTTTGAGAAATTCAACTTGTAGAAAAGAATAAGAGGGAGTGTTTCCCTCCATACAACCTTTTGTTTTTCACAACTTGTAAACTTTCGAAGCCTCAGAGTTCTAAAGCATCTAACACTACCAAAATAAACGATATTAACGATGCTAGAAAACATCGCTAATCACAAAAACTACGACACTAAATCTTATTAGCGACAAAATTAGGCTAGTCACTGATAATAAAAATGTCGAAAAACTTTACTATAGTGACAAATAAGGATGTTGCTGTACGTTGCTAAATTAGCAATATTAGCGACATATCAACATATGCCGCTAATTGAATTAAGTTTTAATTTGTCGCTATTCGCAGCAAAAATAACGACAATATTAGCGACCTTTTCCTATTTTAGCTACCTTTTCTTATTTTAGCGACATTTATGCTGACATGGCAAAGTCTATCATGTCAGCAATTTGCAGTGAATTGGCAACATTTAGCAATAACACATTTGTCACGTTAGCGACGTATAAAGAGTCGATGAACATTGCTAACACTGCAAGATTATGTTCCATGTAGCAACGTCCTGATACATTTAGCGATGTTTGGATATATGTTAGCGACGTTCTTGCGTCGATATATGTCACTAAATTAAAAATTAAAAATTAAACAATGCTAAAGATTTAGTATCAATAAGAACCTGTACAGAATATATCATAGAACATATCAAATAAAATATATTAGAGAATAAAATGACCAACAAAAATAATGAGAGCCAATAAGTCTAATTTGATAACTGAAAATTTTGTTTTACAGTACATGTTACAAGTGAAAAGAACGTTCATAACTAATTTTTTTAGTCCATCTAAAATTTATCTTCTTCGTCTTCGTCTTCATCTTTCTTCTATTTCTCTTCATTATTATCTTCAATTTCATCTACTTCCTCTAATTCTACCCCTTCTAGTTGATTAGACGCGCGTATAATGAATAACTTCCATAGACTCCACATCTACTTTATTTGTTAAAAGAAGTAACTTCCGTAGACTCCACATCTACTTCCTCTAATGCTGCCTAATATCTTTTTTCTACTTCTTCATAAGTTATGTATGGTCTACACAACCTCACTTCACATTAAAAATGATGGAAAAAACATTGGCCATTTTGAGTAATAATATTAATGAATATGGTCAAATGAAGGTGACGTGTGAATTTATTAATAACTTACCCCTCGAGCTTATTCACTCGATCTTCGTTGCAATGAGTAATATATACAACTGAGAAGCCCTTAGTTTGTTGTCTTTCATATATCTCTTCTTTATTTTTCTCGAAGGCTTTTCGAAAAATTGAATTCCTTCAGTATTGCATCATTAGGTTCTCGGTATATATCGTCATTTCTCCGGGCTCTCATTCTATTAGTAACGACACGAGGCATGAAATACATCAAACAAAAGTTTTTAATCTCCTTAAGAATATATAGTTCCCAAATAGAACCCTTCCCAAATAGAACCCTCTACCCTTACCTTGTTTTTCACCTTTCTTTTTAAGTGGTTCTCAGTATACATCATCACTAGCTTAAGTCATACTTATTGGCATTTTGGCCTAGAAAGATTCATGATACAAAATTCTCTGCCAAACTGCTATGATAAACTGATTTGGTCCTAGTAAAATATAGTTATTTTATCATATATTGTACATCAGCTATTAATAATAACCAACCGAACCACGAGTCTAGTTGTTGAACTGATTAATTAGTTAGGTGTGTCAATGTAATGCCTTAGTCCCAAAATACGTAGAACTAAAGATCATATACATGCCAGCTACGTATCGAGAGGACTCTAGCCCAGCTCGAACATGTATAACCTGTCTGGTTGTTCTAATCAACTATATCACAATCCACTAAATAATAATAAAAATTCCTAATCAAATGTATCAAGGTTGATCAGACCGTAATACACTGATTCTAGAATAGATAAATATATTAGGTTGCGAACCTAGTTTGCGATCGCACAAGGCATAGTCATAAGGTAATCCGAGACACGAGATCTAAGAGAGCAAACAGACAAATTGAATCACACATTAAGTAAAAAAAACTTTGATCTTTATTGATAATGGACATCATTTACAGACTCCAGTACAGGACTCATGCCGCACGGGCTACAACATGACTCAATTACAAAAGAGTACCGATGAGGTAGCCATTCCATACATTACACACATCCCTCAATATACAACAGAGTACTCCAGTGACCTGGAATGGAGGTACGCTGAGCCATCTTCCTTGGATAGTTAAGAGGCTTCAAAAGTGGAGTTGCGGGACAAGTCTTCGATGCGCGACCGAAGCATCAAAATCACGAACGTCGCCGAGCTAGTTGGCGCGTCCTTCCTGATTCGCGGGTGTGAGCCCTTGTGCCAAATTTGTTATTTTTTATTATTTTTATTAATTTTATTGTTATCCTTGTCATTTTTATATATGTATATATATATATATATATATATATATATATATATATATATATATATATATATATGCCCTAAAAGGCTCTTATAGAACTCTATAACTAAATAGAGAGGGGTTTTCATACAAATTTCAACAAAGAAAGGGGGCGGGGGCGGAATGGTAAAATCCCAATTCAAAATTAGACAGTAGATATGCTCGACTAATTCCCAAATTGTGCCCACCCCAAATTCGATCTCTCTCAATCCCTAGAGAGATCGACCCATATCCAGATGTTTATATATATATGTGAGTAAAAGCAATCGACCTGGCCACTCTTCAAACCCTAATACCCCTACGCTCTTGAGTTCGAACATGAGATCATTGAGTAGAGGCATTTGAGTTTCCTCACAGGTAAATCCTCCAACCCTATGAATGTAATTTCCTAGCTATAGTTAATATTGGTTATAATCTCAATAGATTGGTAGATAACTGGGTTAATGCCTAGGAGAACAATGTATCAACGATTAAAAGATATTGATTCAACTCAGAATTTGTTATGGAGCTCCTGTCGAACCCACAAACATATTTACAGATGAATGAGAGTTACTGTGACCATAGGTACTCATATAGCAGATTTCGAATCAAGAAGGGGGCTTGTATTGGAAGCCATGTAGAGGGTTACTGTCATAGGCAACCTTGGTTCAGTCAAGAACAACAAACGGCAAGCCCTTGTACCAGAAAACTTAGGCATTTCAGAGTATTTGGCAGTCATCCTAACCATTCCATATCTGGCCACCATATGATATGAATCAATAGCAGTGGGTATGTAATGTGCAGATATGAACATTGTTCAGATCAATGGACCATGTACAGACCAGTCTACTTGCCTGCACTACCCTTGAGTATCAGGACATGTTTGAATGTCTGCATATAGGATCCAGGAGAGTATCATAGATTAGTAAATGTCCTGTTTTTTAATAGCCTTATCCTCATTTAGCTACTACATACATGCTTTTCTTGCTGTGATGCAACTGTCCATCTTGTTTATACAGTTCACTGTATGCATTTACCTGGGATTAGTTCACAGATGGTTCAGGCCCTCTTCTTGTTATTGTAACAATAGGATGTCCAATCTTTAGATAAGGTATCTAGTTGAACCCTTAGTATTTATCACTACTTGCTTAGAGTTTCAGTCATTTTGTATCAGACTTAGTATCATGGATTCCTTGGCTTGGTTGTCGATCATCACGTTCCTATTAGGAGCTTTGTGATGTCCTGCAGAGCCTTGGTTCACTACCTACAAGCCATGTTCCATATCTACTGTACATTATAGGGCAATGATAGAAGGCTTATAGGTTGGGGTGTCCTTGTGTCCTTTGGATAGGAGGACTAGACACATAGACACATCAAGGGGTAACCAGATTAGCATAGATGCCCTATTTCAGACCAATACAGTACCAGCCAACCTTGTTTAAACTCCCTCCTCTCATTCTATAATTCTGAGCCTTGAGTTTTAGTAATATGGACGTCCTGCATACATGTTCAGTATTGGAGTCAGGTCTATGGTGTTGTCCTGCATATTGCAGTATAGCCCAGTAGGTTTTGTTCAGTCCTCGTAAACATTAAACCATTTGATTTTAGTTCTGTCCCCAGGGTATACATGTTCTGTCTTTATTCCTTTTGATGTCAGTCTCATATTTTGAACTTTTGTTTTAGTCCCTTGTGACTTAACTGTTCAGTTCCCAAACTGAACATGGTATCATTCCTCTTAGACAACTGATCAGTTCCCTACTTGGCTTACCCCATTACTTAATGACAGTCTATCTTTACTTTAGTCAGTCCCTATTATTGGGGCAGCCCACCAATATTATTATCATCCCCAATTTTATTTGTTCAGTATTTTCATCTTGATATTCAGATAATTCATGTATGTTAAGTCCCTGTTAGAGTTCATTTAGATTCTGTCCTGTATTCCCTTATGATTCAATCTTTGTATTTGGAGATATTTCATTCCCGGTATGCTTAGTTTCGTCCATATTTCACTTTAGGATTCAGTTAGAAATGTATCAAACCCACTTAATATTCAGTCCCCTGCATCCTTAATATATTGTCCACATTTGATGTTCAGTCCAGGAAATCTTGCTCAATCCACATGATGGAGTAGCAGTCCATATTACTTAAATGTTCAGTCGCTACATAATTGATTCAGTCAAGTCCCCTAACACATTGCCCAGTCCCTAATCACCAATGTATCAGTTGGAAATTGCTTAACTTCATGAATCAGTCCACCCAAGGTTTTAAGCCATAAGACTTACCAAATCAGGACTTATTTCCTATAGATTTGCCAAAATTGGACAAGAAATGAGACCTGCATCTTAGGTGCATACTGTAGAAATGGGGTTAGCAGAGCACTGATACCAGTATGGTTTCAGTAGACTCGGGGGTAAAGGTCAGGAACCATCTTGAGATAACAACATGATGTTGCCAATACTTTATGCCAGTTGACAGTGGGATACTTGGGTAATCAACTCTGAAACCGTAAATGGACAGTAGGTTAGAGGAGGGGATTGACACAAGTATCAGTTAACATATGTGCAGAGTTAGGCGACAGGTAGATGGGTTAGTTAGCAGTGGTCCTGAGTAGTGTGGGTGAGTATGATAGATACCTCCATGAACCCACTTGTGTGTGAGAGTGCACAAGGCCCTTACCAGTGTGTATCAGTTGCATATATAAGAAAGTTGTGGTCTCATGCATTGGCATAGAGTACCAGCCACCAAACTAAGGAAGGATACTTATTACCAATAAATAGATGATCATAGGTTCAGTCCCCTTCATTAGTTTTATTCAAATGAGAACATATTACCCTTAGCTCCTTGCAAGGCCTACTCTTAACTCATTTGTCTAGTCCATATCTAAGAGCTAAACCTTTACCTTGTGCGTTCTGTCCATACCATCTTCAATAACCAAATCTGATAACATTATTGCAGGGGTATCCAATTTTTTCCTACAATCTCTATTTGTATTAGTCCTCATTGGACATTATTACTTCAGTTAAAATATCTATAGAGGCTCAGGTTATGGCTTGCAGCAGGGACCTGGCCTTGCCTATACCTGTATAGGTGAGTATTGGCCTAGGCCATTGGTAAATACAAGTGAGTATCCTATATAGGTATTAGGTACTAGTGTTAGTTGTATCGGAATATTGGGGTTCATGGTGTGAGTTTCAGATTAGGTTGGATATTGGTTAGTTCAATCCTGGTACATCTATGACCATACCAACATAGTATCCATGCACATACTCTTTCTTAGGCTACATAGCAGCGGGATAGGATAGAAGACAAAGTAGAATTACCCATGTTAATAGTGTAAATTCAGTAGCCTAACATAGGAGACACCTATAAATGAATATAGATCATATGTAAGAGTAGGTAACCCAGGCCTTTCATAAACCAAAAACCTAGTATAGTTAGAAATTGGTTAAAATCTTCCAATATCATGTATTGATCATTATAAATTGTGAAATAGGTCTGTTGGACTCTGACTCAACACTTGGCCCGTGCCAACAACTCAGGACCACAAGCAAGTATACCTTGTCGAACATATGCAGTATTTACATTATGTTCTTTTTCTTTTCATATTGTCACATGATTTCCGTATTGTGATTGGTTTCCTTGATTGTCTTACTTGTTTTAGATTACGGGCACGTATAGAATATTGCTTGTCTATTAATCTTCTTTATGTTATTGTGTCTTATAATAGATTTGCTAATTCTATACCTTGTTCTTGACTTGACTATTCTTAACTGGGAGTATCTTGCATTATATGTCAATTGAAAGACTATAGATTAGGAGTATCTTACATTGTACTATGACCTATAGCATATATTGATTTATTGATTGACTTGACTTACGATACTATAAATTGGGAGTATCTTGCATTGTACTACGATTTATAGGAGTCTACTTGACCTTGTATCCTTTAGGAAAGGAGATCGATACTAGAATTGGCTAATCTCGACTTAGAGTCTCCAGCTTTGTACGTCAATTGAAACATGATAGATTAGGAGTATCTTGCAGTGTACTACAAGCTACAGGAGTTCTGATTGATAGTTAGCCAAGTCTAGAATTACATTTCCACACGACTCGTTGTCCTTAGATGTTCTTCTTACAGTGTTTTTATCCCCATACATGTTATTTACTTTCATATTAGTAGGTATGTTTTATGTATCTTGCTAGTCCTCTGAGGACCTGATGATCTCTTCAGGTTAGCATCACTTGAGCCAGGTGGAGACGAGCAGTGTTGAGCCAGCATGTAGATCACAGTATTGTTGTGTCGATGATTAGCGTAGTTGATTTTAGTTGTATCGTTCTTGTCTTATTTTATTCCATCTACTGGTAGTAGATTTGTATCCACCGGACGTGACTTGAACTACTTAAATTCAGTTTCTATTATTCAGTCCTATATTTTAGCTGTATTTATTGGATTTGGATGTGACTTTACTTTCTGTAGATGAGATATAGATTGCTCGAATGTTCTAGATTCCAGTGACAGGTGTTTATTAGGCAGCGTTCTACCATCGACACTGCGGCGTAGGCTGGGCTTGGATACACCTCGTATCTGATGAGCGGGTGCGGGTCATGACAGTGGGACCTACAAAGAGCGAGGATCAGTACGATCTAATGTACTGGCGAATGGCTAATTAAAATCCACGTTCTGCATTTGATTCAAGCAGTTTTATAAACATGTTAGCTAGCTATTTCTGTGGTCTTTCTAACCATCCTGATCGATTTGCATGTTAACATGTTTTGTGGCAAGCATATGAAAGTGTATAACATTAAGCAGCTATCATATTGATCCCATGTCACGTGCATATTTTAAGCAGTAAAAGGGTGTGAAGGTCACTGGCAATGTCAAGCCATCACAGACTATAGCCGGATTAGACGGCGACCCTTTCACAGCGGGTAGCGAGCCCTGTGCCAAAGTTCCCGAATAACCCACGCCTATGTAAGGCTGGCGCTAGCTATACTCGTTCTTCCCGGGCCGAATCGGTCCCTTGGCCTAGACAACCGTTCGAGAAAAATACACCTTGTCGACAAGTTTCCCATGACCGTTTTACAGAGTCTTGAAATATGCTCTCTCTTTTCTCGAACCTTATCCTTTCTCTTTTATGTGTGAAACTTAGCCTTTCTTTTGAACTTAGTCGATTTCCTCGCTTAGCCATATCGTTGCGATAAACATTAATCAATTCATTCATTGTTTTGCATATGCTAAGTGGAATTACATAAGGAAGCACACTTTCTATTTTCAATACCGACAGTTTGATAGCAAGTGTTTTATGAAAAATCGTGCCACAATTTCTTTGATTCTATACTATTATGACAAGCATTCATTTAACTTCATATTGATTTTGAAATAGAGGGACGAGGCGAAGGAGGTCAGCCACTCGCCTTAGACTTGCTTCAAGCGAGCGACTGGTTGGCTGCGCTGACGTTGCCTACGCGATCACCTATAATCACATAAGCAACTGATTAGAACACTGTGTAATTCAAGGAATTTCGATATGAATGCGAAGCTCATAAATACAAGTCAGGAAAACCCATCGAAAACATTTACGAAAACCTATCGAAAACATTGAAGGAATTTCGATATGGATGGGTTTTCGTGACTTGCGTTTTCGAGCTTCACATTCATATTAAAATTCCTTGAATTACACAGTGTTCTAATCAGTTGCTTATACGATTGCAGGTGATCGCATAGGCGACGTCAGTACAGCCAACCAGTCGCTCGCTTGAAACAAGTCTAAGGCGATTGGCTGACCTCCTTCGCCTCACACCTCTATTTCTAAATCAATATGAAGTTAAATGAATGCTTGTCATAATAGTGTAGAATCAAAAAAATCGTGGCACGATTCTTCACAAAACACTTGCTACCAAACTGCCGGTATTTAAAATGGAAAATGTGCTTCCTTATGCAATTCCACTTAGCCTATGCAAAACAATGAATGAATCGATTAACGTTTATCGCAACGATATGGCTAAGCTAGTAAATCGACTAAGTTCAAAAGAAATGCTAAGTTGCACACATAAAAGAGAAAGGATAGGTTCTAGAAAAGAGAGAGCATATTTTAAGACTCTACAAAACGATCATTGGATAACTTATCGACATGGTGTAGTTTCCTCGAACGGTTGCCTAGGCCAAGGGACCAATTAGGCCCCGGAGGAACGAGTATAGCAAGCGTCAGCCTTACATCGGCATGGGTTATTCGAGAACTTTCGCACAGGACTCGTTACCTGCCGCGAAAGGGTCGCCATCTAACCCGGATATAGTTTGTGATGGCTTGACATTACGAGTGGCCTTCACACCTTTTTACTGCTTAACAAATATACTTGACACGGGATGAATGTGATAGCTGCTTAACGTTATACAATTTCATATGCTTGCCTCAAAATATGTTAACATGCAAATCGATCAGGATGGTTAGAAAGATTACAAAAATAGCTAGGTAACATGTTTATAAAACTGTTTGAATCAAATGCAGAGCTTGGATTTTAATTAGCCATTCGCCAGTACATGTGATCGTACTGATCCTCGCTCTTTGTAGGTCCCGCGAATCAGGAAGGACGTGCCAACTAGCTCGGCGACGTTCGTAATTTTGAAGCTTTGGCCGCACGTTGAAGACTTGTCCTGCAACTCCACTTTTGAAGCCTCTCAGCTATCCAAGGAAGATGGCTCAGCTTTCCTCCATTCCAGGTCACTGGAGTACTCTTTTGTATATTGAGGGATGTGTGCAATGTATGGAACGACTATCTCATCGGCACTTTTTTGTAATTGAGTCATGTTGTAGCCCACGCGGTATGAGTCATATACTGGAGTCTGTAAATGATGTCCATTATCAATAAAGATCAAAGTTTTCTTTATTTAATGTGTGATTCAATTTGTCTGCTTGCTCTGTTAGAACTCGTGTCTCGGATTACCTTATGACTATGCCTTGTGCGATCGCATACTAGGTTCGCACAGCATCACGCCCGGGGGACGACTATCGATTCGACAGAATCGGGGCGTGACAGATCCCCAATAATACATATATCAGAAACAATCTAAAAAGATGAAGCTTGCAAAAGACTAGGCCATACTAACAGCGAGAATCAAATATAGGACAAAATAAATTAAGGAAGAGAATGATTGTAACAACAACTATATACCTGAAGTCTTGGAGAAGCAACCATCATCCATCAATGCACTAAACCTTGATAACTTCATCTAATACCTGAAGAGATCACCAGGTGTCATGCCCCGATCCCGTAGGATCGAAAACTAACTACTGTGTGTGATACCGTATAAGTCTAGATTGCACTTGTACAAGGCAAAACCATTACAGTTTCTGGTATTTCTCAAAAAAATAACAACAACATAACAAAACCAAGCAGATAAATTGAAGTCACAACAAGATATGAAGAAATGTATCTCTTTATTGATAATTTTCATAGATTACAGGACTTGCAGCTGAATATAGAGTTTACAACTGATTACAAGACTCTTGAATAGCCAACTGAACATATATTTGCCATTCAGGCTTTACAACTGAACATGCTGACTTTGCTTACAATTACACTGGTACAACTAAGTTACACTGTTCCATACATTATGTCCTGTATAGTGGAAGACATCGTCTTGTAAGAAGAGCTTCTGCATACCCATCCGATTCATCGATGCCAAACATTGATCAAACGACTTCCCCCATGCACGAGCACCTGAAATATTGCCCACAACGTGCGTTAGTACATCATCAATGTACTTGTGAGCGGTACTGGCCCAACTCACCTAAGAAGACAACACTAAGTAATCATATTATAGAACATTATTAAAAGTGGTCTTTCTCGTTGCCTTAGGGTCAATTAGCAGTTCATATCCGATAGAAGTAAAGCTTGCATCTTATAAATAGCCAGCAAAAATGTAAAGCAATATGATATCACCCTTTGGTAAATTTTACCTACGGTCATATAGCTATCCCTGCACATGTATAATACTTACTCAGCCTGCACAAGACATTATTAGGAACAATATCATATTATCATAATTATCACCATTCATGTGATTCTTACCGACAGCCGACATCCTACCCTGTAATTGTGTAATAACTTATTTCTGTATGAGACATCGTTAGCACTGGACCTATCTATATGAAGGTCACTAGAGACACGGCATCTTGGACCGTATTCCTGGTATAACAGCGTCCCTTGGAGTACAGGTAGCTAGCCCCACTAAAGGTCCCGTATACCGTGCTACTACTTCAGCACTGTGCTACTACTTCAGCACGAGGTTCCCCTAGTAGGAACCGGATTCCGAGACCTCGAAATACCGTTCGAGGAACCACCTGATCGACAATTTGTCCATGACCATGCAAATATATGAAACTTATCTATGAAGAAACATATAATGCATGATAAGGAAAACTAAGTAAATAATCCGTCATTCTCATTAAGCCATCGTTCTCATTCGTATTACAATCTTGCCATCTTGCCTAATCCAGGGTCTTTGTGTAATCAACATTCTACATCGGTGGCAGGATAATAGAATGTGATTACCTAAGCCCTTCTCCACATCTTTGATACCATACATCTTTCCAACCAAAACTTAATGTACTCACCACCCAATTCTTATGACTTAGCATCTGTTTAGCATACGTTCGTCGAACTGAGGCTCAATATACTCACCGTCCAAGTACTTGGGACTTTTCCTTCACACGTCATGTATTTTATTGCTATAAGCATACAATTCGTTGAAATAGTTTGCAATAGCATTTGGGTCATGTGATTAATTATCTTTTATTATCTTTTTGACTTTCATGCAAGGTGTTATTCAGCAACTCAACGAGTAAATAGCATACAGTTCTTTTATTAAGCGTGAAGCTAAAGGATCTTCGATGGGTTCAATACTACTCTCATTTATAAGATGGTTCCCGCCACAATTGCCTAGCCTTCCAAGCGATCTTTCGTATATTCCCAAGCACAACAAGGATTTATCGATCCAACCATCCATCATAAGGCATCTTGCGGATCAGAGCACTACAATATATACCACTCAGAAAAAAGTTTCATCCTCGAAACTTAAAACAAAACTCATCTCCAAATTTCAACCGAATTTATGAAACTTTACAACGATCAACTTGCACTATTAAAATTTTTTTCGCAAAGTCTCGATTGATTTCAAATGATGTATCATCTCGCCACAACATTCCAATTTGACTCAAAATTAATTTACCATCCTTGTTCTTTCCTCCAACACTCGTGCAATTTCTTAGCACATTATAATTCTCTCCCATGGCTTCATTTGAATTCAGTATATCACTTAGTTAGAATTATACACATATTTTAGGTGTCCCAGAAATACAAGTATTTCAACCAAGTTCAGTGATAGAGAAAACGAACAAGTTATGAGTATCACTTCATTTCTGAATATTAGCAATTCCTTAGAGCAGCTCATATAGCCGCAACTTGTTTATTTAATCTCAAACCAAAAAATAATACAACAAATGTTACTAATTTTAACTCGAGTAATTTTCCACAACCGATCAAGAAATCCTAAAGTATTCCAACATAGTTATATCAATTATTCCCACGAATCTAGAGTTCCCTTTTAAGTCCATTGTCATTCATACCACCAAAATTGATAAAAGCCAATAGTCACATCTAATTCCGACACCATGATTCTCATTGATCAAATCATGTACCCATTATCATTCGCATCCATACACTTTATTTACAACTTGTAAATTTCCCGACTATGATCCATCTTTTAAGTTGTACCATCATTCAATTCTAACAAAATTTCCAATGTACTCAATTTTTTCCTCACATTGACAAACCAACATATTATCATCTCGCATAAGCAACTCTCATTTCTAGCAACATTAATCCCGAGGGTCATTTCCAAAATTGTATTTGCTCTCATCGATCTCAACTACATGCACTATCCCATTTCATCGTACACTTATTCTTAATTCCAATTTGATTATCCACCAAGGCATTATTTTGATTGTCTCACGACAACTATCATCATTTTATGCATCCTAATATGATTTAACCAACCAATCAAATCCAACCAACTCTAACAATTTCCGATATTTCTAATAAAGGCAACCAAGTTCCGAAACCAACATGATCCGTCATCCCATCCAATATTATAACATCGAATTTCCCAATCTTCATTCCATTCCGAAGTTTACTTCTCGATATATCTCACTCATTCCGATTATACCTACGTAACATCAATAGGGACATCCTAAGGGTCTCCAACAGACAACTTAGCCATCGATCAAGTCTCTACGGTCAGCTATTCTAAGCTAAACCCGACATCTAGCTAACACATCTGAGATGGATAGCTACAGGGACATCTATCTCTGATCTTAGAGGCAACAAATTCTTATCATAGGGACTATATCTTATCTCAAGGATAATCTATGATCCGACCAACTTAAGGGACATAGGATACCACCCCAATCTTATGCTTATTCCTAATACGAGCAACTGAAATATCATCGCCAACAAATCTGAAACTCCGGCAACCAACCGACAATCTAGGGTCAAGTCTATCTACCCGTACTCATCCTCGGGTTGTACCCAATAAAGTCATTCTAAACATACCCACAACCGATAATATCTATCCGACAATTCTTATGGGTCAATCTTGAAGCTGTCATATAAGACTTTATCAATCATACATCCAAATCTTTTCAGTTTTCATTTGCTTAGACATAACATCATCTGCTCAATCTGACTTGTTTTCTTATATCGTATTCAAATTGTGTCTATTCAATCGGACTAAATATTCTAAGTTATATTCCAATATTGCTACCTCAATGGTCTATCATTTACGATCTCTTTCTTACGGTCTCTTTGTGACATATTTATTTCTTATATTTCTAGATCATCGATACGGTCTGTACTTACTAACCAACAAAATAAGACAACTGTATATAATCATATTTCTTCTGAAAGAATCTTTTATAGTTTTTCACTAACACCAAACACGGTCACCTCCTAGCAATTCACGTAACCATCAATATTCATATGCATATTCTCCTTGTGATTTCGTAAAAAGATTTACTATTTATGTATCGATCCAATCACTATGTTACCAATCATCTAGCATTCGTATATCGATCATTAGTGGATATGACATAACTTATTTGGCTAAGTCATAATCCAACAATCCTGTATTCCACCCAAACATGTTATCCATGCAACAACATCACCGACTGGGTCTATAACATAATAATGCATCTCGATACTTATTTGTATTCCAACCATCAGAGTCTCATAAGGGACATCTACTCTTTCATGTATAAAGGGACAAGTGTTCATTTCTCTATGCCTCAAAATAGTCAAGGGTCATGACTTATTAATTCGGGACACGCCTAACACTCTCATGCGCAACTGCACATGTGCAAGGTCATCTATTTTCTCAAGCCCATTCTCTACTTTTCGATTGTTGATGCATGTCTTTGCATCTTCTAAATCATTCACAACATTTTGATGAGCGCCTAACATCACCATCAATATGTCGATGTCCAACATGTAATTCCATGTACTCAATTCCGGCATTATTTAATATTCGGTCTATATTGCTCTTCTAAAATCATTTGATAGCAACACCCCACCATCGTTACTGAGTTTATAATTCTTTTTATCCAACGGATTCAAGTCTTCGCCTGAATCTATAATTCGTTCCATTCCCAACCAAGGCATTCATTTCATATTCCTGATTCCCATTACTAAGCATAATACTAACCGTTAGAGTCTAGCGATGGTTCATTCGAACACATCAAAATATTGCTACAAGCTATTCGAACTCAATCATCAAGGGACATGCCTAGCCATCATGTATCAATTATAATCCCAGCTACGACTCGATACTACCCAATACCTTACAGGTAAAGCAATCACTATATTATGAACAGGGTCAAGGGTTATCTTATCGCTAAGAGGGTAGAGACATATACCACTCAAATCTCAAGCCATCACTGACACAATATTCCTCTTCGCATCAAACTAACGTCCATAGTGGACTATCTTCCCCGCTATAGCTCTGCTGACCACAAATACCAGCCAAATTTTCTCACATCAGAACATAACCAAGCCAATACATATAAGCCAATTCAAACTTATGTCGATTCACATTTACTGAAGTCATGAACAATTCATGTTCCAATAAACCATACCATCACCCACTGTCGATTGCCACATAACAATCGACTTCTATGAATCCCTCACCGAATACATCAAGCACACATTACCATCTTATTATCGCATCATGTCATTGTTATTGGTTTTCGTATCATTAAGAATTTATTACAGCACACAATTCACAGCCTACATATTTATACTTATTGTATGAAACACCAGTGAGCGGCCAGAAGGATCAATAGACTTTTAGTCAATGGAGCAACTTAGAATGATTTGGAAACAATACTGAATAATCTTAGATGCACTTGAGTCATCATGGAAGCAACTTTGATTCATCGTGGAAGCAACTTTTTATAATCGTAGAGGCAACTTTGATTTTATCGCGAAAGCAACTTTGAGTAATCGTAGAGGCAACTTTGGTTTCATCGCGAAAGCAGTTTTGAGTAATCGCGGAAGCAATTTTTGAGCAATTGCGAAAGCAGCTTTGAATCATCATAAGAGCGACTTTGATTGAAACAAATCGAATATGAATCCAAGGATGTAAAGCCGTGCTCTAATACCATTATGTCACACCCCGATCCCGGAGGATCGAAAACTAACCATTGTACGTGATGTCTTACAAGTCTAGATTGCACTTGTATAAGGCAAAACCATTACAGTTCCTGGTATTTCTCAGAAAACAACTATAGTGCAACAAAACCAAGTAGATAAATTGAAGTCATAACAAGATATAAAGAAATTTATCCCTTTATTGATAATTGTCATGGATTAAAGGACTTGTAGCTGAATACAGAGTTTACAACTGATTACAAGACTCTTGAATATCTAATTGAATATATAATTACCATTTATTCTTTCCAACAGAATATGCCGACTTTGTTTACAATCTCATTGGTACAGCTGAGTTATACTATTTCATACATTATGTCCCGTATAGCAGAAGACATCATCTTGTAAGAAGAGCTTTTGCGCACCCATCCGATTCGTCGATGCCAAACATTGATCAAACGACTTCCCCCATGCATGAACACCTGAAATATTGCCCACAACGTGGGTCAGTACATCGTCAATGTACTGGCGAGCGGTGCTGGCCCAACTCACCAAAGAAGACAATACTAAGTAATCATATAATAGAACATTATTAAAAGTGGTCTTTCTCGTTGCCTTAGGGTCAATTAGAAGTTTATATCCGACAGAAGTAAAGCATGCATCTTATATACATCCAGCATAATATAAAGCAATATGATATCACACTTTGGTGATTCTTTTCCACGGTTGTATAGCCATCCCTGTACATGTATAATACTTACTCAGCATGCACAAGACATTGTTAGAAACAATATCATGTTATCATAATTATCACCATTCAGGTGATTCTTATCAACAGCCGACATCCTTTCCTGTAATTGAGTAATAACTTACTCTTCCAGCATAAGACAACGTAGCACTGGACCTATCTATATGAAGGTCACTGGCGATACACCATCTTGGACCGTATTACTGGTATAACGGTACCCCTTGCAGTGCGGGTAGATAGCTCCACTAGAGGTCCCGTATACCGTGCTACTTCTGTACGAGGTTCCCCTAGGACGAATTGGATTTTGGAATACCGTTCGAGGAACCACCTGATCAAAAGTTTTCCATGACCATGCAAATATATGAAACTTATCTATGAAGAAACAAATAATACATGATAAGGAAAACTAAGTAAATAAGCCGTCATTCTTATTAAGCCATCGTTCGTATTCGTATTACAATCTTGCCATCTTGCGTAATCCAGGGTCTTAGTGCAATCAATATTCTACATCGACGATAGGAAAATAGAATGTGATTACCTACGCCCTTCCCTACATCTTTGATTCTATACATCTTTCCAACCAAAACTCAATGTACTCACCGCCCAATTCTTGGGACTCAGCATCTGTTTAGCATGTTCATCGAGCTGAGGCTGGACATACTCACTGCCCAAGTATTTGAGACTTTTCTTTCACCTGTCATGTATTTTATTGCAACAAGCATACAATTCACTAAAATAGTTCGCAACAACTTTTGGGTCATGTGATTAATTATCTTTTATTATCTTTTCGACTTTTATGCAAGGTGTTATTCAGCAACTCAACGAGTAAATACATCATATAGTCCTTTTATTAAGCGTAAAGCTAAAGGATCTTCGAAGGGTTCAACGCTACTCACATTTATAAGATATTTCCTGCCACGATCGCCTAGCCTTCCAAGCGATCTTTCATATATTCCTAAGTCCAACAAGGCTTCATCGAACCAACCATCGATCATAAGGCATCTTGCAGGTCAGTGAACTACACCAAGTCCTCAAGGGACTAGCAAGATACATAAAATATGCCTACTATGACAATTTATAACATGCAAGGAAAACATAAAAAATAACTTCTAGAACAAGAATGAAGATCATATGGAAGACTCTATAGATCATGATTTGTCATATGGAAAATAATACTAAGTATGGCTACAAATGAACCAAACGACCGTAGCCCTGCCGTGGTACTCCATAACTATAGTAAGTCTCTAACATACCCCTACTGTGGGTCTCCCGATTCGAGAGTAGTCATGTAACCAATCCTAGTATCGGTAGAGGGTCAAGTCAAGGTA
Source organism: Iris pallida (assembly GCA_029216955.1). Lineage (NCBI taxonomy): Eukaryota > Viridiplantae > Streptophyta > Magnoliopsida > Asparagales > Iridaceae > Iris > Iris pallida. The sequence continues at coordinate 18,154,818 of JANAVB010004398.1, forward strand.
ACATGGAACATGAGATCAAGTCAAGTCGCTCAAGTAAACATCACTATTGTCATGTGTGAAAATATAACTAATGATGAAAGTAAATGATAACTGGTGAGAGACATGGAAATAAATCCTGGCAATACTGCAAATATGGAATAGGAACATGCATGTAAGTAAACTTTACAAAGTTGGCAAGGTATACTTGTCTGGTGGTACAATGTAGAACCATCAATACCCATTCACTCAGTGAGCCACAAAAGTCAAACTCTCACAAAAGTCTCCGGATGCTGAAACAAACATCACTAACGTTCTTGTCATAACCATAAGTCTAATTCTGGACACAGAGGCAAAACGATAATTTTGGGCAAAATAGTATCCGTCGTTGGACCGCTTTGTACCCAAAAATGTGCCAGAACCTATGACCTGTAAAGTCGACAAATGATATACCTACAAGTCCACTTTTTTGATACAAATCCAACAATATATCCAATTTTGGATTCCGATAGACAGTGCACAAAAATTCCCTTTGAGTCGGATCGTGGGCCCGCCAAAATAGCGTTCCGGTCGACCATCTCAAAATTGGAGCAAACTTGTCTTACAGGACCAGAAAAATAGCACGAGTCAAATGGAGAAAGTTTTGATGCGAGGCGACGAATGTGCACCAAGTAATTGAGCTTTTTGGAAAGGAGACGATTTAGTGATTTTTGACGGATACGCCTCAAATTCGTCGCACACAGGCAACCAATTCGAGTTCCGGCAAAACCCACACCTCCACAACATCCCTACGCACTTTTGATGCCTTCGAATGCGACGAAGTTGCCCGATTTGTCGGACAAACCCCGTATCGAGAAATTTTAATGTTTTAAAAACAAATTTTTGGTCTACTTTAACCTAATTTTAAACATAATATAATAATCATACAAATAAACTAATTATAGAGTTATGATCTCGGTTAGGTTTTCTAAACCTGTGTTCAAGCAGTTTTACAAATTTTGTGATATCCTTCTCGCAAGTCGATCGTAACCAGGGGACGTTGGGACAGTTTCTAACGTCCAAAAATTAAGTTTTTTTTCAACTTTGGAACTCGATTTTCGTCGCAGATTATGCGAATTAATGAAAAATACCTATAGGATTTGAAGGTGGTTAGGTTGGTTACGCACCTGCAAAATCTGTTCGTGAAATAGATGATCGTCAAGGGAGATACCTTGTCGTGAAGGTGGCTTTGTTGCTGCCTTCGTTGTTGTGCATGTTGCTGCTACTGCTTCCGTTGCTGCAGATTGCCGCACACGTTCGGCAGTCGGTGACACATGTGGCGACACCCGGTCGTCGGGGTGGTCGCCTGATGGTCAGGGAATGATTTGGGGTCGCGTAGCTAGGGATTGGATTAGGGTTTACTAGGAATTCCTGGGTCGCTATATATAGCCGAGGGAAAATGTCGGGTAAACTGTTCCGCAAGGAACATTAACAGTAGTAGATTTACTTCTTTTTTCCCCCTATAACTCTCTTCCTTTATTAAAACAAACTATATATATATATATATATATATATATATATATATGTATATATATATATATATATATATATATATATATATATATATACATATATATATATATATATATATATATATATATATAATAGTTATTAGAAATATTCTAAAATAGTAACAAAATAATTATAGAATATATTTACAATCTATATAATTAAATTCTATTTATAGGAATATATATATATATATATATATATATATATATATATATATATATATATATATATATATATATATATATATATATATATATATTTATTTATTTGTTTTATTTGTTTTATTTTTTTAACCAAAGCAACTTTTTATTGAAATAGGAAATGGAGCTCTAGAAGAGCATTACAGACAGGTGCGGGCCAAAAGACAAAAGGGCCCTAATAAACAAGGAAATAAACTCCTAAAAAGGGGAATTCGGAAATTCGCAATTTTGAAATTTCGAAATTTCACAATGCAGCAAAATTTCGAAGATTTTCAAAATTTTGAAAACCAAATTATCAAAAGTAGTGGGTCCATTGACCGCAGCCAACGGGAGGCCCTAGGGGGGTGGTGCGGGAACACAGCCCGATGAGGAGGGCACGCAGCCTACATTTAATTTTTTTTTTCAAAGCAGACAGGTCAAACGAAGAGTCGCTGATGCGTCCCCCCCGTGCGCGGGAACCGAGGGGAGGAAAGGCACGTGGCCCAAGCACGCGGCTCGAGGGCACGTAGCCCGAGCGGGGGCACTGCCCGGCGCGCTTATAGGAATATATATATATATATATATATATATATATATATATATATATAAATATTCTAAAATAGTAAATCACTGCACTCGATCGTTGTAGGAAGACTTTTGGGACCATCATATTTTCTCCCTGATCACCGGCTAGTAAAGCACTGTGCTCGATCATTGTAGTGAGACTTTTGAGACCCACCCTGTCCGTTAGCCCTGGGAGACTGGACGCAGGTGGTTCTGTACAACTTTCCATTAGGAGCCCGTATAATCAGTTAACGGTGCCCGCTGACGGTCAGCAGCTTGGACAGTTGACTGGGCTTGTTGGGCCCGCATTGCCCTAGACTTCTTCGACTTAGCACCCGAAGGTGCGTAGTAGGAAGAGTCCAAGTTGGAAGCTTCGACATTCTCAATGGGTAGCATGGGGTCTGGCCCGTAAGAGATTCTCCCTGACTTGGTTCAAGTGCAAGAATTGCACCCAAGTGGGAGTGGGACTTTAAGAGTCGGCTCATATCTAGTACAAACGCATCCGAGTCGATTCTGTACAGTTTACCATCGGTAGCGCGCATGATTTTGCGTCCGCATCTCTGGTTTACTGTTGGCATAGCACGTTTGAAGCGCATGGCCCGTGCCGCCTTGAATTTCTTCATACTAGCCCGTGAAGGCATATAGTACTCAGAACCCAACTCATCCTCGTCATGACAGCGAATGACTCAATTGAGTGATTCTTTTCTTTTTTTTCTTTTTTTGGTGCCCTTTTCAAAGGAGTCAAGGGGGCTCTATATATAGAATGGAATGAGCCCTTTCTTCTTTTCTTTTCCAATGTGGGACTAAAATAAATATTTTTTATGCTTCTACAGGACCCGCTTCAAAGTTGTCAAATTGCAAATTTGGAATACTTTAAATAAGAAGCATGGAAAGTAGAGTTGTTTTAGGTGTGGCAATCCTATCAGAGGTAGCATAGACGTGATAGGTTTGGGTACTTTTGCTGGAGATTTTATGTGGACTTATCAACCTTGGCATATCGTGGTTTTAGGTACAGATAATAAGTTGAGAGAGGGAACCGATATATTTACTCATAGGTGATATGGACATGGTAAATATGAGGTTGATGGTAATAAGGACATAGTGGGAGTGGACTCAAATGAGGATACATAGAACAACTCAGAGGTAATATGGACATGGAAGTTCTACGTAACGGGTAATGAATCCCTGGGACAACTGGATTCTAGAAGCATATAATTATGTAGAAGGGGTGCATGTACTAGAGGGCCTAATACATCATTTATGGTCAACGGAGGATATTTGTGGACCTTATTATCCTTTTTGTGTACTGGCGGTACGAGAACGGATAATAAGTGGAGAGAAAACCAACATATTTACTCAGAGGTAATGAGGACGTGGTAAATATGGATCTAAAGTAGAGGCTTCCTACTCAGAGGTAATGAGGACGTGGTAGGAGTGGGCCTAATAAGGATACACAGAACAACTCAGAGGTGCTATCAACGTGGAAGTTCTATGTATTGGATGGTTTGTTTGTGATGGACGAAAAAACAACTCAGAGGTAATATGAACGTAGTTGTTTTTCCCGTTGGGGAATTTTGTGGACCTATTGCCCTTTTGTGCATCTGGAAATGCGAGCAAATAGATTTGAATGATATTATTGGGCCTACTACTCTTTGGTACACCGATGGTACGAGTAATAGATTAGGATAACTTTTATGAACTTATTACCCTTTTTGTGTACTGGCGATACGAGTACTGATAATAAGTGGAGAGAAAACCAACATATTTACTCAGAGATAATGAGGACGTGGTAAAAATGGGTCTAAAGTAGAGCCTCCCTACTCAAAGGTAACGGGGACGTGGTAGAAGTAGGCCTAATGGGGATACATAGAACAACTTAGAGGTGCTATCAACGTGGAAGTATGTATTGGGTGATTTGTTTGTGATGGACGGGGTTTTTCCAGTTGGGGAATTTTGTGGACCTATTACCCTTTTTGTGTACCGATGGTACGAGTAATAGATTATGATAAGTTTTATGGACCTATTACCTTTCTACGCACTGGTGGTGCGAGTAATAGATTTTGAAACAAAACCCAACAGAGGTTATATATGACAGCATTAAAGCGGAAGTTCAAAGGTATCAATTTACATGACTTGTCACTCGGAGAGATGCAATGCGAGTCCCCTCGGGGAGAACAGAGTAAAAGTTCAGAGGTACCTGTGTATATAACTCGACACTCTAGGCAGTATATATATATATATATATATATATATATATATATATATATATATATATATATATATATAATCGGCAGCCTCTTATTGATGAAATAAGGAACTTTGTCTACGAGGATTACATCATCAGGAGAGGGACTATCCGTCTGTGCCACCAGGTATTTGGCAAGTTCTACGTCCTCTTCGGCTACCCTTTGCGAGGTCGGGATGCTGTCTTGGGCAACTTGACCACCAAGGGTTGGGCTTATGATATTGGCTTGCCTGAGTGTGTCGGATCGGCACATGGTTGTCGGTTCATCTTGGGAAGACGGATGACAATTGGCTCAACAAGAGACTTTGTGTCTTCCGATTGCCTTTGAGTGGATTTTGGCAATCGGATCACCATCGGCCCTATGACGGGCTTTGGCTCTTGTCTTTGGGAGTCGGATGACCATTGGTTCTGACTGTGCAGCTTGGACGAGAGAACCGGGCAACTCTTTATGCAAAGTTCCGACAAGGGGTGCAGCTTTGCCCGGTTTACGGGCCTGGAGATGAATTATCATGGGTTCCTCTAGCCCTGTGATGGTCTCCCGTTTGTCAGTGATGTACTTCTTGGATTCTTTATATAGACAAGCCTCCGAAGAATAATAAGACTCAACCCCTTTGAAAGGATCGATATTGGCGAATTCAGTCTTCATAAAGCGTGCCTACTGACATACTTGAAGCACTGGTGGAGGGTGGATGGCACGATCATATAGTCATGTATCGATAGACGCCCCAAGAGGATGTTGTAGGATGTGTCTACATCTATGACGTAGCAGGTAACCTCCGTCTTCGGGTCACCAGTCTGACATTTCAATCGGTTCTTCCCTAGGGGATAGCTCCTTTCCGAGTTAAAACCGCTAATGGCAGTGTTGGTCGCCGCTAATCGGTGCATAGCGATGCCAAGAAGTTGGAGCAAGCTTTTCGGAATAATGCTTATTGACGAGCCAGGGTCGGTATGCATCCGATCCAACTTGATGTCGCCTATGTAACCTGTGTAGTACAAAGGGCGATCATGCTAGTGGGACTTGATCAACATGTCCTATGGAGTAAATATGATGTTGGGCTTTGCTTCTGTGCCATCGCTGCCCTGTAGATCTGCTGACAAGTCTTTCCCGGGAGGCTTGACCTGGGCTAAATAAGCGTCATTATTTTGGAGTGCTTTGCTCAATGCGACACGAAGATCCTTGGAGAGCATTAGGAGCTCGTATAACGACAACTTTGTCGGCATTTTAGCCAATTGGGCTAATATGTCAAAGTTGTAAGGTCTCTCCAGACCCTGAGGTGCGTTGTTACGGAGTGGCCTGTCGAAGCGGATTTCCTTTGGCTTGGACCTATCTGCCGGTGGAGGCTGAGTTTTCCTTGGAACATCAGAAGGAGGCAATATTGTCGGCTGCGAATCTTCGACTGAGCTGCCCAGTGTGGGCTGGACTTGTGCCCCAGACTGGGTAACAACGGCTGCCGCTTCTTAAGCTACGACTGAAATTGTGTGATAGGATCTAGACTTCCTGTTCTTCTTTCCGTTGGTAGGAGACAGCACCGCCTGGGTAACATCGGGCACTAAGTCCGGATGCACCCACATGATCTCTCCTCGCGATGTGGTGAGAGGTACCAATCCAGATGTCTAGTTCCGGATGGGTAGAAGATTAGTAACCTCCATCATTACCCGAGGGACATGTATTACCCCGCCTCGAGTGCTTGTTAGAGGGAAGTCGTCGAACTGAATTAACACCATGTTCGCCGCTACGGTAACCTCTTCAAAGTCTATCGACAGAGCTTTGGAGTTGATAAGACTCTGGATGTACCACTTTAATTGGAAGCAATCATGAGTGGAATGATGGACATAGCGGTGGAAGTGGAAATATTTTGGGTCCTCCATTTCTGCCACTCGGGGCTCGCGCCTTGGTGGAGGGAGCTGGATCCTACCCCCTTGAAAGAGCATATCGATGATTGGTTTGACATGACTACCTTCATATGAGTAATTCACCATGGGCCACTGACCATCCGTCTATTTTTGCTCGGGTTTCTAGGTCGCATCAGCGACCGTGGCCTATTTGCCTTTATTGTCCCGGTTGGAGGTGGTGCCACTGTTGTTGCTGCTGGAGGTGGTACAAGGACGTTTGCCCTTATCTTCTCCATCTGGGATATGTAATCCCAGCTGGCGAGCCTTCTTCATTTTTGCCTCCGTATTGGTAGCACTTATGATGAAGGTTGTCCAATCCCTAAACTGATTGTCATCCATCCAGAGGCTAATTGCGAGGAGCAACTTCTTCTGGTAGATTTCAATCAAGGAGCTCTCGGGATTGCCTTGGGGCAATTTTATTGCGGTTTGGCAGAACCGCTCGATATAGTTCCTTGTTAGCTTCCTCTCTCACTGAATGACGTCCATGAGTGATGACATCGTCACATCATGCCCCACTTCGTAGAATCTCTCCAGGAACATGTGTATAAAGTTGTCAAAAGAATGGATGTAGTTGTCGAAAATGTTGTGGTACCAGTCGAACGCGATCCCCTCCAATGCTCCGATGAATAATCGTGTAAGGATGGCGTCACTATACGGCAAGTGGTCGGTTGTGACTTCAAAGTAAGTCATGTACCAACTAGCAGAGGTCTTTCCGTCATATGAATCAATATGAAATGGCTTGTACCGTAGTGGAAAAGGCATATCTCTCCAGGCAATGGGTTACGGCTGCCATATTCTGCAGTCCCGAGAGGAGTCTCGGGCATTGAATATTGCTCGAAGCTTCTAGACTTCCCGCCTCGCCTCCTTGGCTTCGTCGGCAGCTGAAGGAACAAATGCTCCTAAAGGATCATCACCCAAAGGAGGGGTAGTCGTATTAGAGTCCACGTTGACTGCGGGTCCCAAGCTTGTTTGTCCGGGCATCCTTGCTGGTTGAGCTGGCAAGGCGGCTTTGATTTCGTCTACAGACTTAAACAAGGACAAGAGCATGGCCTCAAGTACTTCTAGACGTTGTCGATCAGTAGGCGCTTCATGATCATCATCAGCTATAAAGATTGACCTCACGTGGGTAGAGGTGGAAGGGATCGTAGCAGAGGTGCTCTCTGTGCCGTACCCTTGTACAGAGAAATCATCAGAGAATGTCGAAATGTCATCTTTCTCAGACTCGGAAGGGGTGCTACCCACTGTGCAGGAAGCCACATCACCTTGGCAAGGGAGGTGGCCCTAAGGGAAGTCCAAGTCTGTTGTACAGTTTTGGGGGATCTCTACCCCCTGTATGTGCACTTGGTACACCGGGTTATCGTATATATTGAGGGAACTGCTACCCCCAGCTTTATCTACTCCCAAGGAGGCCGAAGGTGCACCTCTAGGTGCTGGATGTTTCTTTTTGGATCGAGTACCTAAATAGACACCCCCTGTTGTCGACGGCAACCCACCAGATGAGAGTTTCCTTGCAATACTGGCCAAAATTGTCGGACTAGAAGAGCCTGTCTTCTTTCCTCCCTTGCCAGGAGGAACCCTCTGAGTTGAATTATATGAGGCAAAAGGAAACTCCTCGTCTCTCAAAATTTATACCTGTTTCTTGAGTTATTGTCGGACAGGTGCTGGCTGCTGCAGTCATTGGAAAACTGACTGCCGACCTTCAGGTGTTGCCAATTTGTCGTAGTAGCAGCTGATGATGACTTGGGTACAACGACGTCCCGAGTAGGACTCATCGCATGCCAATGTTGCCATCTTGCGTTTGTGAGTAATCACCTCACGCAAGTCGATAGCAAGCTGATCTACCTTTGCACCAAACTTGTGGACTCTGGTATCCCGAGCGCACAGGTGCTTAGGTATCATGTTTGCTTCCTGATCCGAGACTAGTAAAAATACTTGCTCTGGATCGTTTGAGGGAGACTTTAAAGACCTACCTTGTCCGTTAGCCCTGGGAAACTGGACGCGGATGGTTCTGTTCAACTTTGCATCAGGAGCCCGTATAACAGTTAACGGGGCTCGCTGACAATTAGCGACTTGGACAGTTGACTGGGCTTGTTGGGCCCGCACTGCCCTAGACTTCTTTATCTTAGCACTCGAAGGCGTATAGTAAAAAGAGTCCAGATTGATACATTCCACATTCTCAATGGGCCATATGGAGTCGGGCTCGCATGAGAGACGGTTGAACACGGAGCCTCTAACAGGGCCGTATGAAACACTCTGCCTATGGCCAGGATTGGCTGCCGTATGGGCCATCTTCCTGCGGCCAGAGTTGGCTGCCGCATGGGCCATCTGTATGTGGCTAGAGTTGGCTGCCGCATGAGCCATCTTCTTGCGGCTAGAGTTGGCTGCCGCTTGGGCTATTTGTATGCGACCAGAGTTGGCTGCCGCATGGGTTGTCTGCCTGTGGCCAGAGTTGGCTGCCGCATGGATAGACTGTCCATTTCTCTTGTGCGGCCTCTCCTTTGTCCGTATGGATTTCCCTTGTGTCTCCAAAAACTCAGCATCGTAGTATTTTCTTTTACTGGATTTGGGGACAGTGTGGTCCTCTACGGTCGAAAGCAAAGCCACAGGAGAACTTCGATCACCGTCTTGGGCTGCAGAAGGAGCTTCTTCGAGAACTTGGTCGGGGGCAACAGTTTTGCGTCCCGACATCTTTCGAGTTCTTTTTGGGTTGGCTCGCTTCCGTGACGGGTTGGCGCTCCCTTCGGAGGGCATTTCTTCGAAGGCTTGTTGGTCAAAATGAACCACAAGCATTTGTTGCGTACAGCTGAGCTTAGATGCATCAGATTGCATCACCAGCTTCTCATCAGAGGAGAAGGACGTCCCAGCAGAGTCGTCATTGTGTTTGCCATTAAAATTCAAAGACATATATTACAGAAATACTGAAATTGATTGCAAACTCGCTTGTACAAAGAAAAGCCTAAAAAGAAATCCTAGGAAACAATCTAAGTACAATTGTTTAGTTTTTGATTCTGGGGGTGACGGTGGAGGCTCGGGAAAGTGTATCAACTTTGCCTTACTCCTTGGACTATCTGACACAATTTTTAGCTCTTCAAGAAATTGCCTTTCGAAGGTTGCCAGCCTTTGATTGCCAACCATTTTTATGGGTGTGGGACCCTGCTATTTATAGTAATTTTGGGATGAAGGATATTTTGAGCCGCATAGATGATCACATGTCCACGTGACTGCAACAGCACATGAATACTCGCTCTTTGGCTGCCAACTGGTGGTTTGTTGAGATTTCTTTGTTGGAGCAAATCTTGGTGTTTGAAACTTGGTCAAATTACCATGTGTCCCCCCACAACAGAGTAAAATTAATCTTCTGCGGCCCGGATCAACTTGGCCGCATGCGGTACCAAGAGTCTTTCTTCTGCGGCCTGGTTCGGCTTGGCCACATGAAATCTCAAGAGCCTTCCTTCTGCGGCTCGGATCATCTTGGCCGAATGAGGTCTCAAGAGTCTTCCTTCTGCGGCTCAAATTGGCTTGGCCGCATGTGGTGTTCAAGAAACTTCCTTCTACAGCTCGGATCATCTTGGTCGCATGAAGTCTGAAGAGTCTTCCTTCTACGGCTCAAACTGGCTTGGCCGTATGAGGTCTTCAAGAGGCTTCCTTCTGCGGCTCGGATCATTTTGGCCACATGAAGTCTGAAAAGTCTTCCTCCTGTGGCTCAAATTGGCTTGGCCGCATGAGGTCTTCAAGAGACTTCCTTCTGTGGCTCGGATCATCTTGGCCGTATGAAGTCTGAAGAGTCTTCCTCATGCGGCTCAAGTCCACTTGGCCGTATGGGGTCTCCAAGAGCCTTGCTTCTGCGGCTCAGTTTTACTTGGTTGTATGGGGTCTTCGAGAGCCTTGGTTCTGCGGCTCGAGTCTACTTAGCCACATGGAGTCTTCGAGAGCCTTGCTTCTGCGACTCGAGTCAACCTGGCCGCATGGGGTCTTCGCGAGCCTTCCTTCTGTGGCTTGGTTTATCTTGGCCGCATGGGATTTTCAGAAGCATTCCTTCTGCGGCTTGAGTCCACCTGGCCACATGAGTCCACTTGTTTCTGTGGCTCGAGTTCACTTTGCTCCCTGATCTGAGGCTAGTAAAATACTTGCTCTCGATCATTGTAGGAAGACTTTCGAGACCATTATATTTGCTCCCTGATCACAGGCTAGTAAAGCACTGTGCTCGATCATTGTAGGAAGACTTTTGAGACCCATCCTGTCTATTAGCCCTGGGGGACTGGACGCAGGTGGTTCTGTACAACTTTCCATCAAGAGCCCGTATAATCAGTTAACGGTGCCCGCTGACGGTCAGCAACTTGGATAGTTGACTGGGCTTGTTGGGCCCGTACTGCCCTAGACTTCTTCGACTTAGTACCCGAAGGTGCGTAATAGGAAGAGTCCAAGTTGGAAGCTTCGACATTCTCAACAGGTAGCATGGGGTCTGGCCCACAAGAGATTCCCTTCTGACTTGGTTCAAGCGCAAGAATTGTACCCAAGTGGGAGGGGGACTTTAAGAGTCAGCTCATATCGGGTGCAAACCCACCCGCGTCGATTATGTACAGTTTACCATCGGTAGCGTGCATGATTTTGCGTGCGCATCTCTTGTTTACTGTTGGCATAGCACGTTTGAAGCGCATGGTCCGTGCTGCCTTGGATTTCTTTATACTAGCCCGTGAAGGCGCATAGTACTCAGAACCCAACTCATCCTTGCCATGACAGTTAATGACTCAATTGAGTGATTCTTTTCTTTTTTTTCTTTTTTTGTGCCCTTATCAAAGGAGGCAAGGGGGCTCTATATATAGAATGGATTGAGCCCTTTCTTCTTCTCTTTTTCGATGTGGGACTAAAAACAATATTTTCCATGCTTCTACAACTACGCCAAGATATGTGTGGAGCTCGACCTCACCTCAGACCCCCCCAACCACGTACTCATTGAACTTGGCAACCGGACTCATACCCAGCAAATTATCTACGACAATTAATTAATCTTCTGCACCCACTGCCATTTACGCGGTAACTTATCCAAGCATTGCTTCCGTCTCCATCATGAGCTTAGGAAGAAACCAGAGCGGACAAAACCGAATCCCAAAGGGAACCGACATCAAAATACCGCCCAACCACCCCTGATTCCTTTACCAAACTCCCACACCAGATTCAACTCCAGCGAAGGAAAATCAGGCAGAGGCAACTCAGCAAAAAAAGTCGTAACCCCCTACCACCCACATGTCCTTCCTCCGTCCAATCAGTTCAACGCCCTCGTGTTAGAAGCTATCGACTCCTCCCAGGAGATGGCTTTTCCTGCCGACTTCGTTAAGGCCCCCGGCACAGACCCGGAGGACCTCAGCGCCCCACCTCTAGTGGATGCAGAAGAGTCCCTTCTAGCATCTCCGATCGCCACCGACAACCAAACAGCGCATGGTAACTCCGCCATTGACGCTATGGCTATTCTAGGGCCAGAGCAGGCTGGAAGAGGCCTTCAGGTCCTCGTCGCTGGATTCCCTCTCCAGGCGGAAGGCGACCAGATGGAAATCTTCGATGACTCCCTCCTCATCCCGCCGGAGCAAGCCGATCTCGATTCAGCCGAAGAAACGATCGCACAACCCAAATGCCCCGAGGACTCCAGCACATCCTCCAAGATGGCGGGGGTAGCATCCATCGCTACCAGAAAATCGGATTATTAAGGGCCCTTAAAGTCCCCGTCCATGCACACTAGGTCTGCTGCAAAGCGGTCCAACCAACCCTACCAAACCTCCAATAATGCTGAACATTCTCTCCTAAAATGTCCACGTTCTGGCGAACAAACCTACTATGAGGAGAATTACCAGCCTTAAGAAAACTCATAATATTGACATCTTGATTATCCTCGAACCCAAAATCCCTTACAAGAGACTCAAATCCATCCAACTGCAGTTAGACTTTCACTCGGCCATAGCTAGGAGACATGACATTTGGATCCTCTGTTTCAAGGCCGTTCAAATCAGAGTCATCCACGATTCCAGACAAGCCCTTTCTTACTGGATAAAACACCCTTTGATCCCCAACCGCGCCATCTTTCTGCGGTTCACGGCAGCTGTGACATCGCGGACCGCAGACACCTCTGGAATGACCTCCTGAACATCAACAATCGCAACCTTAACCTACCATGACTTTGCATTGGGGACTTCAACGCTATCCCCTGCAGAGATGAAAAATTTGGAGGCCGCCCCCCTCACCCTGCCATGCAAGACTTCAACAACTTCATCTTCAACTCTTACCTTACCTCCCTCCCGTTCACAGGCAACGCATTCACCTGGTACAACATGCAGAAAGGAGACCGTTGACAATTCTTCCGCCTCGACAGGGCTTGATCGAACGCACACTAGCTAGGGATAGGGACTACCTCCAAGCTATTGCACCTTAATGCCACCGAATCTGACCATGCCCCCTACTAGTTGAATCACTAGCACTTCCAACCAGTCCAGGAAAAGCTTCTGCTTCCTGGACTTCTGGAGCGAGCACCCCTAATTTTTGGGGGTACTCACGGAAGCCTGGAACAGCACGGACTCACTCGAACCTCCCAACCGGGTGGCCTACAAGCTCCAGGCCACGAGGAAAGCTTTAGCAGCCTGGAGCAAGCAAGCTTTTGGAGATATCTTTCAAGCCATTCGCGAGGCTGAGGATGACGTTACTCGTGCCGAAGTCAGGTATATGACAGACTGTTCGCCTGATATAAGGAAGGCTCTGAATCTCACCAAAGCCATCCTTAAATTCAGGCTGAAAATTAATACCAATTTTTGGAAGCAGAAAGCCAGGATCAAATGGGATGGCGAGGGGGACAACAACTTGAGATTCTTCTACGCCTGCATAAATGGGCAAGACAAAAACTCACTCTCCACCAGATTGTCGTAGACGACGGCACCAGCATCAGCGATCCTGAGGGTATCCAAGTGGCGGCTGCTAAGTTCTATTCTAGACTATTCTCCAAGGAAACGGTCCTCAAAGACAACACCTTCCTGGACGAGGTTCTCCATCTCATTAGAGACACAGATAATACCTGGCTCGAACAGCCCCCTTCAGAGGATGAAGTGAAAGAAGTAGTCTGGGCCCTCGAAGAACACAGTACGCCAGGGCCAGACAGATTTTTGGAGACTTTTTCTGTACATGCTGGGACATCATCAAGGTTGACATACACATGCGGTCTCCTCCTTCTTTCATGGAGCTACTTACCCCAGAGCCATCTCGAGCACCAACCTGATCCTCATCCTGAAGAAAGACAACCCAGAGACATTTCGCGACTTCCGCCACTACACCAAAATGGTTATTTTGGAACACTAGGCATTTTCTAATCTAGAACGCTTATTTTCTGTACCTAGGCGCTGCAACAGAATAAAAACGTTCCAAATCAAAAAAGTGTTCCTGATGTATTTTATTTTAATTTTTTAGTTTTTATTTTTATATAGGTATGCTTTGATAATGTTCCAAATATGTTCGAAATTATGGATGCTACACATGTACATTTCATGTGGTGAATAGAAAAGTGTTTCAAAACCCTCTCTAATCTTTCCCCCTAAATAATTTCCCCCATTTTTTTTTTGAAAAACTCCCTCATTTCTTTTCAAAACCCTCCAATCTTTTCCCCCAAATAATTTTCCTCTTTTTCCCCAAATCCTCTAATCTTTTTCCTAAAATATTTTCCCCCCTTTTCCTCTCTTCCTCGATGAGTTTGCGGACCATCCCGACGAGTTTACAAGCCATCTCGACGAGATCGCAGACTATCTCGAGGAGATCGCAGGCTATCCTTATGAGATCGTTGGCCATCTCGACGAGTTCACAAGGCAGGTTGACTTTCTTCCCCGTTTGTTCTACCTGCATCCCAATTTGGTTTGGGATTTAATTAGGTATTTTGTTACATAGATTAGGAGAACTGGCCGTTGATGAGAATGACCTGTTGAGGTAGGCCGAGCGGAGAAAGAGTGCAGTACGTGATGTTCCATGTGAAGAACATGTACGGGTCCTCCGCCCACGCTACTCCGAGGAGTGCAACCAATACCACGAGGAGCGACGACGGCAACGACGATGGCGATTGCGACCACGACAAGACATGTTGTCCTATGGTTAATTTATTGCTAAGTTCCTTTCCACCTCTCTCACTAAATGGCTAGCTAGCTCTATGTATCGGTATGGAAAATTAACCAACTAAGGACTGGACATGGGGAATTTGATTGAAGTTTTTTGTGCATCTTTGTAGGAGGGGGTCTGGGCATGGTCATGGTCATGGTCATGCTACTTATAGCAAGATAGGAGATTACTTCTTTCATTCATTTCTCCATGGTTTTCGTGCTTTGATTCGTGAGATTTTGGGGTTTAGTTAGGTATTTTGTTGGATGAATTATAGATAATTAGGGCTTTAATTAGGTATTGGGTTTGAATATAGTTACTTGATTTCCCAAAAGGCAAAGAGTGATGGATATCTGATGAGACATCCTTATGATTCGGGCTAATGAGATTCAATCAAAGTTTACTGTCCATCAAAATGCATAATCTTTTTAGTACATGATGCAAATGTTTGCCAACTCTGAGAAGCCTAATGTTCATCGCCTAGGCTGGGTCATACTAAAAGCATGCTTCTATATTTATTATGCTTCAGTCAAGTGAGCAGAATTCTGGTGCATCCATGTATTGGATTCTAAGGTTTAGTGGTATTCGAAATATTTTTATTGTTTGGTTCGCGAAAAGAAAAGAAAGTTCTTTACATTAAAAAAAATTCTTCAAATGTTTTTTCGATATTTGTAAAAGCCAGGAATATAGTTAGGCCAGAACTTGCCATTCATCTTGAGAAACAACATTTTTTTTTACTCCCAACTGTAACTTTAATGTCACCCATGATTACAAGAATTCTACTTCTTGCATCTCCATCCCCAACTTGGTTCAAAGGAGATAGCATCTGATCCCACTGAATTGGATCATAACACCAAACATATCTTAATGTTCTTAGAACATTAAGATTACTGATATTGTTGACCGCACTTTGATTTAGAGGGTGAGTACTATGATTTCTTCTATAACCCACTCTAAATTCATAAAATTTGCGAGAATATGTCATCTTCATTCCAAAATTTTGTTCGACTATTGGATCATCGTATATAGGGGTACCCGACTCACCTCCAATGCCAAATTTTCAAAATATCCTTAATGGAAGGTATCTTGGTTATGAAAAGATAGCAGCTAGTTGGACTGCAAATATCAACTGAATTTGTAGTTAGGGGCAATCCGAATAACTTCCAGATGGAATGGAAACTCTTTTCGTATCTATTTATATTGTGCATCTATTGCCACCGATTTTCTATTTTGCAGAAAAATAAAAGATGAATTGAGAAAATTTGCAGAAAATAAAAAAGATAATTGAGAAATTAATCGGATCCCAGTGACTTGTTAATTAAGAGTTGTACTTTAGATTAAAACTTTAATCAATAGGGTTCTACAGGGGGGGATTTAATCAATAGGGTCCTACAAAAGGAATAAGAATTAAAACTTCAATCAATATGGTTCTACAGAAGGAATAGGAATTAACTTCCTAAAAAATTAATGCAAAATAGGTAGGTAGGAGCAAGTTGTAAGTAAAAATCTCATTTGTTGAGTAAAGTTCTCTTTCAGTGTAAGATAGCCGGAACAAAATGAAATGAGATTCAGATAGATGCTAGGATCTGGTTCAGATTCATTGATTGTGTCCATCATATAGGAGCCTTTCTAGGTTAGCTATAATTATAGCAGTCGCTTCAAAAATATATGTGAAAGTTTTTCTATATGGTTCCTAATATAAGTAAAAGTGTTTCCAGTTTAGCTATAGCACAGGTGTTTCTCTGTGTTCTTTCATACAACTTATAGTCCAATATAAATATTTCTGGAAGTTTTTTTGTATAGATAGTACATGCTTGTTTTTTTTTTACTACTTATCTTTCAAAGCATTTTTAAGTTTGTACTTTACATACAGTACAAAGCCGATCCCTACTGTTATTGATCTTTGCACCAATACTGTTCCAGGGTACCAATACTATTACTTTGCACCAATACTGTTATTGATCTTTGAGGTAGCTAATTCCAGCGACATTATCATGTAGAGCTTCTTGTACATCTGGCTTGTTGAAGTAGGCATTGGTATACTTCCATACGCAAGGATCATAACTCGTTAGCTTCTGATGCAATCACCACCCAAGCTCTACAAGGACCATATAGCTAACTGATGCAAAAACAATGAAACTTCTGATGCAAAAAACAATTAAAGAGCAGCGAATTCCTTATGTGTCCCATATCACACATCAAATTTATGGAGCACTAACTTGTGAGTATTTTTTCTTATCAAACTTTGCAAGTTAACCTTGATGTTTTTATGCTAATGTGCTTTCTTCATATGTACCTATCTTATTATTTCAACGACCTAATGCTCCATGGACCATACAGCTAACTACGTGTTCGTTTGTATTTTACATAGATAGGTTCGTGACTCAATTATCTTCCATATTTGGGGACTAATTTGCGATCAATTAGATGTACTGAGTTGAAAGTGAGTTATTTTTTTCTTTCAGGATGTTGTAGTTAGCGTGCAATCACTGTCAATTCTTGCACTGCCTATTGTGTCTCTTCATTTGTATTAAGAACAAACGATGACCTTTCTTGTTTTGTAATGTTGCTTGTCTGAAAACTGTTGGTTACTTTGTTTATCATATATAGGTCATCCTGTGTGACCAACTTAGTTTCCAAGGTTCAATAAGTTTCTTTATTGATATAACCTTCCGGTCTTCGAGAAAGTTAGGAGTACCACTACTTTTTGTTTCTTGCTACCTTTTTTATATCTATATAGTTGTGGGCACTAAATGTGCATTATATTCTATCGGTTATCTCACTGCCTAGTGTGACTAATTCTTGTATCCTCTACGTTGTAACAGGGTTTATTATCCTAGATATATCATCTTTTTTGTTCAGTCAGCTTTGATGATTGCTGGATCACGGGGTACTCTTTCTTCCCTAAGCTTATCATGTGTTAATTTGATCATATGAGTTTGCCTATATGTTTGGAATTTGCATGACTTGTATTTTTTGATCAACATTTATAGTTAGTCCCCCTTCTTCTTTTTTGCCTTAATAGTGATCTACAGATGGCAGCAGGCTATTTCAGCACATGATTCTTTACTTAGGAAGCTGCTGACATTTGCCAACTTCGCATATACGATACTGGTTCTGAATTGCTCCTGCATTGGTTTGGTTTCATGGTTAGTTCTCTGATGTTTTATAGATGATTTCTATCTAATCTGCTAAGAAACTACAATATTTCAAGATCACCACACGTTTTAGATTTGAGTTCTTTTGTAAGCTTTCCATTGTTTGTAACATCACTTTTTGGCTTGATTTGGAAATGGGGTGTCAACAAATTGGATTACAGGCTCTCTCCAATCAATTCCCACAAAAGAGAGCTTTTTTTAAGCTCTAAATATGATTAAACAAGGAAAATATAACTGTACATGTATTCTCCCTCTCTCTCTCTCTTTCTTACATTCTTGTAGCAGATGATCTTATTTGTTTATGTTTTCCTTTATCTGAAGGTATTGAGCATGAAGGAAACTCTGGCCGCTATACCAAAGCATGTATTTCATTGGAACAATTGTTCCTGTCACAGTTATTCTACTTGGTTATGTTATTCTACTTGGTTATTGTTCCTGTCACAGTTATTCTACTAGGTTCTGTTATTACACAACTTCCGGGAACTGTAGACAAATCACAGATTTTCGTTAAGTTCATCTTTTGGGTTGGATATAAATTTTTGTACTTCTTTGGGGGATAAAATTTTAATTTGAGTCTCCAAGCCAAGCATTTCAACCAAATATTAATGTCAAACTTTTGACGTTTACCACAACTAAAGCCAAAGATGAAACCCACAACAGATTTCATTCGAACCAGTATACTGCATATTGCATTGACCTCAGATGCATATTGTTGTGCTCTGTGATTCCAGTTCAGAAGCACTCCCAAACCAGTTCCTTGTATATACATCCTTTTATATCTTTGATTACTTTGTCTCAGAAGCTATAAATTCTCACAAATGCTAGGTTTTATCTGCAGGTAGAAATGGCTAAGAAGAATAATCAGAGATCTTAAGTTTATGCTTGCAAGTCGATTGTTTCTTTTCTGTTGTAGAAGCTTCTCCTTTTTGCTGGATTGCTTCTCCTATTTTATGTTACTATTGTAGAATCAATTATTTTTTTTATACATATACATGCACACATGTCCATATGTTAGTTGAATTTGTGGAAATATTTATTGTTGGATTAGGAAAATGACATTTTTTGGATTTTACTACCTAATCCATTGTTTCCAACAATGTGCCATAATAAAAATGGTTAAAATTCAAAAGTAAAACTTTTATAATGAATCTGTTTCTATCATCATTGACTTAGTATGCCTTACGTTTTGAAATAATGTAACATTTTTCCTTAAGTTTATTATTTTTATGTTTTATTTCATTCATTGTTGCAAGTTCTTTCATTAACAATACTCTGTTGCAGCATTTAAAATATTATAAGTCATGCTACAAGGGGGCATTGTCAAGCTAAAACATGGATATTCATCATATCCATACTCCATATAAATATCATTTCTATCATGTCTCTGTTTAAAGTGCAAAAGTTTTGTTCGTACATCTTGTATCTTTCATTTTGCATTGAACAATGTACATGAGATAAATCGTGATGTATGCTGTATTGAAGATTATGTTTCTCATTATCTATAGTCTGATGTATAAAAGAAGAGTTGTTTTCTCTATGTTGCACATATGCACAGACTGTGCTCACCTCTTTGATGATAAACAATTGTTAGTTTACTAACCTATGGCATAGATGAACTTTGTGGTTGGTGTACTTACAACTTTTACTTGCAGGGTACAGATATGCTCTCACGACTTCTTCATTTACAAGATCTTACAATAAAGCAAGCTGTCATCACTGTAATTGAGCTGCTAGGTTCTTTTTTGGCCACATTTTCTTTTGGATCACCATTCATGATTCTTTTTGTTAGTCAATCCATAGCTATGTACTTGTTTTTTTCTGAACTTGAAATCACATATGCTAACTTCTCTAGTGCTGACCTTTGATTTTACTATAGCAGTTAGGTGCCAACTGTGAAGGGACTCTAGGGTGAGAATGAGATTTTCCAAAACTAATATATATATCTGATAATGGATTTGGTTCTAAGGTGTAGTGAGCCATGTTACATTTACAGACTAAGTATCAGCTCCATATAAACTCCTGTCTGGAACACGAAAGTAAGGTAACAAATGCAACACATTTACATGATCACATGATATATTGTCCTAAAAAATAAGGTTTGCAGTATCGGTATTGGAATCGGTATCGGACCCTTCCTATGAGTATTGGTATCGGCGGTATCGGTATTATCCGCGATTTCGGATCGGAGTATCAGAATTTTTAGTATCGGAAAGAAAATAATTATTAATAAATGATTAACATTTTAGGAAAAAAATATTTATACATTTATGCATAATTTTAAGTATTTTTTTGTTGTTTCTTATTAGTTTTGAAACTGAATGAAATAGTAGTCACCATTGGCGATTGGTTTACCTACAATATGCAATTGCAGCCTTCAAGTAAGTTTCTGGAGGGATTTGTGAATTTCAGAGTTGCCTTGGTGTCGGATGTATGGCTGGGTCTTATAATCGAGGCAGAGAATTATAATACAATGGTTTCATCTGAAGGAAAGTTCAGAAATGGTATCTGCAAATGGAATTTAGAATTTTGAACTTTCATCTCCGAGGAATACTAGAATGAGGGCAAGACATGTTTTATATTGCTCAAAGGATTGAGATTTCTGATAATGGAGATGATTGCAGTTCGAGACGAGAAAGTAGAAAGCTTACTACTAAATAATAATGATAAAGGTTCCTCTAAAAAATGGGGTTATACTTGTCCAATTGCTAAACTCTAAGTGGAGTTTAAGATACCTTGCATTGTTAATCCATACATGTGGATGGCATGTAAAAATGAGCGTCTGACTATGAAGTGGCCATAGGGAGGGCAATTATGTCCTATGTAGAAATGCACCTAAGTTAATAGATTACTTGTCCACTCAATGTCCATCTTTTTAAGTGTTTGGGCTCATAGTAGACACTATCTACAGTTGAATGACAGTTGATGCACTTTGATTCTTCGGCAGTCTGGAGGAAAGGTGTGAACAAGGAATCTTATGATAATTGGTGTTCTTTTTCATGGCTCTTTCTCGGGTTGTGTAGAAGGAAATAAATAACAAGATATTGACTATTTAAAAGAAGTCTTCTTTGAACCTACTGCGAGAATTAAACTGATTGCATCTATTGGACAGTTTTGTACGACAGGAGTTGGAGAGCAGGGAAGAAAGGGAAAAGCACACATGGTGTTTTTTGCTCTTTAATTTGTGGGTTTCATAGTCTCTATTAGCATTACATGTGATCCATTACTTTTGTCTAACAAAAAGGATTTATAAAGCCATACTCATATGCCTAAAGATTATATGGAGAGTATAAGGAGTTATAATTTTACAAGGAGCATAAAGATGAACCAGACTTCTGAGATTTAATTGGTTTAGTTTTGGTTATTTGTCAGGGATTTCATTTCTTTAATTTAGAACTTTTTTGCTTGTCGAATTTGATTCAGATGTGTATTTATTATACATTAAAGAATCAAGATACACTCTTAATAGTTAATCTCAATCAACAAGAATTATCTATCTACTATCTTTGATATGGAGGTACCAGTTTGACACTTTTAGCTCTACCAGTATTTGGTGCCTACAATTTACACCAAAAGCAACTTCTAGATAAATAGTAATCCACTACCCTAATAACTAAAATATAATATACCAAATGATCCTCTTTATTAAACTTATGTAATATGTTCTGGAAGCTAATAAATTAGTTAGCACATTTCACTACCCTAATAACTAAAATATAATATACCAACTGAATCCTAATATTTCATTTCACTACATTGTTGCATTAATTAGTGTACCTATAAACCACTATTTGAGGAACAAGGAGTACTAATCCTAAACTTGATTTTGATGCCAAGGTATGGGGAAGGCCAAGGGTTATACTGGTACAAAGAATAAACCATCCCCTGTCATTACGGTCAAAAGCTCGTTGAAGCGAATGGTATCAGACACTTCCTAGTGGTTAAGAGTAGAAATTCTTTAGTAGTAGTATCAGTCTTAGTAAATAGTTTATAATTTTAATAAAAATAAACAATGTAATTGTTGAGAAAAGTGATAAGAGTTGAGCACAAGGTTGAATTATAATGAAAGGATTGCAAGGCGATTCCAATTGATACACTTCCTATATGTATTAACCATTACTAGAGTTGTAAGATTATACTTGGATGTCTTATTTGTACATCTGTTGAAAAGATTATTTGATACATGTATATAATGTGTCAGACTTGCAAATGTTCAAATATGATCATAACAATGGGAAAGAAATTTAAGGTCCTTAACAAATTTGGTAAGCATTGCAGTCTGGATTATGTTGGACGGACACGATAAAATGGTGTCTATAATTGTATAGTATTGATGTCATAAGAATATGATGTTATTATCGGATTAAACATGTTGCAGTAATTTTGAGACAACTGATCAAGGGCTTTCTTTGATCAAGGGCTTTCTTTGTTATTTTTATTATTGTCGTTGGCTACTTTTCCTGAATATGTTTATGCTTTCTACAAGAATTTTATAGTTTGAATAATTTGGTGTGTTAATGTTGTTAAACAGAAACTCAATCTGGTGGAAGGACATATATACTCTGTTTTTGGACTTGTACCAAGGAACTTCAGTTCTAATATTCTTCACCTACAAGTGAAAGGATCTTCAACAATATGAACCCTTGGATTCTATATCTGAGAAATTTGAGTAAGTTGATGCAATACTGATCTTAAGGTTACTACAAAAACCAAGTATTTAAGTCAATTTTGTTTTTGTAGACCACTTTTCACTGCTCGTAAATTAGTTCCATGATTAAATTGGGTGAGGTGCCTCTATCAAGGTGTTATTATGCATATGCTAGTTTCTCCTTTTCTCAAGAAGTTTTTCCTTTTCTTTGTATCTTTCAGATCAAAATTAATACAAGTTTCTACTTGTCAGTGTATGCATGGCCAAATTTTATCTAAATTATCTTCTCACGCAGGGAAAGCATGAACTACTTCTGGGGTGTATTAAAGAGGATTTGGGCTTTGAAGACGAGATGCTTATTGCAGCTTGTATAATATATAGGTGCCTACTAGACTGGAGAGCCTTAGAAGATGACATGACATCTATTTTTGACTTACAGAGGCAATTGACAACACCAGACTTTATAGTTGAGGCAATTAACAGATGCAACTCTCCATTACTACTTATGATCATCTTCCGGAGAACTAGATTTTGTAAACATATTAACTTTTAAAGTGTAGTGTAGATTTCCTATATTATTTGTAATTTTTTACTTTATATACTTCTGATGACATTTTATAAAGATTTAACTTTTGCGATATGTTATTAGTTGTTTTATATTAAGTTGACAGTTTTAGTTAATTTGATGGAGTTCTTAGATGTTGATTCATGGAATGTGTAAAAAATATTTTAGCATTTATTATGTGTTTCAATGATCAATTTAGGAATCATAAGATTTGTGATTCAAATGAAAAATTAAATGTGAAATTGGAATTTGAAAAAAACATAGGAACATTAATAAAGTGTTTCAAATTTAGCCACTGAACAATGCAAAAGTGTTGCAAATTACATTTAGGAACGGGTGTAAAGTGTTTCAAAGTGACATTTAGAAACGTTTCAAGGATGTTCAAAAAAAAAATTTAGGAGCACATTATATATGTTCCAAAATCTAATTTTAGGAATGCTTGATAACCGTTCCAAACTAAATTTAGGAACGTTTTATAACCGTTCCAAATATTGCAACGCCACTTTTAGGAACGGTTATGATATGTTCCTAAAAATATTAGGAACATATAAAAACTGTTCCTAAATACGTTGTTTGGTGTAGTGCGCCCAATCAGTCTCTGCAACTTCACCAACAAGATCATATCCAAGATCATCGCATCCCGCACGGCATGCCTCCTCCCCAAGATCATCTCGGAGGAGCAGAGTGTCTTTATTCAGGGGAGAAATATCTAAGATAACATCATGTTGGCCGAAGAGTTAGTCACCTGCATAAAGTTCCCAGCAAGAGGGGGCAACATAGCTATCAAATTGGACATGGAGAAAGCCTACGACAGACTAGACTGGCAATTCATGATCTGGGTCTTCAGAGCCCTCAAATTTTTTGAAACATGGACCAACATCGTGTGGAGATCGATCAGCAACTCATGGTTCTCTACGGTTATTAACGACCAGGCGGACGATTTCTTCAAATTAATTCGTTGGGTTAGGTAAGGAGATCCTCTACCTTCCGCCATCTTCATCATTACGGCGGACGCTTTGAGCATAAACCTTAATAAGATGGCAAGCTCCCCTAACTTCCAACACTACCACACAGCCAGCGGCTGCCCGTTCATCACCTACCTCGCCTTCACAGACGATATCCTCATATTCTCTTCCAGGGACGCCGGATCGGTGGACGTCGTCCACAATACGCTCCAGATATACGGAAGGTGCTCTGGGCAGAAGATCTACCCGGATAAAAGTGTTATCGACACTCACCATAAAATCAAGAGAGAACATGCGGCTAGCATCTCTACCACGACCTCATTTTCGATCCAGCACCCTCTATTCCACTACCTGGGGTGCCCCCTCGTGTGCGGAAGATCTGACGTCGGATCTTCGAAAACCTGACCACTCTCATTAGGAAGAAGCTCGAGGGCTGGCACAACACCATACTTTTCCCCAGAGGCAAGATGATTTTTATCAATTATATCCTCTCTTTCATTCTCATCTACACCCTGGCAGCATGCTCCCCTCCCAAGAAAGTTCTATCCTACATCGAGAGCATCTTCAGCAACTTCTCCTAGGGACAAAGTGGCGGCCACGAAAAGAACTATTGGGTCAGCTGGGATACCATTGCTCGTACTACCGGGGAGGGGGGCCTGGGTTTCACTAAACTTTCTTACATCGTTAATGCTTTCTCAATAAAATTATGGTGGACGCTTCGCACGAGTAAGAACTTATGGTCCAGGTTCATGAAGGCCAGATACTTCAAGCACATCCACCCGACCACGGCCATGACGAACAGCAGATCCTCAGCGGCCTGGCAACGTATTCTCATCGGGCGGTCCCTAGCCGAACCAGCGATTCGCCTTAAGGTAGGAACGACGATGCTTTGTCATTTATGGAGCGCTGGGTCGACGATATCTTACTTCCCAATATTTTTGCTGCCCCCAGGAACGACGCTATCAAGGACTTGTGGGACCCTCCTAATAACACCTGGAATTGGAACAAAGTCCAGGTATGGGCTCGGTCTGAGGCGGGCGATTATATTCGTCGTAGCAGAGTAAAGATCGGACCGGACGCTGATAAGCTCGAGTGGTCGCCCAATGTTAATGGGGCATTCTCGGTTAAGTCGGCCAGAAGAGTGATCTAAGGTAATGGGGCTCCATCTCCTACTATTGCATCATTCTGGCAGACCTACATCCCCAAGAAGTGGTCCTTCCTCATCTGGAGAGCCCTACGTAACATACTCCCCACTGATGACACTCTAAACACCATCGGGTTCTGCCTTGCTTCAGCTTGCACATGCTGCTCTGATCGACAATCGGAAATAGTCAACCACATCCTCAGTCAAGGAGAACTACCGATCAAGGTCTGGAGAGCTCTATCCCAACGTTACAGATTGGCTCACGGGGGTGACAACTTTTACTACCTCATGGCAACCTGGGCTTCTACGTCCCACGGACACCAGATCGTCGCTGCAGCCGCCACGTGGGTTCTCTGAAAAAATTGGAACAAGGCTAGATATGAAGGCCGCCAGTACAACGCATATCAACTAATAAGGGAGACCATTCGTCAGTGCCACAAACGGAGATCCCTCTGCAAACATGGCCAGACGGTATTCTGGAACTCTCTTCTATCCTCGGATTAGTCGGGTTGATTCTCGTTTTCTCTTCTTTTGTCAGTATACGTGTATAGGCATCGGCATTTTGCGTCTTATGGTATACTTGTAAAGGTTCGGCCTTTCGGCCTTCATGAATAAAATGGGTAGTATATATATATATATATATATATATATATATATATATATATATATATATATATATATATATATATATATATATATATATATAAAATATATATATATATATATATATAACCACTTTATATAAAATTTTCCTACTAGATCATTAGAAATAAAATACCAATATATATCTATATAACATATATCTACATGGACGTTTGTGGACGCATCGCATGCCCACATGGGCTTGGGTTTGGTTCAGATCTAGTTGGACTAGTTTAACACAAACGGATCTCCTAAAAAGTTAAAAGTCTTAATAATAAATAATTAAGTCACCTATAATGGTTAAGTTACAACTTTGACTAGTTTTTCTAGTAGGGACACTGCTATGGCCAGGCGTTCCCTAGCTCATGACTACACTATTTGTACCAAACTTTCTAGTCAATATGCGTCTCAAAACTTAACCATGACTAAGGCCATATATAAATAGTATTTGGTTATTTTATATATATATATATATATATATATATATATATATATATATATATATACAAAATTGTATTTAAACCTATTTAGCTGCATAGCATCCCAAATAAATTCATAATAACTCACTAAGTCATGGCAACCTAACATGGCTTCTACCAGGTAGGGATGACTAGGTTAGGGTCCAAATATATTTTCTAATCAAATCGAACTCGAAAAGTCAACCCATGAGTCTCGTGTGCCATTCGCAAATAAATAGCACGTGGGGACTCGATTGAGTGGTACACCCTTGGCATGTGCGTCGTAGGCTCAAAATGGTCAAAACTATATTAGGTCAAATGGTTTTGATTGATATAGAGTTCCGAACTTACGTTGGAAGTTCGGTCGAGAATTACGGTAAATAATCAAATGACCTAAATTTAATCCGAAGTTGTGCGAAGTCAAAAGAATGTTAGGGGACAAGTTTGGATGGGATATGATATATCAAGTTAAAGGTGGACTCGTATACATTAAAACTCATGAAGAACATTTCGAAAGATTGACATTTCTTGTGCTCCAAAAATTAAAGCTACAGAAAAGTACATCTATAGTAATAATAAAAAAGAAAATATAATTTAATAAATATAAATCATATAAAATAAATAAAAAATAATTCCCAAAAATTTGGGTCCTTATAGTCAATTTTTGTTGCATCAATTGTTTAACCGATTAAGTCGGGCTAGTTACCAAAATTGCATACCTAGTTGTTTAACCGACCGAGTATACCTCTACCGCAAACGATACCTATCATGTCCCAATTCCGTAGAATCGATAGTCGTCCTCTATGCATGATGCCATATGAGCCTAAGTTGCACTTGCAAAAGGTAGGGTCATAAAGTTATCCAAAATACAACAAAAAAATAGAGTACACAGAGAAATTGAACACTTGCACAGAAAAGAACTATGCTTTATTGATAATGAACATCATTTACAAGACTCGAGAACAAGGGTCCCCGCGCTGCCTTACAAACTGACTCTGATGAGATAGTCGTTCCATACTTCACATCCCATTATACAACAAAACTTATCAAGACATGGAATTATAGCCATCTAGGCGAATCAAGAGCGGTGTCTTCAAAAGGTATGAACAAGCTTCACACTCGAGCATGGCTTCAAAATGTTCAGGCATCGCCTTCAGTTCCTTGGATCGATTTCATGATTTTGCAGCACCTGTGAAGACGAAGGTCAGTACATTTTCATGTACTAGTGAGTGACTAATTAAATCCCATAATCTCAATTGATACAAAAAATTTTGAGCATGCAATAGTTAAGTGGTCATTCTATCCATCCTAGTCAATTTCATATAAAATATTTGATAGGGCATAACATAATAAACTATGTTGTAACTTCCCCATGGCATAGTCTGTAATGTCCCAGTCCCAAAATACATAGGACCATGATACGTAAGCATGCCAGCTATGTATCAAGTGGACTCCAGCCCTACTCGAATACGTATAAGCTGTTTAGATGTCCAGTCTAATTATAACTAACAAATCCAACTATATCTCAATCCACGTGATATCATATCAAATGAGAAACAAGTGTACCAGTGTTGATCAAACAATAATACACAAATTCCATAAGGAAAAAATACCAAGAGAGATAATATGTACAAAAGTTGGCCAGACCATATACATCCCTCTGAACAAGCTCATGACAAAAATAAAGCTTGTGAAACTAGACTATATCAGTAGAGTAAAGTCATGGAAAAACTAAATGTAATATCGGAGGAATATAATGAAGATACCAACAAACATATACCTAAATCTTGAATATGCAACCATCAATCACCATCTAGCCTATAAAGTGCTCAGCATTAACCTGGAGAGATCACCAGGTCCTCAGGGAACACAGCAATATATATAATAACATGCCTACTATGGTAGTAAATAACATGCATGGAAAGACATAAAACAAAATAAAAATAAAGACTAAAATATACACGGTACAAGAATATGAAAACATAAAGAATGTGGCATGTTGTCGAGAATCGTACTAATAAACGTGACTACGAATTAATCGAGGTAAACCGCAGCTCGGTGGGAGCTAACGGCCCTATATATCATAGCTCGGTAGGGCTCACAACTTATAGTATGTCTCTATCGTAGCTCGGTAGGGGCTCACAGTAAAGAGTGGTCAAGTATAGTCAACGTCTATAACAAAATTCTCGCATAGAACTACGAGTCAAGTCAATCAACATATCAAGTCCAACTCAAGTCCATGTCAAGGAAACGTGACATAGGATCGGACAAGGACAATCTCAAGAAGTATACAAGAACATAGCCAGATATAACAGACTATAATGAAAAGATATAAACCACTTCCATGCATGTATAACAATAAAATAATAATGATAGGAATAGAAACAACATGTAATCAAGTACGACTAAAAAATTATAATATAATAAATGCGTGTAAATACTATACAGTTCGGCAAGGTATACTTGCTTGTCGTCCAAGTCCTAGGTGATTTTGCAATACCAAAATTATCAAGAATCCACATACAATAAAATAATTGTTTAGCATTCTAGTTGCACATGGGTTTCCTAAATTACAAGTCTACATGCTTCTAGGATTTCCAGACCTAGTTTTGTAGTTTTAACTTTCGAAATTCAAGGTTAAGTCTCTACTTTAATGGCATGCATATAAATCATCTAAATCATAAAAATAATAATCCTAATATAATTTATATGGAATTAAACTCTGAATTCTAGATTTATAATTTTAAGGAAAAATTCCTGGCTAGTTGACTCTATGTCAGCTTGTCTATCGAAAACTTGTCCTAAATATCACCAAAATTTAAATATTATTTAAATACATAAAATAAAATTTTAAAACCTATTAATAATGATGATTTATAAAAAAAATAAAATCACATTCATTTGTCAAATCAACTCCTAAATTTTAGCTATTCCATGTCAGCAACTTATCCGAAAAGCTAGTATATTGATCCCTATTTTTCTCATTCAGATTTAAGGTGATAAAATCATGAAAATATTTTTAAAAATAATATTTTACTGTAATAAACATATATTAAATAAAGTTTTGATAAATTCTAACAATTTCCAAGAATTTTGCATCAAGGGTGCTCAAAACTAGTTCAACTGTAACCCGATTTCTTAACAACCCAACATGCAAACTTTATAGATGGAAATATGGAATAAAAGAGATCAAATATAAATTTTAAGATATTAATATTTGATTTTCTACAAATTTACTAACATGGAATTTGAGAATGAAAAAGATAAGAATTTTACCAAAATCCTTTACTAGAAGAGTTGTGGGTGCTCCTCAAGAACCAAACTTTCTTGCTTTGCTTGCTCGCTAACCCCTTCTTGATGGGTTGAGGGTGATGGAAATGGTGCTTGAATATGTTTGACGGCAAAGATGGAGTTTTTATGGAGTTTTAATAGTGCTTTGTTGGAGAAATATGTTAAAAGAGATATTTTGAGTGGGAGGAGATGATTGGAAGGTGTTATGGAGGGAATGGATGATGAAGGAGAGGGAAAAGGGCTTTTATTTTCGGGATTAATAGAGAAGAGGCTGATCTTGGGTGGTAGATGATAGTTTTTTGAGTTAGGGTTAGGGTTTTACGAAGTTAGTACATATATAGGCATATATGGGCCTATAGGCTTGGGAAGGTAGGTTTATTGGCTTCGAACATGGGTTTATTGGTGGTCGGTCCTATAGGGGCTGCTTCGTATGGCCAAAGATAGATAGACTACCCATTGGGAATATATATATATATATATATATATATATATATATATATATATATATATATATATATATATATATATTTATATATATATATATATATATATATATATAAATATATATATATAATATATATATATATATATATATATATATATATATATATATATATATTTATATATATATATATATATATTATATATATATATATATATATATATATATATATATATATATATATATATATATATATATATATATACAATCCAACCCCAATATATAAATCTCCCATAGATAAAAATACAACATATATTGTCACGACCCGCACCCGCTTTTCGGGATGCAACAACCTACGCCACAGAGTTGGCGGTGGAACGCTGTCCAGACCATAATGCTCACAATCACAATAAATGCTCATTCACAAAATTAAATTAATTTATAATATTCACAAGTTTTACATTTGCAAAAAAATATAAACTCTTACAAATATTGAAATGACTACACCTCATCTATCTTGCTAATCTCTATGTTTTGGCCTGCAAGTACACCCGTCTTCCCAATGCTAAGCGTAGTCGCGTCTAACCTGAGAAATATTGGTTTCCAGTCAGGAATGGAACGAGTACAATTCATTGAGTGCAGTTCCAATATATGATAACGACTATAAAATAGAGGTTAGCCATAAAATACATGATAAAATAATCCGGATCATGATAATAAGAGACGAGAGGAATATAGAACATACGAAATATTATCCATGTGTTTTCAAGTACACTTTGATATGTGATCGGTCTAGGGACAGTTACACACGATGTCTAAACAATGTCTATGATGTCTACTTTGTAGAAAATAAACAATGTCTACGATGTCTACTTTGCATGAAATAAACAATGTCTACGATGTCTACTTTGAAGAAAATAAACAATGTCTATAATGTCTACAATGTATACGGTCAGATCACACATCTTTTGGTACTTCCCCTTTCCGATGCTACAGGTAAGAATACGATAAGGTATGATAAGAGACAAGAATCAAATATAGAATGACTAACAATAAAATATAGTAATAATTAATATCGAAAACAAATAACAAATGTACTCACCTGGGGTCCTTTGCTGGTAAAATCGATAATACGAACCACGTCGTGACACACAAAATCAAACTCGCACAACAGTCTCCAGATGCTGAAACAAATATCACCAATACGTTTTGTATAAAATAAATGTCTAAAACGCCTGCCCAAAAGTCCAATTATGGACACAGGGGCAAAATCGTAATTCGGGTCAAAACAATGTCCACCATTGGACTCGTTTTGTACCGAAATGTATGCCAGTATCTACGGTCTTTAAAGTTGTCAAACTATGTCTACGGGTCCGGTTTGACGATACGAACCTAACCGTATGTCCAAAGTTGGATTTGGGCGGCCCGTTCACAAATTTGCCCGTTAGATCGGGTCACGGGCCCGCCAAAATATCATTTTGGTCGACCTTCTCAAAATCGGACCAAACTTGGTATACAGGACCAGAAAAATAATATGGTCCTGTTGGCACAAGTTTCGTCTCGATCTGTTGAACGTGCATAATGTTATAGGCTAGTTTACAAAGGGGCCGATACGGGGTATCTCGACCGATACGTCTCGATTTTGTCGCGCATGCACAACGAAATAGAGTTCCGTCGAATGTCACATCTTGGCAACATCCATACGTGTCTACTGATGCTCATGGGTTGCGATCATATCGCCCGATTCCGGGCACACGCCGTTTCGAGAATATTTGTAATATTTTCAACAGTTTGAAAATAAATTTTTGGTCAATTTAGGACACCGATTTCTCGGCGCTCAGTCGATCAAATCGACTTCTGTAAAAAGGGTTGTGAAGCCATATAAGTTGTCTAGGTCTATCTTTAGTTGGTTTTTGAAAACTCCTAATGGTTGGTTCAGAATCTGTCTTTCAATCAAGGGTTTTGGAACTGTTTCATGTTCTATTTTTGAACGGAATTTCCTCGACTTTGTGTCGATCCCTCCATCGATCTAGACTGTTTTATAAGAATCTATTTGAAGTAGGTTGTAGAGTTTAGGGTTGTGTACATACCGGCGTAATCGCTTTGGATATTGGTCGAGCGAAGAATACTAACGCCTGCCTCAAAGTTGGCTCGGAGAGCAGCTGTGCTGTTGTTTCGCCGTCGACCGGCGGTCCACGGCAGCGCGCGGCGTCGTGTAGACAGCCTGGAAGGTGGCGCCTGGTCGCATGGTGTCAGGGAACTCTGTGGTGGATTTTGAAGTTGGCATCGAGGGAAGTTCGATGAGTTTCGATGAGTTTTGAGGAAGTTTTTGTATTCGTGGTCGGTTAGCTATCCCTAGTTTATAGCCCAATAATATATTGATTTATCCCAAATTTAAATCTAGGTTAATTCAAATCTATGGAGAATATATATGGCATATCGTAGGAAAAGATTTGGAGAGAAACATTTATGTATTGATCGAGATCCAATCTCCAAAAGTTTCTATTTCGAAACCCCTATTCTGATCAATTTTTCAAAAGGATTTCGTTTCGCGAGTTATTGACAACTCGCGAGATAATCCTTTTTCTCTCGAGAAAGTCCTTATATATACAGGTGTATATATAAAATTAGGAATATAGTTAATAGAGTTTTTCTTTTCTTATATATATATATATATTAAATATATATATATATATATATATATATATACACACACACACACACACACACACACACACACACAATAAACCCCAAATAATTTATAAAAACCAAAATGTCAAAAGTTCTTAAAAATATTTGGTACAAAATATTATTTATGAGAACATTGTTTTTTATTTATTTATAAACAATAGTATGATAAAATTTCTTAAATATTATACTAACCATTTATATGAAACATGTATTTAATTCATGCTAATTTAAAATAGTAATAATCTCTACATTATCATGAAATTATTTTTGTACCAATATTTTATACTTTAGTTAGCTTTGAAAATATCTGATAAACATAACAATCTTATATATATAAATCCAAAAAAAATCCATATATTCTACGAAGATTTTTTTATTTTTTGAAAAATTATTATAAATACATAAAAGAGCAAAATGTTTAATATATATATATATATATATATATATATATATATATATATATATATATATATATAAATTAAAATTTAGGGGGGGGGGTTACATCCAGCCCAACTTATATAAATTTTGTCCTCAAAATTAAACAAATTTAACATCCAGGAACAACAAAATCAAATACGAAGGGTGAGCAAGTACGCCCAATTGTAACCCTGTTTTCAAAAGGATGTTGGAGGTAGTTAACAAAAGGAATTCAATATGACGTCATATTCTACGAGAGGGTATTCTATTCAAGACTCTACCCAACTTATAGAAGTTGGCTACCCATGAAAATTGTCGTTACAAGGCTTCCGAGGAAGATAATTTCTAAAGGGTTACACGAGAATATTGGAACCTTCTGACCGTAGTCACTGATTCTAGGTGAGCTTAGGTATTGTCATGGCATTCTTGGTCGATAGCTTATATAGGAGGATTATTATAATTTAACATTGTTTCTATCGACCATGCTCTCAATGAGATGGTAGGGAGCTCTTGTTCGAATATAACCAGAACGTGTTGGTTCAACAAAATTTCAATCTTCGTCTAACAAGGTTTACTAAGATATGAGATTGAAGAAATTTAGGGAATGAAAGAGTTCATGGGTCAAGAGATGAGAGTCTATAATTATAAGTGCAGGAACCTTGCTATAGATTATGATTAGGTAAGGGTCTGGATGTTATAACGACTAGCATGTGTGGGTTGGTGTTTGGAGTTGTGTAGGAGACATGTGTTTATTTGAGTGAAAGGCATACGTCATAGGTGCAATGTGTCTTACATGGAGTATGGTTATTTAGTTTTATTAATGGAATTGGTCAATATTTGCATGGTTAAGATCATTTAGGACAAAGATGGTCATCTATGGTTTAGTCTAAGGGAAATTGTGCCATTCATGTGGTGCAACGGAACTGGAGCACATGAAGGCATATTTGTGTGGGACATGTATGTCATGTGTGTAGCTTGATTGGTCTACTTCATGAGTGTGAAGTTTGTTGGAAGGAAATGCTAATGTTGTTCTCCTAATATCAAAGTCACGGTCGAGGATATCAAATGAAACAGATAGGAGTGGACGTTATGAACCATTATTTTATTAGTTCAATTGGAACCAATCTATCCCGATCATTTGCTAATTCCAAGGAACCCTACGTTCTTAGAGAAGCTTGCCTATACACTTCAACAATTTATGTTCTCGAAATTCAATCCAAGACATGATTCTATGATAGAATGAATTTGAAAAATCAAGATTGCGATCTTTTACCGTGGTTATCTAAACGCACGAGCAAAGGGATATGGAATGCAATACGAAGATCCTATTACAACTTCCAAATAGATGGAAGAACGGTTACGATGGGATCCAACATGATATCGCATTCCAAGGGGTAAAGTACGCTACGTTCAAGGTCCTATCCTACTTACGAAAATTGGTTAATCAAGGAAAGCACCGTCATAGGGCTTCTAAGAGGGTCAAAATTTAAAGAGATTCATGAGGATATGAGGCACTTCTGATCGTAGTCATGGACTCTATGGAAAGCCTAGGTATTACTAATTTAACATTGCCCATATATTGACCATGTTTCATCAAGACAGTAGAATAGGTCTTGGCCAAGCACAACTGGAAACAAGTTGGTACTTCGGGATTCTATTCATCACACAACATATGCTACGAAGGGATACGGTTAAGGGATTTATGGAAGAAGAATTAGTGGACAATGAGATGGAGGCTACATAATAGGTGTAGGGACTTATTTCATAAAGTTTGGTTTTATCGTCTAAATATGACAATATGCATGGATGGGTTTAACTGGATCTCAATAGGTTTCCAAATTGGGCATCAATCTTTGATTGAATGAACCTTGGATTTTAATCTATAGTAGCTGGACAAGATCCCATAAAATTAATCTAGACTATTCCTATTAGATTAGGAAAACCTAAAATAGGTTCCAATTCAAGTGGTTGGGCAAATTGCCAGTCGGGTTGGTTAACTAGGTTCCTAAAATCCAAAAATGTGCCTTCGGTGACTTTTGTGTTTAAGTAGCACAAGAAGACTCAATTGAGTGGCACAATAGGGACATGTGCCTAGTGGGCTTCGAGTAGATCACAACCATATATTGGGTCATAAGGTTTGGTCAAGGTTGAGTCTCTAATTGTAGTCGGGAAGTATATCGGTATTATGGTACGGGTTAGAGTTTAGCCTTTTGTCCTGAAAGTCGTATCATAAAAATAGTGTACAAAGGAACATGTTCGAGTGGGATATGATATGCCTACATGAAGGTGGACTCGTCTAGGTCTTGCATGTGTAATTCGTTGGAAGGTAACTGCTGGTCTCGTGCTCCGAATATTAATGTCACGGTAAGGGACCCCAAAAGAATCTAAATAGAAAGTGGGTGTTTATGAGGCACTAATTTGTCATCCTAGTGGGAACCAACTTATCCTAGTCAATCGGTAATACTAGTAAATCCTAAAATTTAGAGGGCTGACAAACTATATACTTCAGGAATTTATTTCTTGAAATTAAACAAAGACAAGGTTTTATAATTAATGAAGTTAGAGAATTCAAGTCGTGATCACGGTGTTATAGATAACGTGATGTGATAGATATGGATCAATTTTAAAGATTGTTTTTTGATTTCAAATAGAGGGAAAACGATGGTGTAATAGCTTTCATGGCCACAGGTGGTATGGTGAACTAAATGGGACATTATGTGTCTACCTTCTCTCAAATACAAGCATTTGTGTTTCTGAATTAAGTAAACGCGAAAACAATAAAGAGTTCAAGCGAGAGGGGATCGAATGTGAATACGAGGTTTCAAGAGCGATTGAATAATTCAAAGGGAGTTGTCAAGATAGTTGCGGATGATATCCTATAGGGCAAATATATCTCAATCCACGTGTACTAATCATATGAAGAGTGAACCAATGCACTAAGGTTGATTAGACCATAATGCACTGATTCTAATTAGACAATATGTTAATGGGTGTCCCTAATAAACTCACGTCCTGAACAAGATCGATAAAGAATAATCTTGCAAAAACTAGGCTATAATAGCGGTGTTAGTCAAGATAGTCCAAAATATAAGTACGCGAGATTTATGATTGAAAGAAAGCACAAGTAGTTCAAGTTCATCAAAATCTAAGACTTGTTCGGTGTTGGTGCCTTTATAGTTGTCCTACTTGTCTTTTTGTCTAAGGTCTTGGTTGACCAATGGTTTAGGGACCTCTAAATTCTATAGTCTAGGTAAACTTACTATTGTCAGTCAATTACCTCATTAAAAAGTTACCAGGATATTGGGTTGCTAGGTTGGTAAGCATGCTACCCAACTAATTGAATTTATACTAGTATTGGCTTTGAATCAATGGGACATACAGGTCATTTCATAACCACTATAGTACTCAAAAATTGTAATCATATCTGAAGTCATTTGCCGAGAATTTATGCCTCGCCAGTGTACACCTAGTTATAGTAAATTCTTGGTTTTGTGACTCAAATATGATATAATGTCGGATATTTATTAATCCAATCCAATATTAACACAGGGTAACTAAGATCAAAAGAGGACCACTAAGACATAATTTTAGCAATATTCGATAGTCTACGTTTCCTTGAAATAATTTCTAATCTAGGGGTCGTGCCTCGCCAGTGCGCTGCTGGCTGCAATGAACCCACAGTCTCCATTATTCAAATAAATGGCGACAGTGCGCTGCTGTCGTGCCATTATGAGTCAACGAACATTCTTCCAACTATATCCATAAAATTCAAAGGAGCTTCTAGAGAGTCAAACAAGTTGACTATGATAGAAAGCATAAGTATTTGTCCTTGAAGTGAAAGTATCCATTTTAAAAATCAAATGATCGATTACGTGTTTGAAAACTAAGCGATCGACTATGAAAACGATCGAAGTAAAATTTCCAATTCTCTATTTCTCTCATACTCAATGATTGAAGGACAACATAACACAAAACTGACTCGGGATTACTAGATGGATAACTGGGTCATGTTAGGCTCAAAAGTCAACATGGAAAATAGAATATTGACTTTTTAGAACATAATTTCTTATGGAAACAAATAAGTGATATGGCTTAGACAGGAAAGATAACTCGAACCGATCCCAGGGTGATCAAGATGGAAGAAGTATAAGTATCTATCCTATAAGTCTCAATCCTTAAAAATAAAAGATTGATCGGGGAGGAAATAACTGAAGACAAGAGAAGTACAAACATTTTAATCTCTATTTCATATGTATTTAAATGATCGATGGAAAACTCTGAATCAAAATTAACTCGAGGTTTGTACATTGATAATAGAATCAAAAATTATAAAAATAATTCCTTATGGAAAAATGAGAATTAAATAGGCAATTTGGACTTATGATATGAGGATGATATCTAAAGAGGGCAAAAAAAGAAAAAAGAATTGAACAATTTATCAAGGTTATAGCATTAA
>JANAVB010004398.1:18197217-18446590 GCA_029216955.1 Iris pallida
CTTAGGATCGGTTCTTTCCATAAAAGTCTACTTTTTGTAATATTGTGGTCGTGCTCCAAGACCTTGTGACTATGCTACGAAACTCATTTGAGCCAACATCGTGGTCATGACATGAGACCCATTCGTGTATCATCATCGAGGTCGTTCCTCGCACATAGTGTATTTTTACTCAATGCTTGCCCTACAGCCTTTTCTCTATTTCGTCGTAGAAATGGCTAAATCGTAAACTTGTGAACTTAGTGGCTTTTTAACCATTTCGTCGTAGAAATGTCTTAATCATAAACTTTTGAACTTAGTGTCAACAACTCAACTCACAACATTACCTCTCATGCTGAAGTACATGTTTCTGTTATAGCCAAATCTTAGGCTCAAAAGTTATATTGCATACTGTGTGCATATTTATTGACTCATTTGTATAGTGCATTCACTTCTTGACTCATTTGTACCATGCACACTTCTTGACTTATTTGTACCGTGCACACACTTTACTTGACTCAATCCAAAAGGCACGCACGCGGATAGCAGCTAATATGCCGACTTATCTAGGAACTTACCCAACAAGGAATTTCGCTACCTTAGGACCGTTATAGTTACGGCCGCTGTTCACCGGGGTTTCGGTCGGTGGCTCCCCTGTCATCAGGTCACCAACTTCCTTGGGGCGATTCAGGTGAGATCCAATATAGATCTTACTTTCTATTCACTTGTAGGATCCGGGCGGTCCGGGGGATTCTGATCTAGAGTATACTCATATTCACTGATTAAAGAAATGACTATAAAAAATGAATTAATCTTTTCTTTCTTTCTTTTTTTAGAGTACCTTCCTCTGAGAAAGAAGACCAGAAAAAAAGAAAATGATAAAAAATGGATAAAAATAATAAATTATTTTCATTTATTATTTTTATTGTCATCCATATCTATACATATTAAAATGAGTATTCCTGCTTCATCTTCCCCAATATTCTTAGATTTAGCAATAGCGGTATCAATACAATAGATAGAAAGACTCATCTGCCAGTCAAACTCTGACAGGCTGACTCTTCTTAGGCCACGGAGGCAGTCGATGAAGGAAGAAGAGGAGCAGCTTGCATTTAGGAGGGGCTGCTCCCAGTGTACGAGAGGGATGACCGAGAACGATGTATTAACGCCTCTTTTGAGTAAAAATTTGAGCAAAAAGACAGATAAGGCACGGATCGAACTACAAACTCATTATTCGGAGGTGAACCATAGAAGACCAAAAGTTGTAGTATCTTATGGACCTAACATATGTCACATCCCTCACGACATAAGATTGAAAGATCCTGAATATAATTCACCTTTATTTGATAGGATTGCTTCTGTTAAAAAAATGAGACTTCTCTAACGGTGGTGACGGCCTTTGTAAATGAGCGTCCTTTTGCGGGAGAATTTTCTGCAATGGGCGAAAACCTGACAGAGCAATACCGTATGGAGGTAGAAGGCCCACAGGTTATGAACTTCTTTTCTCGAAAAAGAAGCAAATTCAGATATAAATGGGCTTGATTTGGGAAGATGATATTTTGGAATCGACTTGGTTAGCTATTGACTAAGGAAGCTCTTACAGCTCGAAGGTCCCAGTTTCAGGTATAAAAGGGTCACTAGCAACACAAGCTATCATGGACAATAGTCGAGTTTTAGATGGCGACCCTTTCAACGTGGGTAGAGAGCACCGCTGAAAGTTCCTAAATAACCCATCTGAATATTTTATGCCAACATGGCTATTTTCTTTTGCTTCTCCCAGCCAAGTCGGCACCCTCTCCGGGTTACCGTTTGGGGAGTCGTTCCCTGTGCAAAAGTTGTCCAATGACCATGTAAGACACAACTCAACTTATCATACAACACAGTCATTACTCATTCACAGTATTTTTATATATTTTTTCCTTTTCGTATTACCCATTATTTCAGGGTTTGCCTCGGAGAGCATCCATTGTTTTAGGGATTGCCTCGGCGTGCTCCTATTGTTTTAGGGAGTGCCTTAGTGTGCTACAGTTCCGAAAACTTTCCATTCATGTTACCATACCTTTGATTCAACTCAGGAATGACTACTTGTTAGCCTCTGGCATATTCAACTACAACCAATCGTGTTCCATGTGCCACCAATGAAGTTATACTCTATATAACAAGACTTTAAAATTGTAGAAATGTGGCATTGAAATCGTAGGGTCGTGCCTAACTTGTCAAGAAACTTGATATCCTTTGTGTCAACACAAGAATGTTACTTTTGCACAAATCGTTGGATCAAAGCAAGTCATGATATCGAAAGATCAAGTGCCAGTTTGAAAATGCTGTGTGACGTAGTTATATAAGCATCAACTATCTGTACTTTCCATGTACTATACAATCTTTCTAATAGTGAGATTATTCCCTTATTTATGTGGGTATGTCTCTTTTATTAGCAAACCTAATCAATATATTCAAAACATCCAGTTTATTAGTGTGAAGGCCAAGCAGAGACAAGTTCATCGAAGCCACCCACCTAAACGACGAGTTATCTCGACTGAACCGGATATCGAACAAGCCGTTGCATAGCCAAGCCAAACGTACTTACTTACTTATTTATAGTATTAAAATGCATTCACTTCCTCTGCATCGATACCGATCTATGATTCTGTTGCATTTTGATTCCTCCGGTTGACCTAAGCGTGACAAAACACTACATTATACATGTAGCATTTACTTTCCTATAATTTATTTTTGATTTTGGATATTTTTATTTTATATTATGTATAGAGGTGGTTTGAATCATTAAATAAATGTTTTGATTTTTGAGATCGTAATGGTTCGTGCATAAGCCTATAGGTGAAATATTTTAATATTAAGTTAGATATTGTCATTAGGGTCCCTAGATAGTCCTCAATATTTTATTTTTTTATTTTAGAATTTTCTATAATTTTTAGATAATTTAAACCTATAGAAATTATTTTTTATAGGCTTTTGGGATTCACTGTAGGGTTACACAGAAATATTTTGAGATCAAACTTTTTATTTAGGTTGTCGATACCTATAAATATTTTTTAGAATTTTCTAGGATTTTTTATGATTTTTATGAAATTTATTTGGAGTTAAAATGAATTTTTAATAAATTTCTACATTTAAAATAAATAATTACACAGTCAGCAGCTCAGTCAGCCATCCCAGTCAGCCCTTTGACCTACCTGTCAGCCTCTCAGCCGCCCGGGGGTAGACTCGAGCCTCAGTCAGCGCTTTGGCTGACTCAGCAGTTCCATCTTAGGGACTGAGCCCAGCCGCTAAGCCACTGAATCGAGCCGCGAAGCTTTTGGACCATCCGATCTGGGCGGAACAGTCCAGATCATGACACGTGTAACCGAATCTGTAGCTCAATCCATTGCACCGCATCTCTCCTCTATATATATATATATTAAATTTTCCAGAAGTCCTATTCATATTTCTAGCCTCCTTTATGGTTTGATCTCGGAGATCCTTCGACTTCACGAAGCGTTTGTGATCAACCTCGACGTCCGTTTCGAGAGCCTTTTTTTGTTAGAACCGTATCGAGGTTAGCACCGAACATGTAATATTTTTGTAATTATTTATGTAGATTTTTGGAGATTTATTTTAGTGTCGGTTTTCTAAAAAATTAACGCGTCTCATACTTTTCGAGATTTCGGGAGATCCCGAACTCCGTTTTGCAATCCGTTTAATATTTTGGAAAGCTGACACATAGATATACATTCCAGATATTAATATATTAGTTTATTATTTTATATAACTAGCAGAACTGAGATTTTATTGGTGATTCACCAATTTAGTTACGGTTAGCCATAATGGCGATAGCTTTTGGCCAAAACGTGATTTTTTTAGCACCGTCAAGTCCAGTGCACTCGTGGCGATAAGATCTACACGGTTTCACACTCAAATCATTATGTTCATGTCGGTGGACTATTTAGTCAATGGTACGCGTCGATTTGTATACCACGGATTCCGAGTTGGAAATTGTGACTTTCTTTTAACCAAAAATTTGTGTTTAGATTTTATTTCATATTGTTACTAGGTTATAATGAGATTTTATAAGATTTATTTCAGAATTAAATTAGATTAAATTAGGAAGTCTATTTAGTGGATTCATATGGTTTCAAAAGAGGGATTTTTATATCTAACTTGTCATTATTCATGTGATGGGGTAGATCGGACTTACGATGTCTTTAGTTTATGAGTTCATCATTTGTCGGAGCAGGCAAGTATCACTATGACCTATGTTGCCTTTATTTTATGTTGCATGTTGTTCTTTTCTTTTTGTTGTTAGTTTTATCTTTTCATTATTGGTACACGAGAGTTATACTTGTTATCATGAACATACATGTTCACTTAATGCTTTCGTTCAATGTTCAAGTCAAAGTTAATGTCAAGTGATCATGTTTATTTGTAAGGGAATCGAAAGAGAGAATAAAATTAGTATGTATATGGTCTACGCAATGTTCAAATCCACAATGTCAATATTGATAGCAGTCGTTGCACTTCATGTACCGACTATCGTATGTCCTAACCCGTCCATATACGAAAAACTTGTATTCTAAAACACACAGTACAAGTAAATTGATCATTATTTCTATATTGTTTATTGTTGTCTTCCATCGATTCTATTTCATATTGTTATCATGTCATAGTTATTAGGGCCGAGGCACAATTTACGATGGAAAATTCTGAAACTGAAACAATTGTAAAGACAACGTTTCAAGTGCAACACCTTAAAGAAGATGGGCAATAGAGATCCTGGAGGATTCTGAATTACGAGGATCTAAAAAGATTCTACGTAATACAGAAAAAATCTAAAGAGACTTTTGTGCAAGCGACTATCGGCAGTAGAGCTTCTAAAAATAAGTTACTGAAAAAGACAACAGCAGCGATGACAGGCGAGAATGAGATGCTGGGGTGAATGAACCACCGTTGCTCAAAGCTTTATTCGCCCCACACGAGCACGAACAGCTTCCAGGAACCAGCAAGTTCACGAAGAACTTCTGGAACGCTCGTAAGTCAATATTTGAGACTTGAATGGGCTTCCGGGACTTTACAGACTCCCTTAACTCTCTTCTTGGTGCATCTTTCAAAGGAGGCCAAGGGGCTCTATTTATAGAGTGGAGTTGAGACTTCACCTCTTCTCCTATCCGATGTGGGACTAAAATACCAATACTCAAAAATAGAGTTTGATATTTTAGATCATCCCACAATCAGCATAGAAGTGTGTCAGTCCACGCCTACCCCCCGAACACTCCCGTGCATGCACGAGACATCCTGGAATCCGTGTCCGAGTCCGAGTCCGCACAATAAAAATTAACTTACATCTTTGTTGGATTTAATCCTTTTTCCTTCTAGGAAAATACTTCCACATGGCACAAACTTGTGCCCCACTACACCTCATGTGCACACCTCAACACAAGCAATACATTATATTGAGATACTCACCATTTGGTGTAGCCGATGTAGGACTATCTTTTCTAGTCCAAAGGCAAAAACATCAACAATCCCCCACATATCTCAATATATGGGTTGAGCGTTCCCCACAGTGACTGCCCATCATGCATTAGGAGAGATGTCGCTACGACTTGAATCTTCTCGCATAGGTTAAATAAC
Organism: Iris pallida; assembly: GCA_029216955.1. Lineage (NCBI taxonomy): Eukaryota > Viridiplantae > Streptophyta > Magnoliopsida > Asparagales > Iridaceae > Iris > Iris pallida. The sequence goes on from JANAVB010004398.1 coordinate 18,202,822, forward strand.
AGCATGATACAAGAATGGACTAAGCCTTGAATTCTGTACTATAACTGCAATTCTTCCTACTCACATAATGACATCAACTGTGCTTCTAGCTGGTTTCAGTGTATAATTTTGGGCGTCGACAAGTTTACCCTCAAGAGACGGCCTGATATCTCTTTCCATACACTATAGGTGAGTTCTTTATTAAAGAGATATGGCATGAAGCCTTGTGCTTCCTTGCGGTGCTACGCCGCTATGACATGGCCTGAAGCCGAGGCATTACCCCTACCTGGAAACCTCATCGTAGTGTCATACTACTGTAGCATGAGGTCACAAGCCTCTTTGTAGTGCCAAACTACCCAGCATGAAGCCTAAGGCTTCCTTGCGGTGTTACGTCGCAATGACATGGCTTGCAATACCGAGGCTTTACCCCTACCTGGGTACCTCATCGTGGTGTCGTGCCACTATAACATGGGGCCATCCTCCCTTTTGTAGTGCTGTCTACAACTCTTTAATTACGTCATACAGCATTAGGCTACCTGCCTATTTGCGGTGCTACGTCGCTATGACTTGGCTTGCAAAGCCGAGGCATTACCCCTACCTGGGAACCTCATGGTGGAGTCACCCCACTGTAGCATGGAGTTTCACTCCTTGTAGTGCTGCTCTACCGTGCTTCCTGTAAAGCACACCAGGCATTCACTCTGCCTGAGAACTCATTAAGGCGTTTAAGCCAACCTTCCACAGGATCTGTTTTTTCTGCAGAAAATACATAGTAGACAACAGTGGTTATGGGTCCGTATCCCTTCCATGTTCCAGAGAACAAGTACCCACTGTTACCTGATAGTTTTCCAGTCAGTGATCCTCCTTTGAACCAAAAGTTAGATGTCTAGTAGATTTCTCTTTGAACTAATAGCATAAAACTTTATGGTAGGATTACAAAGACACACTATTAGAATGCCTTCAAACCTATTTTACAAGCTGTGTCATCGACCAGCTGGCGCTTGAGGCCCTTGGTGAATGGATCCGCCAGGTTCTCCTGACTCCGAACATCAATCACTGCAATAACACCTCTCTTGATAAGATCGTATACTGCTCTGTGCTTCAACCACACCGTTCTCTCCTTCCCGTTGAAGAGTTCATTTGATGCCACTGCTGCCGCCTGGTTGTCACAGTATATCGGTATTGCCGGTATCTGAGCCCCAACCACCGGAAGATCATACATGAGCTCCTGAAGCCACTCTGCTTCATCTGCAGCAGCATCCAATACAAAGAATTCAGATTCCACGGAGGAGCGAGATAACATAGTCTGCTTCTTTGACTTCTACGATATAGCAGCTCCGTCCATGGCGAATACGAATCTACCTATGGAATACTCGCTCTCTATATCTGAACACCAGCTAGCATCACTGAAGCCTTCCACTACTGATGGATCTCCGCTGTAGAAAAGTGCATATGTCTGAGTTTTCTTGAGATATCTCATAACACGCTTCACAGCTTTCCAGTGCTCAACGCCTGAATTGCTAGTGAACCGACTCAGCATTCCCACGGCAAAAGCTATGTCAGGCCTTGTGGCAGTAGCAGCGTACATCAAGCTTCCGATGACGCTAGCGTACTCCAACTGCCTGACACTTTCCCTCGAATTAGGCTCCAGCTTCTAATCACTCCGGTACTGTGTATCAATTATGGGAAGATCTTGATACCAGTAGCGAGTGAGCATCTTCTCAATATAATGAGATTGTGACAGCGCTATTCCAGTGTCTGTCCGGATGATCTTGAGCCCCAAGATTACGTCGGCATCCCCCAAGTCCTTCATACTGAACTTGGTCGAGAGGAATTTCTTTGTCTCTGTGACGCAGCTTAAATCCGTACCTAGGATTAGCATGTCGTCCACGTAAAGACAAACGATTACTCCTCTTCCGTCAGTAAACTTCGTATAGACACACTTGTCTGTTTCACTGACCCTGTAGCCATTTGACCTTATCACCTTGTCAAACTTCTCATGCCACATTTTGGGAGCTTGTTTCAAACCATACAGAGACTTCATCAACTTGCAGACTTTGTCTTCCAGACCTCTGACGACAAAACCTTCTGGTTGTTGTATGTAGATCTCTTTGGTCAGCTCGCCATTAAGGAATGCCGTTTTTATATCCATCTGATGTATCACCAGCTTGTGTATTGCTGCTAGAGCAATTAACAATTTGATGGTTGTCATCCAAGCTACTGGAGCATAAGTGTCAAAGTAGTCGATCCCCTGCTTCTGAGCAAATCTCTTGGCCACTAGCCTGGCCTAGAACTTGTCAATGGTTCCATCTGCATTCATCTTCTTCTTGAAGATCCATTTGCATCCGATGGGTCTTGCTCCTTCTGGCAGGTCAACCAATACCCATGTGTTGTTGGAGGTGATTGAGTCAATCTCGTTGTCTATCGCCTCCTTCCAGAATACAGCATCTCTGGTCTTCATCGCCTCATCATAGGTAAGCGGATCTGCTTCCACATGATAGGTGACGAAGTCATCTTCAAAGTCTTTCGGCCTCCTCGTTCGTTTAGTTGACGGCTCAGCGAGTTCTGGTTCAGCTGGTGTCTCCTTGACGACAGCTTCATCTTGGACTACTGGTTCATTAAAGACTTCTGTCTGCTTTGTACCCTCATTATTCTCCGAAAGATCCGCGAGAATAATATTCTTGTATTTTGCAAACTTGTCTTCAAAGAATTCAGCATCGCGAGATTCGATGATATGGTTTGACTCGATATCAAGGAATCTCCGAGCATCACTCTTCTCGGCATACCCCAAGAAGATCGCCTTCGTAGTCCTTGTCCCCAGCTTCTGAATCTTCAAATCCGGGAGCTTCACATAAGCCAGACACCCCCACACTCGAATGACATTCAAGTTATGTCTGACTTTGAACTAGAGTTCATGAGGAGTTATGTCAGAAGTTGCATATGGCACTCTGTTCAGAATGAACGTTGTCGTTAGTGCAGCTTCCCCCCAGTACCACTTTGGAAGACCCGCAGTCAACAGCATAGAGTTCATCATCTCTGTCAACGTTCTGTTCTTCCTTTCTGCTACTCCGTTGGATTGAGGAGAGTACGGAGTCGTTGTCTCATTGATGATTCCATGTTCTTTACAGAATGATAAGAATTCATGAGACCGATACTCCCCGCCTCGATCACTCCTTAACCTTTTGAGTTGTTGTCCAGTTTGCCGCTCAGCCTCGGCCCTGAACTCCTTGAACTTCTCGAATGCTTTGTCTTTAGACTTGAGCAAGTAGACGAAAGCATACTTTGAGAAGTCATCGATGAAAGTAATGAAATACTTTATCCCGGCCTTTGTAGAGAATTGTTTGAAGTCACAGATATCTGAGTGAACCAACTCCATAAGATATGTGCTTCGATGGACCCTGTGAAAGGGTTTCCTTGTGATCTTCGTCTGAGCACATACTTCGCATTTCTCTACCTTACCCCCACACTTGGAGATAAGTCCTAGACTAGACATTCTGTAAATTCTTTTACAATGAACATGTCCTAGCCTATTATGCCACAACTCAAGAGAATAATCAGAAAAAGTGATTGTATTTATATTATCATGCTGGGTTACAACAAGCTGAATCTTTTACATTCCTTCAGTTTGGAAAGCTTTCCCGAAGAATGTACCCTTCTTGGACATCACCAACTGGCCAGCATTGATATCCATCCTCAAGCCTGCATTGCAGAGCAGACTTCCAGAGATCAGGTTCTTAGCAATTACTGGAACATGCTTCACACCTTGAAGCGTCAGAGTGTTCCCCGATGTGAGTTTCAGCTCCATCGTCCCGATCCCCAGTACTTCAACTTGTGCCTGGTTTGCCATTATGACCTTCTCTGAAGTTAGCTCATAAGAGACGAACCAGTCCTTGTCTGAACAGACATGGCAGGTCGCACCAGTGTCTATCCACCAGTCCAAGTCAGCCCCTACAGTTGCAACCTGTGCTATCATGGCAACTAGATTAGTAATCATAGAAACCTTACTAGGCTCACCTTGTTCTTTGGGCTTGGACTTGCATTCGGATTTGTAGTGGCCCTTCTTGCCACAATAGAAGCAAGTCACATGGGACTTGGACTTCTGCTGCTTGAAAGCAGGACCCTTCACTTTCAGATTCGTGAAGTCCTTCATTTTGTAATGAGAAGCAGCCTGCTTCCCCTGGTATTCTCTGGTTTGGACCAGATTTGCCTTCGCCAGTTGCTTGGACAGAGTATCCATCTTCTGTTGAGTGCGCATCTCGTCCTCAACATGGATCTCTTACAAGAAATCTTCCAAGCTAATTTCCATCTTCTTTCGATGCATCCTTGCATAGAAGTTGCTCCATCCTGCAGGAAGTTTTGCGACGATCCCTCCAACGACAAACTTGTCGACGAGGGGCATGTTCTCGTCTTCTAGTTTCTGACGCAACTTCAGAAACTCCTTCATTTGGGGCAGCATCGCCTTCTCGTCTTCGAAGGTCCACTTGTGGTATTTTTCTACCATGAAGATCTTGGACCGGTTCTCGTCATCTTCATAGAGCTTTCCCAAGGAGTCCCATATCTCTTTGGCAGATATCTTCTTGGAGTAGGACTCTGCCAGAGAGTCTTCCTTGGAATTGAGTATCAGTAGTTTGTATATACTATTTTCTCTCTTCCACTTCGCTTGCTTGGTCGTAGCAGCGGCCATAGCTGCAGCAGATCCAGTGGTTGGAACGATCGGTTCTTCTTCTGACAGCACGTGATCAACATTCACGAGTTAAAGATTTAAAGTGACATTTCATCTCCATATCTGGAAATGTTCGCCATCGAATTTCTCCAACTTGTTAAAGGCGGTATCGATGAGCGAAGCACGAGAATTATCCATCTTCTCATTAAAGCTTTGAGATTGTTAGTGCCGAGGCACAATTTTTGATGGAAAATTCTGAAACTGAAACAATTATAAAGACAACGTTTCAAATGCAACACCTTAAAGAAGATGTGCAACAGAGATCCTGGAGGATTCTGAATTACGAGGATCTAAAAAGATTCTACGTAATACACAAAAAATCTAAAGAGACTTTTGTGCAAGCGACTATCGGCAGTAGAGCTTCTAAAAAAAAGTTACTGAAAAAGGCAACAGCAGCGATGACAGGCGAGAATGAGATGCTGGGGTGAATGAACCACCGTTGCTCAAAGCTTTATTCGCCCCACACGAGCACGAACAGCTTCCAGGAACCAGCAAGTTCACGAAGAACTTCTGGAACGCCCGTAAGTCAATATTTGAGACTTGAACGGGCTTCCTGGACTTTACAGACTCCCTTAACTCTCTTCTTGGTGCATCTTTCAAAGGAGGCCAAGGGGCTCTATTTATAGAGTGGAGTTGAGACTTCAGCTCTTCTCCTATCCGATGTGGGACTAAAATACCAATACTCAAAAATAGAGTTTGATATTTTAGATCATCCCACAATCAGCATAGAAGTGTGCCAGTCCACGCCTACCCCCCGAACACTCCCGTGCATGCACGAGACATCCTGGAGTCCGTGTCCGAGTCCGAGTCCGCACAACAAAATTTAACTTGCATCCTTGTTGGATTTAATCCTTTTTCCTTCTAGGAAAATACTTCCACATGGCACAAACTTGTGCCCCACTACACCTCATGTGCACACCTCAACACAAGCAATACATTATATTGAGATACTCACCATTTGGTGTAGCCGATGTGGGACTATCTTTTCTAGTCCAAAGGCAAAAACACCAACAATAGTAATACTATTCTCATCATATCGTGTCATGTCTATAGTTTATTTTTCTTACTATTGTTTGTTCATGCTTGTATATTATATTGTGTAATATAATGTTATGGTGATCTTGCTCCAATCCTGACTGGATAACTATTTTTTAACTTTAGACGACGTGATATGTCCCGATGTCTACGGTGAGTATGTTGGAGACACTGACGTTACCGACGTACCAGATTCCGACTGATGCGAATTAGCATTTCTTTTTAGGCTTTCACATTAGTTATTGGTTATAGACAAGTATTTTAGTTTATTCTATTTTCTGCTACCGGGTTCGTTCCTGAGACTATCTAAGTTGTAGTGGGTTATTTGACGACTAACTTTAGTTTATTTATTGAGACTATTGGTTATTATTTTTGTTGAGTATTTGTCAGCCCATTTTTCGAATATTTGTTTAATTTTTATTTAATTTATTTAGTTTTAAATATTTTCTTTCTAGCCATAAAATATATTTAAAATCGTACAAAAGATATTTTTGATAACAAAAGAATTTGTCAAACTATATATTTAATATAATTTGGTTTTATAAAAAGATATAGTTTTAAATTATTAATTTCTTATTACCAATTATCTTTAATTTATAAAATCTATTTTTAAATTATTATATATTATATATTATTTTAAATTAATTGTTGTTATTATTTCTGGATTAGGATTTGATCAATCTAGTTGATTGATTTGAATATTTGGAAAGATTATTCCAAATTCCGATCCTTCCTAAATAAAAAATCCTGCTCTTATATAAAGAGGAGACTTCCCTTTGTTTCTCCACAAATCCTATAACCCAAAATTTTCCAAACATCCAATAAACTTCATAAGTGCACCATGTTCGTGTCCATATTTCCTATCCATTAGTTCTATTATAATTACATTGTGTCTTCTGTGTCCGACAACCCCGGACACCCTTTATCTATGTCGTGTCTCGCAGGACATGACCCGCCAACCCTAATTTCTAAATTCCTCATCCTAAACATAATCCCTAACCCTAGTTTCTGGCTAATCCTGGCAGTTGTCCAACCGCCATCTCGACAATGACTCAGCCACAACCTTGTGTGGACCCCACTCTCCTGCCTCGCACAACCACAGCCAGAAACCCCATCAACACCACCATCGCCACTCAACGGCGATACCGAACCTGCTCGACTTTACTCAAGGACCTTTTTCTCGACCAAATGCCAACTGCTACTCCGGCCAGCCATGTTATCTCCACCACCAGCCCCTCTCCTCGCCATCTCTTCCACCATATTCCCACCATAATCACACGACCACACCAGCGGCAACGCCACATCAGAAAACAAAATAAGTCACTTACCTTGTCGAGACTCGACTGCCGTGAACCACCACGAGCAGCGTCTCGCTACCAATCTGACCACCATGGCAACCACAGCTCTACCTAGCCACCCCGATCGCCATCACCACCGATCCCAACCCCACAAGCCGTCGTGACAATCGCCTGACCACCAACAGACCGATCACCTCCATCCCGAGCCTCTCCTCCCTCCGCAGCTTTCATCCCTCCTCACCGGACCGACCAAGCTGGTGACCCCAATGAACTCGTCCTCCCGCTCGCCCTAACGCGCATCGGCGCCCTCGGCGCGCTGAGCGTTGTGCTCCCACCGCCGTGCCACATCGAAACCGTCGGTGAGCAGCCCTCCGGAAGGCCTTAGATCCGTCGCAACTATGAGTCGCACGCTCCTCTGCCCTAGCGCCACTCCGATCGAGCTCTAGGTGAGTATCAATTTCTTCCCTCCCTTTTTGTTCTTTTTTTGGAGAATTTGGAAGGTGATTCTCACTCTTCCTTTGCTGTAAGTGAGTAGAAATGGACGGGTGGGCTTAGTGTAGTAGGCCGATCTAGGCATTAGGGTATGGGCTTGGATTTTATTTTACTTCATTTTTTTGTTAGCTTTGTTTGGACTATTGGGCTAGCTAGAGGGTTGGTAGTGTATTGTACTATTATATAGTTATGTGTATATATCTATGTTGTACAGTGTTTTATAAATATATTTTAGTATTTAATATGTATGTACATATTGTTATAATAAGTAATACTATCATTAATAATATTTAGGAATTATATATTAGTGTTTTCTAAAATTATTTTGCAACAAAATAATAGTGTTGAGTTTAGGCCTTATTTATAATTTCAACTTGGATTTCGAAATCTCAAAATATTATTATATTATTTTCTAATATTCTAAATATTGCTTCTTGACCTTCAAAATAGTATTATAATATTTCTCTATCTAGTTGAATTTTAGTTTTGGCTTAAATATGATTTTTTTTACATTTCTAAAATATTTATTTAAAATATTTTGACTAATATTTTTCAATTAACAAAACTATTTTCTAAAAATAGTTATATTTATTTATTAAACGAATTTCCTTCGAATCAATCCTGATCGTGACTAGTCGTACATTCCTATTTCTTGTGATTCTGACTACTTCATATCGACCCTAGGCTAATCGGACTGTCCCGGACCCAATGGCATGGTCTGATTCATCATTAGAGGTTGTCTTGTATACTTATGACATCCGCAACTATCATGTGCTAATATGATCAAGTCACACAACAACTACAACTAATCGGGGCAAGTATACGATTGCTATATGTGCTTCTTACATTATAATACTATCTTTTATTGTGTTTTATTGAGTATCCAGATTGTGACACGATTGTGACACGGTAGGACTTGATTGTATCATTACTCGTCTATTGATTGTTTAGTGAGTCGGGAGAGGAAATGCTCAGTAGGTATGTGAACAAATCCGACTATTATTATTGTAGATAGCTAAGTCATACACCGCACGTCTGGGTTAACCGTACCTTTTTATCATGGATAGCCATCGTATGATATGCCGTATTAGCCCAGCCGTTCATATGTCAAAAGGTATTTCAAATGCACACTGTCTCTTAGTCTTCAATGTTCATGATTCAGTTGTCTGGTTCATACTTGTTCTTGCTAGTGATTTTTTGTGCATGTTTATCGTTTACAGTTCATACAAATATATTTTTATTTTCTAATGCATCTCTATTGTCTAGCTTGTTTTGTATTAAGCTACATAAATGCAATAGGGTTATACTTTGCTCCTTTTCTGACTGAATCGTTGCAAGTGACTTGGCATGATTTCTAGTTTTGTTCTATGGACTATACTAGGGAGATATAGATCGTGGAGGCCAACCTTAAATCCTAGATTAGATAGTTCTTTTATTTTTAGCGGGTTTGTTCCCAAAAATTATTTTTGATGTATTATTGAATTGTAGGACCGATTGTAGGAACGAGTTGTAAAGCGCAATACTCTAGAGGGGGGTGAATAGAGTAGGCAACGGAAATTAACTATTTAAAAATGTTAGTAACAAGATCGCATATAATATATCACAGATATGTAAATAAAAAGTAGAGAATAGAGAGCAAACGCAAACTCAAGGATGTATACTGGTTTTCCTCTTGTGAGGACTAGTCCAGTCGGAAGAACTCTAGTTTCCAGTTGAATCCACTATGGAAAATCACCACAAGTTTTCATCCGAAGTTCTTGCAACTTCTACAACGCGAGCTTTGATCCGAAGTACTCGACCAACTTCAATTGTGAAGTGTGTACCTTCAATCAAGCCTCCGATTACAACCACTCTGAAACTTCTAGACCGTACCGCACTAGCAAATCGACTAGAGGATTGTAACTGGCTTGGAATTTAAAAATAAAAGCTCCGAACACTTTGGAAGAAGTAGTAGGCTTATAGAGAAGAGATATGAAAGTGAATGAGTGAGTTGAAATGATCGAAATCCTTCTCTATTTATAGTTTTTCCAAAGGCAGAATTCTGACAGAATTCGGGCAGAATTCGGGCAGAACTCGATGAGAAAATCTCGCTGGGATCCGTAACTGCAGGAAGACCAAGTTCAAAAAGCAACGTTCACTAACCGAACTCTGGCCGAACTCTGGCCGAACTCTGGCCGAGTTCTGTTGGAGTTCTGTCAGGGTCTTTGTAAATAAGTTTTGGGCTTTTTGAAAAGTCAAACAGTTAGGAAGTAGTTTGGGCTTTTGTAAGTGGGCTTGTTTTCAAAATGAAAGGGTATTTTAAAAACATTTCTTGGGTAGCCTATTTGCCAGTACGATACAGTGTACATCATATTCCTAGACTTAATAAATATGCAAAATTACATTGATAAAATAGGAAAACCAAGAGCCCTTTGATGACGCCTTTCTTCAAATATTTAAGCACACTTGAAGACGCCTTTTTTACTTGACGGCGGTCGTCCAAAGATAAACAGATCTGGAAAGCTTGATCATGCTTACTGCATGTCTATAAGAACATGTTAGACAAACAGATCTGGAAAGCTTGATCATGCTTACTGCATGTCTATAAACGAGGCCCCGGACAGGTCATTAGGCGGTTCAGAGAAATCTTCTTATATAACGCCGTCTTTGGCCCATCAATAATTCTCTATTGCATATGTCCTGGTTTGATAAAGCTTGATCATGCTTACTGCATGTCTATAAGAACATGTTAGACAAACAGAATAATATGATACAAGCATGGCAATATGATATAGAATATTTAGGACAATGCTAACATTAGAACAATGCTAAGTTAAAGTAGCAACATGATAGTGATTACATGAATATTAGTGACGTCGATATGTTAAACTTAATTGATTAGCCATATTCAAAAACATGATATAATCATTGGGCTAACATGAATTTATAAATAAAATAGTTATTATGAATAAGCAAATAGATGTAATTTTGTTGTACTTGAGTTTAATATTGAGACCTAGACGGCGTACTGCCACCGATGCTGCGACGTAGGCTGGACTTGGCTATGAACTCATATCCGAAAAGCGGGTACCGATTGTGACAAGTTTTTTGGTGGCCCATATAGGTTAGTTTTCGCAAAATTGTGCGAACTCATGGTAGTACCTATATTAGTCATACTACAGCGAGCCTGCGATTAGGAAAAAGCTCATTCACAATTAGGATTGATATGATTTTTGGAGAATGACTAGGACTAGGAATCCCATATTCAATTTGAGTGTTGGATAGTTAAAGTTGCTATATAGGCCATGTGATTTAGGTAGGAATTTTATTGAATTCTAAACCATATTAGATACTTGAGGAATTTTCATAGAGGGATATACTATTGTGTTTTGGCACGATAGTAGATCAAAGGTGGGTAGACTATTCGCTGGGTAAATTAGGATTTCCTAGTATTCAATTCCTAATCTTGATTATTATGCAGTTTTATTTCCTCCTTCTCTAAACGTCGTCATATCATAAGTTCATATTGCTTATTTATTTATTTTGGACATAAGGAATTATTTTTAAAAATAATTTCTGATTCAATTTCCAAATCATCTTTATTTATTTTTTGATTGTTTTGTTTTCAAAATTGATACTTACATTTTATCTATCTTGATCGTCTTGGAACTTGTTTGAATTTCTAGTAGTTCCTTTGAAATTCTTATGGATATAGTTGGAATAATTTTCGATGACTTACATTGACAAGGCAGATGCACACTGTCCCCATTTATTTGAATTATGGAGACTGTGGGTTTACTGCAACCAGTAACGCACTGGCAAGGCATGACCCCCAAGTTGAAATAAATTTAGGTAAGCGTAGGTTATCGAATATTACTAAAACTATGTCCTAATTGCATTATTTGATCCTTTGAGTTGTTATGTCAATATTAGATAGAGTTGATAGAGTATTCGATTCTGTATCCTTACTTGAGTCATGAAACCAAGAGTTTACTGCAGCCAGATGTACACTGGCGAGGCATAGATTCTCGATAAAATGATTTCAGATATACTTACCATTTTTGAATACTATAGAGACTATATCTTTTATTAGCATATGACTATTAATTTTCTGAATTGATTTTGTGCCTTATTTTTTGTTACCATCTTCTCAATAAACTAGTAGTTATTCCTTCCGTTTTTATTTTCTATTTTCGAATCATCATCTTTTAAATCTGTTTTGATTTCCTTTCACTAGATTCCTAAACATACCTAGATTTTGATTCTATATCGTACCTAAATAAATTCTGGTTACATAGTGAACGTGCCAAAATATTCCGATTTAGTCATTCATAACGACTTTTGATCGTGACTAGACTATTTTGATTGCAAGTTAATCATGCCTAATGACCTTTTTTTGTTTAGCTAATCCTATTTTGATTATATCCTTAACCATTGTGACTTGACCCTTTTGATTATACTTAGTCGTGCCACCTCGTATATTTTCTTAAGCTTCGACTCTATTCACGATCTAACTCATTTTGATCATTGATCATATCATCTTCATGATTATATTTCTAGTCATGCTATTTGAAATTTCGAGGACGAAAATTTTCTAACGTGGTTAGATTTGTAAGCCCACGTCCCGAATATTTTTTTAATTTTTATTTACTTTATTTAGTTTTAAATATTTTCTTTCTAGCTAGAAAATATATTTGAAATCGTACAAAAGATATTTTTGATAATGAAGGAATTTGTCAAACTATATTTTGAATATAATTTGTTTTTATAAAAAGATATAGTTCTAAATTATTAAATTCTTATTGTTAATTATTTTTAATTTATAAAATATATTTTTAAATTATTATATATTAGATATTATTTTAAATTAATTGTTGTTATTAGTTATGGATTAGGATTTGATCAATCTAGTTGATTGATTTGAATCTTTGGAAAGATTATTCTAAATTCCAATCCTTCCCTAAATAGGAAATCCCGCTCTTATATAAAGAGGAGACTTCCCTTTGTTTCTCCACAAATCCTATAACCCAAAATTATCCAAACATCCAATAAATTTCGTGCATGCACCGTGTCCGTGTCCATATTTCCTTTTCATTAGTTCTATTACAATTACATTGTATCTTCTGTGTCCGACAACCCCGGACACCACATCTCTGTGTCGTGTCTCGCAGGACACTACATGCCAACCCTAATTTCTAAATTTCTAATCCTAAACCTAATCCCTAACTCAGTTTCTGGCCAATCTCGACCTTTTCCTTGTCGCCATCTCGACTATGACTCGGCCATAACCACGTGTGGAACCCTATCTCCTACCACGTCCAACCGCAGCTGGAAACCCCATCAACACCCCCATCGCCACTCAATGATGACCCGAAACTGCTCAATTTCACTCGAGGACATTTTTTTCGAACAAACACCGACTGCTGCTCCAGCCAGCTACGTTATCTCCACCACTAGCCCCTCTCCTCGCCTCCTCTCCCACCATGTTCCCACCACCTTCACACGACTACACCGATGGCAACACCACATCAGAAAACAAAATAAATCACTCACCTTGTCGAAACTCGACCGCTGTGAACTACCGCGAGTAGCGTCTCGCTACAACCCGGCCACCATCGCGACCACAGCTCTCCCTGGCCACCCCGATCGCCATCACCATCGATACCGACCCCACAAGCCACCATGACAATCACCCTTACCACCAACAGACCGATCACCTGTATCACGAGCCTCTCCTCCCTCCACAGCTTTCTTCCCTCCTCACCGAACCGACCAAGATGACGACTACAACGAACCCGTTCTTTCGCTCGCCCCAACCTGCGTCGGCACCCCCGAGTGCGCTGAGCGCTATGCTCCTACCGTCGTGCCGTATCGAGACCGTCGGTGAGCAGCCCTTCGGTAGGCCTCAGATCCGCCACAACTGTGAGTCGCACACTTCTCTGCCCTAGTGCCACTCCGATGGAGCCTAGGTGATTCTCGATTTCTCCCCTCCTTGTTCTTTTTTTTGGAGAATTTGGAAGGAGATTCTCTCTTCCTTTGCTGTAAGTTGAGTAGAAATGGATGGGTGGGCTTAGTTTAGTAGGCCGATTTGGGGGTTAGGCTGTTGGCTTGGATTTTATTTTATTTTATTTTTGTTTATTTTTTTGTTAGTTTTGTTTGGACTATTGGGCCACCTAGAAGGTTGGCAGTGTATTATACTATTATATATTTATATGTATATATATGTTGTGCAATATTATATATATATATATATTTCAGTATTTATTATGTATATACAGATTGTTATAATAAGTATTACTATCATTAATATTATTTGGGAATTGTATATTAGTATTTTCTAAAATTATTTTGCAACAAAATGATAGTGTTTAGTTTAGACCTTATTTGTATTTCAACTTGGATTTCGAAATCTCAAAATATTATTATATTATTTGCTGGTATTCTAAATATAGCTTCTTGACCTTCAAAATAGTATTATAACATTTCTCTACCTAGTTAAATTTTAGTTTTGGCTTAAATATGACTTTTTTATATTTCAAAAATATTTATTTAAAATATTTTAACTAATAGTTTTCAATTATCAAAACTATTTTCTAAAAATAGTTATATTTATTTATTAAATGAATTTCCTTCGAATCAATCTTGATCGTGACTAAAAACACGTTCCTATTTCTTGTTAGTGTGACTACTTCATATCGACCCTAGGCAAATCGGACTGTCCCGGACCTAATGGCACGGTGTGTTTCATCATAAGTGGCAGTCTTTCGTACTAATGACATCCACGACTATCATGTGCCAACATGATCAAGTCACACAACAACTACAACTAATCGAGGCAAGTACACTATTGCTATGTGTGCTTGTTACATTATAATGCTATCATTTACTACGTTTTATTGAGTATCCAAATTATGACACGGTAGGACTTGATTATATTATTGCTCGTTTATTGATTGTTTAATGAGTCAGGAGGGAAAATACTTAGTAGGTATGTGAACAAACCCAACTATTGTTATTATGGATAACTAAGTCAAATACCGCACATATGGGTTAGTCGTACCATTTTATTATGGATAGCCATCGTATGATGTGCCGTGTTAGTCCAGCCGTTCACATATCGAAAGGTATTTCAAATGCATACTGTCTGTTAGTCTTCAATGTTCATGATTTAGTTGTCTTGTTTTTACTTGTTCTTGTTAGTGATTTCTTGTACATGTTTATTGTTTCTAGTGTCACTTTCGTTTTTCGTTATACGTATTTTCAGTATACGTGTACGAATTTTTGACCCGTATATTGACTTGTCTAACTTGGTTTCGTCTTGGTTTAGATTGTCTTGGTTTATTTTGGCTTAGTTTGAACCAAGTTGGTTCAAGATGAAACTACCCCTTTATAACCCAACTACTCTTTCTCTCTCTTCATTATTTCTCATAACTTCTTCTTCTCCATTAAAACCTCTTCCCTTCCAAAGGCAAGTGCTAGCTTGCTTCATGGAGGAACTTTATTTTTGTTGTTACATTATCTTCCCTACATGATTCTAAGGCTATTTAGTACTTGGTATTTTTGGTTTTGAAGGATTAGTTTTTGTAGATCTAAGTTTATGCAAAACTTGATTTTCTTGGGTTTTGATCTCTTAAACTTCTTTATTTTAAAGTTTTGATTGTTCTATGTTGTAGATAATTTGATTTTACTCAAGTTAGACCATTGAAAACCCGGATTTCGATTTGTTTTGTGTGATTTATGATTTTGAGAAGTTCATGGGTTCAATGAACTTGTGCTCTCGGATTGGAGCTTGTGCTCTCGGGTTGGGGAAGAAGCACAGTGCTTGGGCGCATAGATTTGTTATGCGCCCACTCCACGCTTCCTTGGGAGCATTTCAATATATATGCGCCCAAGTCTCCCTTACTCCCTCTAGTGGGCACAAAGCCCCAAGGCCCCCCTGGCATGGGCGCATAGTTTTTTTATGCGCACAAGTGCACCATATCCCTTTTCTTGGACGCATGGACCCTGTCATGTGTGCACTTGTCATAGAGTGAGTCTCTTGACTTTCTCCAAGACACCCTGACTCCACCCTGTGGGCGCATAGCTCCAGGCGCATGCCTTCCCAAAACCATTGTCTCTCCATGATACCCCTCTACCTCACTCATGTATGTGGGCGCATAGACCATGGACCCTGCCTCACTCATGTGGGCAAATACATGTGGGCGCATGTCCTTAGGCGCATGGCCTTGGGCGCATGCACTCTCAGCACATTCATTTTTGGGTGCATGCTCTTCATGACACCCCATGTCCTTAGTGTGAATTGTGACTTTGTTTGTACTCTTTACTTGACTAAGTCCTATAATATTATTTTTTATGTTGCATATGTATTCTGAGCTTTAAATACGATCTTGGTATGGCAGGTACACTCTCTATAGAACTTCTTGATGGTGACCCATCATGGTGCACTTACATGAATACGACATGACAATGTGACTTTATATGATAACTCTTGATAGTGACCCATCGTGGGACACTCTTGACCAGTAACTTGACATGACAATTCTTGATGGTGGTCGATTGTGACACACTCTTGACTTGATAAGTAACATCACATGACATGTAATCTCGACAAGTAACATATAACTCTCGTTTTGACACCATGGATGATTTCTCTTATTTGAAATGGTACAAGCTATATATCTCGTCTTGCATCATGTCTAGGACATGAATTCCTGATTTCTACGGTCAGGAATTCATACTAAATCTGACTAGGATAATGACTACATTGATCAAGTAGACCATGAAGAGATTTCCCAACTACAGACAGTCCCATTATCTGGGCGCTCTAATTAGACTTATAGCCAGCCGTTGAGTAGGGCACATTTCCAGTGCATCGTCGTGTGTTGCACCCCCAAGTCACCTAATCTAACTCTCTCAACTTGTGACCGGATAACCTGGATTAATACTGCAGAGCATGTGGCTGTTGGAACATCTCGATGCATCCTGTTAGTAACTAAGTTTGTGATAACCCTAGTTAGTTAAAGTAGCAAGCCGTACTCATTGCTTTGCCATGATTAATGGATGGAGTCCCGTCTAGTCTTGTCTAGGAAAGTCCAGTACATGGTTATTTTAGCACGTTACTGTTATACTTTACTTGTTCGATAATTGGTTAGAGACTAAGTTCTGTTTAGATGAAGGGTTACAACCTCGGTCCTTGTTTGGTTTACGGGTTGTAACTTGGTTACTGGAATAGTCCTTTAGTTATCTTATCATTTATTACCATTTTTCTCTAACTTTTGTTTTTGTTATCTTTTATGTCTTTATGTGCTAATATGCTGGTTTTAGTTCTTAAGTGAAGCCTCCCTTATGGCACTTGCTCTTTCTGGGGTCTGACCCAGCTGGTTTTGTATGACCAGATTTCGGAGTAGCACTAGAGGATCTTCCAGTCTTCCAGCCAGATGGGGAACACTAGAGGTAACCCTGACAACGAGTGGGTTTTATTTTGCTCTCCTACTCTATTGTAAATTATTCTTTTGAGGCATTTAGCTGTCGAACAAGTGTTAGCTCGTATTAAATTTACTTTCCTGTCTGCCTAAGGGCTGTAACATGATTGACAAATCTTAGGGTTGATCATGTATGACTTAAACTTTTGCTAGTCTTCGTATTTTGTATGACTAGCTTCATGATCATCTAAATATGTAATGTATGGGACGCCTTACTTTGTATGTCTGATGATCTACCATCTTGTTATATTTACTTGCTTGCTTGAGATTGAAGGCTTGTTCTTGACCATAAGTGACTATTGGCTTGTAGTAAAACCCTCATGCATCTAGACAGCCGTGACCGTACATCGATGTGGGTTACACTTTAATGTATGTAGCTGGCTATGACTGTCCCCCGCTCTCCAGTATTCCGGTTATGGGGCGTGACATCCAGTTCATACAAATATTTTCTTATTTTGCATTAAGTTACATAAATGCAATATGGTGGTACTTTGCTATTTTCCTGACTGGATCATTGCAGGTGACTTTGCATGCTTCATACTTTTGCGCTATGGACTATACTAGGGAGATAGAGATCTTGGAGGCGACCTTAGATCCTAGATTAGATAGTTCTTTTATTTTTAGTAGGTTTGTTCCTGAAAATCATTTTTTATGTATTATTAGATTTATAAATAAAATAGTTATTGTGAATGAGCAAATAGATGTTATTTTGTTGTACTTGAGTTTAATATTGAGACCTATACAATGTACTACCGCCGATGCTGAGGCATAGACTGGACTTGGCTACGAATTCGTATCCGAAAAGCGGGTGTGGGTTGCGACAGTATTGATGGCTTAGTTGGGAATGATAGTTGCGGGTTGTTCTTGTTGTGGACCATGTTATCATAGAAAGCGTACTACCGTCGATGTTGCGGCGTAGGCTGGACTTGACCATGCACTCGCATCCGAAAAGTAGAAGCGGGTCGTGACAATACACCACTCAGATAAAGTTTTGTCCTCGAAACTTACTGAGTATACACTCATTTTACTTATTACTTATACTTGACTTGCATTCACCTGGCATCATTAAGGATCTTTCAAACACACTTCATATTCGTTTCATTAATCAGAGTCGCGCATCGCACCTTAGTCAATTTCGTCGAATACTAAGTCATTTTAGACTAGCTAATTATTTCACAACATAATCATCAAGTCATGTCTCTATCCATAATGCGCCTCGCGCTGTTATATTTCCAGTACATGGGGAAACTATGTCTCGCCGCACACACAAGCAACTTAACTCTAGGGCAAACCCACCCGGACGATATTATTAATCATTCTGAATCAAACAAATAATCAAGTAGATCAAATCATAATCAAGTCGAAACCCATTGTTACCCCTTTAACCAATTCCCAATAATTCTTAAAACTTAAAGTTAAACTTTCCAACTAATCTTTCAAAACTGACTACATCAAAGCCTCAATCAAAGTTGTATGTTTTGATACTCTATTCTTGCTAACTAATTCCACTATCTTCCGGAGTTATTGTTCGCATCATCTATGTTCTATCTTCTGAAATTTTATCTAAACCCTTATATCAGCCAATCAAAATCTAAAACTTATTATGCACAACTAGAAATACACTCTTCCGGATATGATCTCAATTTTGATAATATTGTTTCAAATCTGACCCGGTATAATTTGCTTTCAGTCAATCCTCTAGAACCATTTGCTTTCAACGAAACATGAATCTGTCTTCAATCACAAACTTTCCTCTATGCTCAAAAATTTGATCCAACATATTTGATTCGTTCACTTATTCAATGATAGTTCCTCCGATCTATCCTTATGACATCAATATCAATGTCCTACGTATCTAGCCAACGCAATCCAATATGTTTACCTTAAACCAATATGGTCAAACCCAATTTTATTCTATTTTATTTCACAATCATACCTTCAGTCTTATTTTGAATTCAGCCTACCTTTTGAGTTGGATTGTGCACATATTTAAGTCGTTTCTGAAGTATATGCATTTCAGCCAAGCCTCGTGGTAGAGAATTTGATCCCACATAATTGAATCATTCTATCAACGAAACATCAATATCCAATTTCATCATTAAGTCAAATCCTATCGATCATTTAATACATTCTAAGATCATCTATCCATCTTTTCAAGTCTCAATTCTATAAATTAGCTACCCCAGCTCAATAATCTATCAAGGCGACTCTTGCTAAGGTCGATCGCACAATTTTATCTCTCTGTACAGGGATGTTTGCCTAACCGCTAGGCTATCTTCACTAGCCTAAAGTCAAAATCTCGATCAAAATTTTGTTCAACCAACATCAAAACATTCACCCCCAAATCCTAAGGTTAAACCAAAGTCGGTAGTACTTCCTACCCAAGCTCGTATCACTCCGATTTCTAAACTTCGAGCATAAATTTTTTCTATTTGCATTCGTAGCATTCAGTCCAAAGGGGTCCGAGTCATTCAGTAAAGCCATTCCTAGGTTAACTCATTCTATGATTAACCTCGATCACACTATGGTTCCATGATACAATCGTACAACACCCCAAATCGCAATCACACTATGGTTCCATGATACAATCGCACAACACCCCAAATCGTAAATACTCAATTCGTTCGTCAGACCTATCTATCCAAACTCATATTCCTCGACTACAAAATCATAGGTCATACTCATTGATCTCAATTTCTCAAGTTGTACAACATCAATCATAACTTTTTTTCATGTTTCAATCCTACTAGTCCTCAAGTCGTACATTCATTTCATCGCAAAAACATGTAACGCCTAAGTCCCAAAATACGTAGGACTAGGAACATAGACATGCCATCCGTATAATAAATATACGTAAGCTGTAATATGTAGTATACCCACGATAACTTATCTCATCCACAAAAAAAAACTTTATAGAATTAAGTAAGAATTTGTCATTTTACATGTAGTTGGGCGGAGACAAATCCACTACCAACTAATTAAAAAAAAAGGAATACATGGCAATGAAATTAATTTTTAAGAGCAGCAAAGAAAGATCTAAGACACGCCATCTTCGAAGGAATAGAGAAGATCACGACCTCGGCTAGAATACCTACCGAAAGACAAGAACACACACCTGAAGAGATCACCAGGTCCTCAGGGGGACGTAACAAAATATATAATATCATGCCAAAAAACTGAATATAAACTGCTCAGTAATAAGTCAAATCGGATTATAACATGGTCCAATACTCCACCATTGAATTAGCGTACCATCCACCCAACCAAACAAGGACAGGAGATGGCACCCTAATCAATGGTGAAAAATCTTTCCATGCCATGAATCCAATATGGTATCCGGACCACAACAAGGTTTGGTACCTTCTTATCGAAGCAGTGAATCACACCTACAACCATACAAGGACAAGGTATGTCAAATTAGCCCGCGACAGGTTACTGTTCCAAGCTACGATCAGATATAAGTACCCAAACCAAAAGTACTTATACCTAACAGATAAGGTAGCCTAACCATTCTAAGTGAATGCAGTTTAAGAACAACCCTCTACGCATGGGCTCTCTAGCTAAAATAGGATCGACATTGTCCCCTCTTGGGGCTCCCGGGGCCCAGTAAGGTTGTAAGAGCATGACGTTTCACAGAACATTAGTGGCCGTTAGTAAAAAAAGGATAATCTCACCCGCGTCTCCGACGGTGCTTACGGGTTACAAAGGTAAAGTGTGTAGTAGCCCATATGCTAAGGTGTTTTACTCCCCACCCTATGCCTATATGTTGTCTTTATAACACATAACCTCTATCAACAGCTAATTCAAAACTAGTCATGCAATACTATTAGTGGTTAATCCTATCGCACGGCTTATACGTACTGGTGGCCATCCAGTCACGCATGTCTGATTTCTATATGCGACTCGCGACTTCGTGTCACAAATGTGTCAAGGCCTATGCATGCAACACAACAAAATGGTGATCCCCTAATTCTAGGTTTATTGTGCATGGAAATAGTTAAATAACAGAAAATAGACTTAAACAGTAAAAGTGCATCTAAATACAACTATGTAGCACAGTTTATTTTACAAAAAAATAATAGTTAAATAAATGCATGAAATATGAGATAAAGTTAATAAACAGCAATTGGCAAGGTATTTTGCCTGGTAGTGACGCCTGGTGTGGTGCGATGACCACAAGGGCACGGAGTATGACTTCAATGTCATAACTACGAAAGACAGCCTCTGATGATGGCATAGACTGTTCTATCGGGTCCAAGATAGTCAAATTAGTTAGGGACGATAGGGGGAGATTTGGCGAAGGAATAGAAAACTAGGATTAGTTATGGACAAGAGGATAATCAAATAAAATTTGGATAAAAATAAATAATATATATGATTTTGAAAACTTTTTATAATACTTGAAAATATATTTTCATTAGTCAAAATATGTTTTTAGGCAAACCCTTAAAATCAAAATCGTTTTAGGCAAAAAATCTAAGTTTGTAAAGATGAATTTAGATAGAAACTATATCTCATTAGAAAATATTTAGATAAAATGTTTGGAAAAAATATGTAATTAATATTTTCAGGCAACTAAAATTTTAGTTAGATAAAATACTACCATAATATTAGATCAAATATCACGAAAATAATAATAATATTATTAGGCTAATTTAGTTTGAAATTACATATGAAGTCAAACTCCAATATCTTATTTTGTTACTACATAGTTAATATTAATAACAAAATACTAATAGTGAAATAATAATACTCTTAACTAATTATATATAAAATATATACTTGAACATATTGTTTATCGTTTACTATATTATATAATAGATTATTTAATTAACAAAATATCTACATACTGATATTATTCTATTCTGCATCCCAGAGTTAACATTAACATGAAAATAAAAATCAAAATCAAAATTAAAAATTTGAATTTACAGTACAACAGTGTTGTGACTGCTGCTGCTCTTCATCGTTTTAATATGGGAAGTGGTTATTAGTGAAAGAAGGAGAGAGAGAATTTAGATTGGGGAAAATAGGAGCTGGAGAAAGGAAGGAGGGAGAGAGGAGAGGAAGAGCGGAGCGGGAGAGAGGTGAGAGAGTGCGAGAAAGAGAGAAAAGAGATAGGGAGAGACCTGGCGATGGGGGTGGAGATCTTACTGGTGTTCAGGTCGCAGCGGGGCGGCCGACTCTGATGGCCGTAAGGGGCTCGCTGCTCTGGGAGCGTAGAGAGAAGGTGGAGCGCTGGCGAGGAGCGAGGTTTCCTGGCGGAGAGGATCGGGGGCACCCACTACAAGAAAATAGAGCTTTCCTGACATTTTTTTCCTTCAACATTTTTTGAAACGTCGGCTTACGCATGATACACCGACGTTTTACAATAAACGTTACAAAATACCAACATTTTCTCTTAAACGTCAAGGATTACAAATGTTTATTTTTTGACGTTTATGTTCAAGTCGGCTTAGTTAAGAAAATACCGACATTTTGCATTAAACATCGGAAAATATTAACCTTTATTTTTTTTAATGCCGACTTACACATTATATACCGACGCTTCCCCATTTTCACCATAAACAAAGTCTTGTATGCCACAAATTTCAAATTTCCCTCCTTAATTTTACCAAAAAAATATTGTATACCAAAATGGTCCTCTCCCACCATTTTTTCTATGAACTCTTCCTCCTGTAAATTCTTGCCCAATCCCAAATTAAACCCTAATACCCATATCGTACAGACGGTGCCTCCTTCGGGTACATCCATGCCATCAAGATGGCTCAAGATGATTCCTTCCCTCTCAAGCGGACAGGGATGTCCGGTATGGCTCACTTGGAAGGCAAGGCCTAACATTTTTGCAAAAGGTTGGGAAAGTAGTCCAAATTTTGACTTTTTGTAAAGCGTTGGAAAATTTCACCCATTATTGTACAATTTTTGACGTTTATTAAACGTTGCTGCAAACGTCGGCTTTACCTATACCGATGTTTATCTGAAACGTCGTAAATTCCCAACTAGGGCAACGACGACGTTTGTAGAAAGCGTTGGAAAAACGTCGAGAATACATATGCCAACTGTGAGCCCCCTAAATTTTATGTAAATATATATTGGTAAATTATTGTTACCATTATTTTATTTCCTTGCAATAAAATTTTTACTTACGATTATATATATATGTATTTAGAAATAGTTAATGTTCTAATTAGTTTAACTTATCATTTTATAAAAGATTATTGTCGACTATTATTAATTGATTCAAATTAATTCTCTATTGTTATGTTATAATTATAGAAGGTTAATTCATCTCAAATTTTATTAGTTGTTATTAAGCAAATTTTTTTTTTATTATTAACTGGATTGTAGGTCACTACATGAATATAGCTAGCTTGACACCTTATTAAAAAGATTAGCATTTTTATTTATCCTATTAAACTTTAACAAAATCGTATACAATTTTTTGGTCCATTATTCTTCTGATCGGCCCAAATCCCAGGGCCCATACCTTGCATGGAACTCATGGGTGAGCAGCAACTCTCCTTAAGTTTCATACACAACCCTAAGCCTTCCCCATATATATTCACTCCGTTTTCCTTTCTCTTCACAACCTAGCCGCCATATTAACAACTTCACCGTCCCCCACTTTTTTATTCTTTCCTTCGTTCCCGGAATACCGTCGTAGGAGCGAGCATCGGCAGGGACAATCCTCGGCGTACCGCTCGAACGCGGTCGAGTTTGTTCCGTTGAATCGTGTTCAACGCGCGCGGCTGTCGGGTTCCGGTCGCACTGTAAGGTACGGCCACAGGCACCACCACGTCAGGTATCCTATGGAGAGGTGCGCTACTACCCCTCTTACTTCCAGTATGAACTGAGTACATTATACCTATGTTTAACTATTAGGTAGTTACTTCTGTTCTTCTCAACTTTGTATAAGTAGAGGTCTGTTTTAGCGCATGAGTATTGCTAAAACTTTTAGTAAATATAGGTTACAAGCTCTGAATGATAGCCATTGTAGAAATATATGTAGATAGAAAGTGATTTTGTGGAGACACTTATTATGTTAAAGGAAGAGTATAAAATTTTATGGAAGAAATCTGAGAGCTTGTTGTAGCCGAGATTCTACTGGTAATGGTGGGTTCGTTTAGAAAGATACTCTTGTGCACGAGTTTAATTGTGCTTGAGGGGGGAAGGAAGCTCGAAAGTTTAGGAAATGATATACATTAGTCTGTTACGTACCATACTATTACAGAAAAAGAAAAGAGCATATAGAATATGGAAGTTTCGTTATGAATAAGATGTAGAGAAGCAGCCCAACAACATGGAGCAGCAGCCCACTTGGTTAATTGTTGGGTTGGCGGATTAGAGGGCTTTGGTTCGAATCTTGTGTTTGTATAGGAAAGGGGCATTTTGGTTGTGTTTTCTTTAATTTTGTGTTGGCCTTGACAAACAGATTGGTACATCAAATTTGTTTACCGATAGAACATCATTAAAGATCATTAGCCCCCTGGTTGTGTAGGGAGGCTTCTATAGAAGAGGTTGTGGGTTCAATTCCTAGTTTTGGGGTTCTATATTTTTTGTTTTTGGTGTTAAAACTCAAGTTGGTTGTGTATATATTTTAATTATTACAACCAAATTAATATTTTCCTTGCCCATAACAAAATGATTCTTTTTGCCATCCTTATGGCTTAGGCCTATGACCCAACTTTATTATTTAAATTAAATCCAAAATCCAAGTTACTTATTTTTATATAAGTGATAAAAATATCATTTAATAGATAAAATATTTTACTTGATAATTAATTAGTTAAATATTTTTATAGGTCCACTTGCCACTTCTGACCCTTCGGCGTGGACATTTGGAGCAGCCTTTCCTACTCATCAGCACCCGGAGACATGCAAGTATACCTTGCCATTTTTTTTGTACTTTAATTACATTATTTAAAACTCTTAAATATTTATTTATGAGTATATAATTGCAATACCTAGGGCCGCAATCGATACTTCGCGTCCGAATCACATTCGGGTGCCGATGGCCGTTAGCGTCATCGGGTATTGAACCTAGACATTTATATATGTGATACCGCGACAAATCGTTGCGGGTTACACTTTGACCCTAGGAAACATTCATGTGATAGTACATTATTGACGGATGTTCGTACTTGCCTACATCTTAGTGTACGGAGATTCGAGTTGATTCTAGGACGATGACATTGATATGTGTGCACTCCTACTATTCTATTTATGACTCGTTGTACTAGCTAGAGGTCTGACCGAGGGACTCGTAGATACGATTCGTGAAGTCATATGGGCGGGGAGAAACATACACCGTGCGCTTGGGCTACTTTCCCACAGAGTTACCGCTGCCTCATTACCAGAGCTGCGAATATTTCATAGTTACCACAGTTTCTTATCGGAACTGTGGATTCTCATAGTTATCGGAGTTCCATATCAGAACTCCGGATTACACCGTGACAGCCCGAATGTTCGAGTGATATTTCTTAAATTACATTTCATACTAGTTGGTTCCGGTAGTTCACCCACTTTATTTCTGTCTTATTTTATTTTTATCATATCGCCCTTTACTGTCGCACTTTTAGCATGTATATTATGTACCTTCTTGCGTTCCTCTGAGGTCCTGGTTTTTTTTCCAGATTTAGACAATTATTCTGAGGTCTACGGATCCGGAGTTGAGCTTGGAGCAGGACTTGCAGTTGACGACGAGATCGATCCAGCAGAGTAGCCGATTGGTAGAGCACTTTCTTTATTTCTGGCTTCATTATCTAGTAGCATATCGTCATCTTCTTGTATTTCATTTTCATTCAGTATTATATCAGCGGAATTATTTTCGCAAGACTCTTCGTTTAGTGGTTGTTTTATGACTACATTCAGACTATGTTATTCAGCACATTGTGGTTTATTTCATAATTTTTTCACTATGTGTTCCTTGATTTTCATTTAGTGGATGAGATTAGTACTTGATTGTCTGGGTATTATTCTATATTACTGCATATTACAGCTTAAGTGCTACTCTCCTGGTTCCATTAAATTGGGTAAATTATTGGGAGTGGTACTCGCTGGCCTTGCCACGTGGATCGGTTCGGTATTTTGGAACTGGGGCGTGACATGGTTTTTGTGGTGGCCCATGCAGGTCGAGATTTAAATCGTCTTGGTTACCTAACTGTGCCAAACGAGCCTGCAAATTAGGATTTAGAGATTTAAGATCTCATCCACTTGCTTGAATACCTTCCTATGACATCTTCTCATCGATTTCCTTTATCAATACATAATGTTTGACTTCGAATCGCTAAAACCTTGCTTATATGCTTTCAGAGTATGAATCTCCGAAGTGGACGAGTGGCACAACCGGACGGTGTCCCCCGGGACTCCGGACCGAATAAGGGACAGACTTCGAGGCAGGTCCTCATGTTGACACCGGCTCCCCAGGGTCAGATTCCTCAGCAGGCTGAGGGCCCACCAGGAGATCAGCGGCACCAGGCACAACCGGGGCAACAACAGCTCCAGAGGACAGAGCAGCAGCAGCAGCCACCACCTCCGCCTCCCCCGCAGATGCCATATATTCTAATTCCACCACTAGGACAACAAGCGGACGAACAACAGATGTTTCAGATGTTTTATGCCATGATGCAGGCTCAGCAGCAGGTTCAGTATCAGGCTCAGCAACAGGCTCAGCAACAGCAGGCGGATACTCTGAGGGAGAGTATCATTACTGCATTAGAGAATATGACAACACCGGAGCGACGACCATCGACGGGATCTATCAAAGATTTTTGTCACATGGTGCCCCTTCCATTTTCGGGCACAGAGGAGCCTACAGAGGTTCATGCATGGCTTACTAGTATCGAGCACCAGTTGGAGGCCGCAGAGCTTCCGAGGGACAAATAGATGAAGGCCGTCAGGATGCAGCTGACGGGCAACGCACACCATTGGTGGTTGGCCGAGGAGCATCGGCTGGGACCCGACCGGGTCACTTGGGAGGAGTTCACCAGACTATTCAAGGAGATGTTCATTCCGGCTACAGCGCATGCGGAGCTTCGGGACAATTTCATGCATCTTGTCCAGGGCAGTATGACGGTCGAGGAGTAAACACGGAGTTCCTCCGTCTCAGTCGTTTTGCCCCGTACCTGATCGACACTGAGGAGAAGAAGGCCGAGAAGTTCTATGACGGCCTGCGTTTTGAGCTACAGAGATTGGTAGAATCCGTCGCTGCTACCTCATACTCGGAGATTCTGACAGCAGCTCGACGTCAGGAGCACATCTACCATAGGGAGGCCAGCCTGAAGCGCTCTCACTCATCAGCACCAACAGCTCGAGCACTGCAGGGAGGACCGACGAAGCGTCCTCAGATTCATCATCCGCAGAGAGCAGCGCCTCTGATAGCACCAGGGACCCCTACCTATCATTTTTGTGGCAAGATAGGTCATTCTGTGCAGGATTGTCGACGCAGGCTCGAATTATGCCTGGTTTGTGGATCTGGTCAGCACTAGGCCAGGGATAGTACAGAGCGTCGTGGAGCGGCACTGATGGTACACCACCATGCATATCCGGCACTACCAGCATCGAGGCTACCGTACCAGGGTCCGAGGGCGCCCCCTCCAGGAGTTGGGGCGATACGGCCAGCAGCACCGGGAGGATACCAGGGGAGACCACCCTTGGCACCGCAGGCAGCCCGATTTCAGCAGGCCAGACAGCAGGCTAGAGCACATGGGCGTGGACAGGCCTTTGCTATGACAGTTGAAGAGGCAGAGACAGCTGGAGAAGTTATCGTAGGTACTATTTTAGTTGCTTCATTACCTGCAGTAGTATTATTTAATTCTGGTGCCACGCATTCATTCATAGCTGCTAGTTTTGTGGCCACCCATAGAGTAGCTACTGCACCCCTTTCGAAGACCCTGAGAATTCTCACAGGAGACTGAATAGTACCTGTTAGTGATACATGTAGATCTTGTTCAGTAGTTGTTTGCGGGCGTGAGATGGGTGCCCGATTTCTAGTCTTCTCTATGCCAGACTATGATGTTGTTCTTGGCATGGATTGGTTGAGCCAGTACCATGCGAAGCTAGACTGCCGACGTTGAAGCGTCATATTTCGACCCCCAGGTCACCTAGAGTTTGAGTTCTTTTGGGGAGCCGTAGAGATGGATGATCAGCCCACCCTTGCGGCACGTATTGCATTGGAAGAACCAGCACGCCCAGCGATCATCACAGAGTTTGAGGACGTATTTCCCGAGGAGCTTTCAGGACTACCACCAGACAGGGAGGTAGAGTTTTCCATTGAGCTAGTACCAGGATCGCCACCTATTGCTTCCCATGTGTACCGACTAGCACCGAAGGAGTCGAATATATTAAAGGCCCAGATTGATGAGCTTTTGGGCTTAGGATTTATACGACCCAGTGTTTCTCCATGGGGAGCACCAGTTTTGCTTGTACCGAAGAAGGATGGAACGGTACGTCTGTGCATAGACTACCGAGAATTAAATGCTGTGACAGTGAAGAACAAGTATCCCCTGCCTCGTAACGATGATTTATTTGACCAGTTGAGCGGTGCTTGTGTGTTTTCAAAGATTGACCTCAGGTCAGGCTATCACCAGATCAAAGTGCAGAAGGAGAAAATTCCGAAGACGGCCTTTCGGACGAAGCACGGACACTATGAGTACCTTGTAATGCCGTTTGGTTTAACCAATATGCCAGCAGTGCTCATGAGTCTGATGAACAAGGTGTTCCACCAGTACTTAGATAAGTTCGTGGTGGTGTTCATCGACGACATTTTGGTGTACTCCAAGAGCCACGAGGAGCATGAGAAGCATCTCAGGATCGTATTAGAGACCTTGAGGAAAGAAAGACTATATGCCAAGCTCAGTAAGTGTGAGTTCTGTATGAGCGAGGTATCCTTCCTTGGGCATATCATTATCGGAGATGGATTAGCGGTGGATCCAGAGAAGATTAAAGCAGTGAAGACTTGGCCAGCACCGACATCAGCCACGAAGGTCAGGAGTTTTCTCTGACTTGCCGGATATTATTGGAGGTTCGTAGAAAACTTTTCGAGAATTGCTGAGCCTATGACGCGTTTGACGCGTAAGGATCAGGAGTTCATCTGGACAGAGGAGTGTTAGACGGTATTTAATGAGCTGAAGAAGCGTCTGACGTCAGCACCTATCTTGACATTGCCATCAGGATCTGAAGGATTTGTGGTGTACAGCGATGCATCCAGGAGCGGATTAGGATGTGTACTAATGCAGCATGGAAAGGTTGTGGCCTACGCATCGAGACAGTTGAGGATCCACGAGAAGAACTACCCGACACACGATTTGGAGCTAGCTGCAGTGATTTTTGCACTAAAACTATGGAGGCACTATCTTTATGGAGAGCGGGTAGAGATATTTACTGAACATAAGAGCCTGAAGTACGTCTTCACGCAGAAGGAGCCGAACATGAGGCAAAGACGTTAGCTAGAGCTGATAAAAGACTTTGAGATCGAGTTGCAGTACCATCCGGGAAAGGCGAATGTCGTGGCGGATGCTTTGAGCAGAAAACCTACAGCATACTTTTTGACAACTCAGCGTCACTTATTGGAGGATCTCCAGGAGTTGGGGATTGAGGTCGTATTGCCAGGTATGGATGGATAGTTATCTACACTTGGAGTACAGTCTTCTTTGGTTGAGAGAATCAAGGCCGCACTACCTACAGATGCGAGACTCAGGAGACTCCGGGAGAGGACCGAGGCCGATGAGCAGACAGGACTGCGGATTCACGAGGACGGAACATTAAGGTGTGCAGATCGCCTATGCGTTCCGAGTGGAGAGCTACGCCAGGAGTTGATGGCAGAGGCGCATAGCTCGATATATTCTATTCATCCTGGAGGTACGAAGATGTACAGTGATTTGCGTTAGCATTACTGGTGGCATGGAATAAAGAGGGAGGTCGCTCGATTTGTAGCGAGATGCTTGGTTGGTCAACAGGTCAAGGTCGAGCACCAGAGGTCTGCAGGACTATTGCAGCCGCTTCCCATTCCTGAGTGGAAGTGGAAACACATCACGATGGACTTCGTCATTGGATTCCCGAGGAGCCCCAGCGGGAAGGACGCAGTTTGGGTCATCGTGGATCGACTCACCGAGTCGGCACATTTCTTACCCTTCAGAGTTGGGCAATCGATGGAGATCCTTACCGATTTGTACATGCGACAGATAGTACGTTTGCACGGAGTACCAGTGAGTATCGTGTCGGATCGAGATTCCAGATTCACTTCACATTTTTGGAGGAGCATGCAGGATAGTTTGGGGACTCGCCTCAAATTTAGCACCGCTTATCATCCACAGACTGATGGACAATCAGAGCGTACGATCCAGATACTCGAGGATATGCTGAGGGCATGCATGTTAGACTTTGGAGGATCTTGGGAGGATCACCTATATTTGGTCGAATTCTCCTACAACAACAGTTACCAGGCGAGCATACAGATGGCACCCCTCGAGGCACTTTACGGTAGGAAGTGCAGGTCTCCAGTTTGTTGGAGTGACGTCGGAGAACGTCAGATACTTGGTCCAGAGTTGGTGACGCAGACAGTGGAAAAGGTGAAGCAGATTCAGAGTCACCTCAGAGCGGCACAGGATAGACAGAAGCACTGGGCTGATGCGCATCGTCGACCCTTGGAGTTCAAGGAGGGCGACCACGTATTTTTGAGGATATCATCGACGCGAGGGACTATCAGATTTGGCAGTAAAGGCAAGTTGAGTCCGAGGTACATCGGGCCCTTCGATATTCTGGAGCGAGTTGGTGAGGTGGCTTATCGTCTAGCATTACCCCCGTCACTTGAGGGAGTGCACGATGTTTTTCACGTATCGCAGTTGAGAAGATACGTGGCAGACCCTAGCCACGTGTTGGACCATTCAGAGATTACAGTTGGGCCGAGCTTGTCATATGTGGAGCAGCCTGTCGCGATTCTAGATCGCAGCAAGAAAGTTCTGAGAGGGCAGACGATTCGACTCGTCCGAGTCGCTTGGAAGCATCATTCTCCGGGCGAGTCAACTTGCGAGCGCGATGACTCTATTCGGGAGCGTTTTCCTCACTTGTTCGAGGATGGAGGTATAAATTTACGTATTACTTTTCAATATCCTTAATTATTCATAAATCTTCTTTCCCTAATCGTGCCATTTTATTTTAATTTCGGAGACGAAATTCTCTAAGAGAGAGAGAATGTGAGCCCCCTAAATTTTATGTAAATATATATTGGTAAATTATTATTACCATTATTTTATTTCCTTGCAATAAAATTTTTACTTACGATTATATATATATGTATATAGAAATAGTTAATGTTCTAATTAGTTTAACTTATCATTTTATAAAAGATTATTGTTGACTATTATTAATTGATTCAAATTAATTCTCTATTGTTATGTTATAATTATAGAAGGTTAAATCATCTCAAATTTTATTAGTTGTTATTAAGCAAAATTTTTTTTTATTATTAACTGGATTGTAGGTCACTACATGAATATAGCTAGCTTGACACCTTATTAAAAAGATTAGCATTTTTATTTATCCTATTAAACTTTAACAAAATCGTATAAAATTTTTTGGTCCATTATTCTTCTGATCGGCCCAAATCCCAGGGCCCATACCTTGCATGGAACTCATGGGAGAGCAGCAAATCTCCTTAAGTTGCATACACAACCCTAAGCCTTCCCCATATATATTCACTCCTTTTTCCTTTCTCTTCACAACCTAGCCGCCACATTAACATCTTCACCGTCCCCCACTTTTCTATTCTTTCCTTCGTTCCCGGAACACCGTCGTAGGAGCGAGCGTCGGCAGGGACAATCTTCGACGTACCGCTCCAGTATGAACTGAGTACATTATACCTATGTTTAACTATTAGGTAGTTACTTCTGTTCTTCTCAACTTTGTATAAGTAGAGGTCTATTTAAGCGCATGAGTATTGCTAAAACTTTTAGTAAATATAGGTTACAAGCTCTGAATGATAGCCATTGTAGAAATATATGTAGCTAGAAAGTGATTTTGCGGAGACACTTATTATGTTAAAGGAAGTGTATAAAATTTTATGGAAGAAATCTGAGAGCTTGTTGTAGCCGAGATTCTACTGGTAATGGTGGGTTCTGTTTAGAAAGATACTCTTGTGCACGAGTTTAATTGTGCTTGAGGGGGGAAGGAAGCTCGGAAGTAAAGGGAATGATATAAATTAGTCTGTTACGTACCATACTATTACAGAAAAAGAAAAGAGCATATAGAATATGGAAGTTTCGTTATGAATAAGATGTAGAGAAGCATCCCAACAACATAGAGCAGTAGCCCACTTGGTTAATTGTTGGGTTGGCGGATTAGAGGGCTTTGGTTCGAATCTTGTGTTTGTATAAGAAAGGGGCATTTTGGTTGTGTTTTCTTTAATTTTGTGTTGGCCTTGACAAACAGATTGGTACATCAAATTTGTTTACCCATAGAACATCATTAAAGATCATTAGCCCACTGGTTGTGTAGGGAGGCTTCTATAGAAGAGGTTGTGGGTTCAATTCCTAGTTTTGGGGTTCTATAGTTTTTTGTTTTTGGTGTTAAAACTCAAGTTGGTTGTGTATATATTTTAATTATTACAACCAAATTAATATTTTCCTTGCCCATAACTAAATGATTCTTTTTGCCATCCTTATGGCTTAGGCCTATGACCCAACTTTATTATTTAAATTAAATCCAAAATCCAAGTTACTTATTTTTATATAAGTGATAAAAATATCATTTAATAGATAAAATATTTTACTTGATAATTAATTAGTTAAATATTTCTATAGGTCCACTTACCACTTCTGACCCTTCGGCGTGGACATTTGGAGCAGCCTTTCCTACTCATCAGCACCCGGAGACAGGCAAGTGTACCTTGCCATTTTTTTTGTACTTCAGTTACATTATTTAAAATTCATAAATATTTATTTATGAGTATATATTACAATACCAAGGGCCGCAATCGATACTTCGCGTCCGAATCACATTCGGGTGCCGATGGCCGTTAGCGTCATAGGATATTAAACCTAGACATTTATATATTCGATACCGCGACAAATAGTTGCGGGTTACACTTTGACCCTAGGAAACATTCATGTGATAGTACATTATTGACGGATGTTCGTACTTGCCTACATCTTAGTGTACGGAGATTCGAGTTGATTCTAGGACGATGACATTGATATGTGTGCACTCCTACTATTCTATTTATGACTCGTTGTACTAGCTAGAGGTCTGACCGAGCGACTCGTAGATACGATTCGTGAAGTCATATGGGCGGGAAGAAACATACACCGTGCGCTTGGGCTACTTTCCTACAGATTTACCGCTGCCTCATTACCAGAGCTGCGGATATTTCATAGTTACCACAGTTTCTTATCGGAACTGTGGATTCTCATAGTTATCGGAGTTTCGTATCAGAACTTCGAATTACACCGTGACAGCCCACGTGTTCGAGTGATGTTTCTTAAATTGCATTTCATACTAGTTGGTTCCGGTAGTTCACCCACTTTATTTCTGTCTTATTTTATTTTTATCATATCACCCTTTACTGTCGCACTTTTAGCCTGTATATTATGTACCTTGTTGCGTCCCTCTGAGGACCTGGTTTTTTTCTCCAGATTTAGACGATTATTCTGAGGTCTACGGATCCGGAGTTGAGCTTGGAGCAGGACTTGCAGTTGACGACGAGATCGATCCAGCAGAGTAGCCGATTGGTAGAGCACTTTCTTTATTTCTGGCTTCATTATCTAGTAGCATGTCGTCATCTTCTTGTATTTCTTTTTCATTCAGTATTGTATCAGCGGAATTATTTCCGCAAGACTCTTCGTTTAGTGGTTGTTTTATGACTACATTCAGACTATGTTATTCAGCACATTGTGGTTTATTTCATAATTTTTTTCACTATGTGTTCCTTGATTTTCATTTAGTGGATGAGATTGGTACTTGATTGTCTGGGTATTATTCTATATTACTGCATATTACAGCTTAAGTGCTACTCTCCTGGTTCTATTAAATTGGGTAAATCATTGGGAGTGGTACTCGCTGGCCTTGCCACGTGGATCGGTTCCGTATTTTGGAACTGGGGCGTGACACCAACATTTTTTTTTATCTTTTTCGACGTTTATAAAATGTTGGGAAAAATCATTTTTCTTGTAGTGACCGATCGCGGGAGGAGGCTCGGAGGAGATGGCCAGGGACTGTACTGTGATGGACGTGGGCGTGCTTGTGCCGACGGCATCGGGTTTAGGTAAGGGATTTTCCCCTTTGTGTTCTCATGGTGGTGATGTTGGTTTTTGGGGCGGATACGGTTGGTGGCGGTGGCGAATGTTGTGTGGAGGTCCTGGCCAAGCGCGGTGGTGGCCAAGGTGATGGGGGGTTTGCGGTCGCTATGACTCCGGCGGTGGCTTGTGTCACGGGCAGAGAGGGAAGAAATTGGTGGCTTCATGGAGGTAGGTAGGCGAATGTTTTGGCGGCACAGTGGTGGTGAAATTGATGGAGGGTGGTAAAGGAGTGGTCGTGGAAGAGGTTACGGTGGACCGGCCGATGGTCGTCGTCGGAG
The DNA here is from genome assembly GCA_029216955.1 of Iris pallida. NCBI lineage: Eukaryota > Viridiplantae > Streptophyta > Magnoliopsida > Asparagales > Iridaceae > Iris > Iris pallida. Next base: position 18,237,376 of record JANAVB010004398.1, read on the forward strand.
GTGGGGTCCGGCGGTTTGGGTTTGATGTGGTGGAGGTGTGTTTTGACGATGAAGGAGATGGCGGAGATGATGGCAATGGTCGGTCACGGTGGCGCCGGTTGTGTTGCTGTGGTGGCCATCGGCGGTGGTGTCGGGGAAGGAGTGCAGCTGGAGTGTCCTATGCTGGTAGGGGTGGTGATTTGTTTGGTTTTGTTGGGACGGTAGCAGGAAGAGGTCGGGGTTCGGCCTGTGGCTTGGGTTGTGGTGAGACCGGCAACGACGGTGGTACCGGAAAGAGCAGGGAGGTCGAGGAAACTTTGGGCTTAAGTTTAGGGTTGGGTTTGTCCGAGTGTCCAGCGAGACATAGAAAATTGAAGGGGATGGTGTCCGGTGTGTCGAACACAATAAAAATATTTGTATTTGTATTAGAAAATTGTAGTGGATGGAAAGGGGGACATGGACATGGACTCGATGCACAAAATTGTGTTTGTGGTGATGGAGAAATTTGTGTGATTAGAACAATGGCAAGCTCCCCTATTTAGAGGGTGGAGAAATCCCAGTTTGATAAGAAATAGGAATAATTTAAACCCCATTTGGATAAGTTTCACCTTCTATTTTAATTAGTTCAAAACTACTTTAGTAAAATCTAATCCAATATAAATTACTATAATAATTAAACATTAAATTTAACAAATTTCAAAATATATTTTTATAAATAATGATAAAATAATAAATAAATAAATATTGTCAAAAATCATAATAAATATTTTAAATATTAATAGGAATACTTCAAAAATACCTTTTAATAATTTTAGATAAATAATAAAAAGAATTTTGAAAATTCAAAATATATACATGAATTAAATTTTCTTTACTCGTATGCAATTAGAATATTTACATAGATATTATTTTAGAAATTAATAACCATATTTGTATAATAAATAAAATAGTTTTCACAAGAAAATAGAAAAAATGTTTTGACAAAGATTTGGTATGACACTAAAACAAAGCAACATTTACTTACCATATAAGTATTTTGTACCAAAATATTTATTCGCTATATTTAATAAGAGTTTATAATAAAGCTAATTTAGAAAATGATTAAATATTTCGTGTGACGCATTTGTACTCGTCGTAATTAAAAAATCTTAGTGAAAATTTGGGGGGGGGGGGTTTACATAAATTTCTTGAATAACCCATCTGGGTGTTCTATGCCAACACAACTATTTTCTTCTGCTCCGCCTAGGCCGAAGTCGCACTGTCTCCGTGTTACCGTTAGGGGAGCCGTTCCTTGTGCACAAGTTGTCCAAAGACTATACAAGACTCAACTCAACTTACCATCCTACACTGTTATTACTCATGCACAACATTTTTATACATTTTTTTCCTTTTTTCAGTACTCATTATTTCAGGATCTGCTTTGGCAAGCTCCATTGTTTCATGGATTGCCACGGCGTGCTTCCATTGTTTCAGGGAGTGCCTTGGTGTGCTATATTTCCGAGCACTTTCCATTCATGTTACCATACCTTTGAGTCAACTCAGGAATAACTTTTTGTTAGCTTCCTGCATATTTAATTGGAACCAACCGTGTTCCGTTTCGTGCCACCAATCAAGTCATACTCTATATGACGAGCCTTTGAAATCGTAGAAATATGGCATTGAAATCGTAGGGTCGTTCCTACCATGTCAAAAAACTTTATAGTCTTTGTGCCAACACAAGAACGTTATTTTTGCCCAAGTCGTGGGATCGAAGCAAGTCGTGGGATCGAAAAATTAAGTGCCAATTTAAAAAACTAGCATGACGTGCTTATGTAAGCGTCAACTTTCTATATTTTTCATGTTCTATATAATCTGACTCAAAGTGGGATTATTTCCTTATCTGTTGTTGCATTGCTTTTAATAGCAAAGCTACTAGTGCATTCAAAACATCCATTTTATTATTGTAAAGGCCAAGCAAAGGCAAGTTCATCGAAGCCAGCCACCTGAACGAGGAGTTGCCTCGACTGAGCGGGACCTCGAGCAAGTCGTTGCTTAGCCAAGTCCAAACGTCATTGCATTTTGATTCCTCCGGTTGACCTAAGCGAGGCGAGGCACTTCAAGAGTTCTGTAGCAAACCTAACATAAGTAAAGATGTAGTAATTTTATGATTTATAGTTCTATAGCAGGCCTAACATAAGTAAGAATGTGACAGTTATGTTTTGCATTTTCTATGGAAACAAACATTGTGATACTATGTCTTAGCATCTACATTAGAATAACTTGTTATCGATGTCGTTGATTATTGGAGAGCAAGAGGGTCAAGGGGAGAAAAGTTAAGCCACTCATCGTTGATTGAATTGACTGGAAGAAATAGGCCTTCTAAACTAAGAAACATCTATGCGATCATCTACAATTGATATGAATTCGATATGAAATACGGAGGTCAAAAAACGCAAGCAATAAAATCCATCAAAAATACTCTAAAAAATGCATTCATAAAACTAACACAAAAGAAGCAAGTGCAACAACGAAAACGACAAGAAAACCAAGTAGCGGAAAGGACCCTCGTAACACGGTCAGAGAATCCTTCCTCGATACGTTATCTATTGAATATGAGACTTAATTCCAAAGAAACCAATCCATAATGAGGAAATGATCTTGATTCAGTCTGTCCAGATCAATCGATACCGGCAGTGTTTTTTAATCACGCTCATTGCTAACGGGAAACGGGACACGATGTTGGGGCAGGGCACTACAATAGCAAACTAAATGTCCTTAATATACAAATCATCGACTAATATTTTACCAAAATTGACAAGATATATTATCAATTGGTTATCAGATTTTTACCAATAATGGAAAATTTTGGTATGCTTAATTCAACCATTAAATCTTACCAAAATTGTCAAGTCTCACGGGACCGTAAAGTTACCACTAGACGTGATGCAGTGCAAGCCTAAGTTACGTTGGCACAAAGTTATGACTTGTACAACAATAAATTAGACTGAATCAACAACAATAAAGCGAAACTTTAATGCAGAAAACCAAATAAACACAATGATACAAGAAACAAATCTCTTTATTTATAACTTTGAATCGATTACAAGGCTCTCAATAGCTCCCTGATACATGCCATGCTTGGCTTACAACTCATTTAAAGTATGTAAAATTACAATGATATCTTTCCATATATTAGATCCCTTTATATAGAAACTCATCTCTATGCATCTTCTTCTAATTTTTGGCTCCCGCAGATGAGGATCTACTATCATTTTGGAACATCCATTAGAACATCTAGCACCCGCAGGCAAACTGGTAGTGGATCAGTACGTTGTTGCACTGGTGGAAGATAATGTTTTATACTCTGAAACAGTCACCAAGTACTCATGTAAGAAAACATTGCTTTATTAGTGATCTTTCTATCTTATATTCATTTCATGATGTACATGATCAATCATATTACTTCTTTTGAAAATATAATCAAAAACCATATTTTTATATCTCTTTCAAGCATAAGATAGGGTCAATTCCATGTATGATAACAATTCATTCTATCTAGACATGCGCAATGTGTTTCATGAGTCATATATATTTCATTAGGGGCATTAGCAGTAACATATTATTTAGCACTCTTTCTTATTAAATGGGACAACAACTCATATAAAGACGGATATTCTAAGGAGCAGTATATGATAGAAAATATAATCAATAAATAACATCACTTATTTAGTAATTTTCATCCACATTCGGCAATCCATCCCTGCACAAGATAAGGATTAGAACGAATTTGCATCTATCTATATTATGAGTTTCCTGTATGTATCCGCATCAAACTGTTAGGCTTGCAAGGAGGATGTCCTAGCATGCGACTTAATTACATGATGGTCCATGGGCCTACCCATGAATTAGCAGTTGGGACGTATAAGCCCATCTCACTAATGGACATGATTATTAGCAGCTGCTACTCACGGTTCAACTCTTCATTAATAGACACAACTGTTTGCCATTGATTATAAAAGAACAGAACAATTATATCGGAGGACTGGACTTTTACTTCATAATACAAACTCGCTCGTACAAAGAAAGCCTAGGGACAAAAACCTAGGTACAGTAATCTAAGTACAATTGTTTAGTTTTTCTGGGGGGGTGACGGTAGAGGCTCAGGAAAGCGACGACAGCTCTGCCTTACTCCTTGGACGATCGGATGTAGCCCTGGCTCTGGTGAAGAAATGCTCTCGGACGTGTGGGGAGACTCCTCTGTACCTTCGGTTGCTAGATCTCTGGATGTCTCTGTAGTGCTCTCTCTCTTTTCTCTGTTGCTCCTTGCTCTTCTCTCCTCTCTGCTTACTGCCTGCAAGGGAATGGCACCTTGCTATTTATAGGAATGGGGGTGTGCTCATTAGGGTTCGTCAATGATTGCCTCCATCAAAAATCGGCGGTTAAGGTTCAATTAATCTGGGCCATTCATCTTGAATATAATAAATTTGAGCAATAAATGTGATTGCATCAAATCTTGTGGGCAATAAATATTGATTGCCATAAATATTCGTGATTTGTGATAGCCTGCCACGTGTCCAATTTGCTTGATTTGATTTGATTATGGCAATTATGACGATCGCAACAAATCTAATTTTGTTAGGATTTTTTAGCACCCATAATTCCAGGGAAGATAAGACTGCCACGTGTCTCAATTGTAGCAAAGAGAACCACGTATCTCAACTGGACTGTCCTGGCCGAGCCGTATATGGGGGGATCCTCTCAGCCGCATAAAATATGGAGCCGCATGAGGATGGGCAGCCGCATGAGGATGGGCAGTCGCACGTGGATGGACACCCGCATGGGGATGGATAGCCGTATAGGGATAGGCAGCCGCATGTAGATGGGCAGCCGCATAGAGATAGGCAGTCGCATGCAGATGGGCAACCGTATGGGGATAGGCAGCCGCATGCAGATGGGCAGCCGTATGGGAATAGGCAGCCGCATGCAGATGGGCTGCCGCATAGAGTGGCCTCCGGACTTGGTGGATTTTGTCAACTATAAGGAGATTTTTTCCTCTTTCCTAGGATCACGCCATCATGCCAGAGTCATTATTTCGTCCATATGTCAGAGCTGTCATATCTGTTATTTGTCAGAGCGGCCGTCAGGGCATTAAATGTAGCCGAATGTAGAAGGCCACGTAGCTTCTTTCTGAGCCGCATGGATCTATCCGAGTCGCATGAACCCCTGAGCCGCATGGACTTCTGAGCCGCATGGGGATCCTGAGCCGCATGGGGATCCTTCTGCTGGAGCTGCGTAGGTCTTTCTTCATTCTTTTCCATGCTTCTACAAGACCCCCTTCAAAGTATTCAATTTGTAAAATTGAAATACTTTGAATAAGAAGCATGGCTATGTAAAAACTCTTCCGGCCGCATAGGATGTTCTGGCCGCATGGATGTCTTAGCCGTAAAGGCTCCTTGCCACGTCTTCATGCCACGTATACAAATCTTTGCTTTGATTGCCTTTGATTTGCTGTCAGATTTAAATCCGCTTTTTGGGGTAGGATCCCAAGTGTTTAGCCTTGAATAGTCGGATCGCTTTGATAACCGAAGAGTCGGTTACGCTGCGCTTCTGGAGGCAAAATTGCAGGAGGCTAAGCATCTGGTGGCCCAGCTTCATGTGCTGCGGCAAACTGATCTGTCTGCTGCTATAGATCAAGAGCGCGGTTTCCTCACAGCTGCTGTAAAGAAGATAAGGGCGGCTAGGGATAAAACCAAGCCGGTCATACAGAAGGACCTCCACGATCTGTCTGAGCTATATGATCAGTTGAGCCGCGAGAGTGAGGATGTTACGGCTCGGGAAGCGACTGCCTCCCGTGGGGTTATTGATACGCGGGAGTAGATCCTTGAACTTCAGAGGAAGTTAGCTTTCCTAGAGTCTGAGCTTGAGGCAGCCCGCACCGAAAGAGGGTTAATTATCCAGGAGGCTGACAGAATTAATCGAGCTTCTGCTAGCCTGGAGCTTGCCCTGAAGAAGTTGGAGGATGGCTGGCGGGCGCACATGGACTTGGATAGTGCGGAGCGGTTGTCCCATTAGGCCGAGCGCCGAGCTAAGTAGCGGCTTGAACGGGGGACCGCCTTGGTGAAGAACTGTCTCCTGGAATTATGTACCGCCGAACCATAGACGACTTTTTTCTTCTTTTTATTTTCGTTCCTTTCCTCTCTTTAAGTGGGACATTGTCCCTAGAACGTGTTGTACTTTCGCCTTCCAAATAAAAGAGTATGCTTTATTCTACCCTTTATTTGTACTGCTTGTTGTGCTTGTGGTATTATGGTGGTGTTTGCCCCGCTTGGGGGACTTGTTTGTGGACCTGTTACCCTTGGCATACCTTGGTTTTAGGTACGGATAACAAGTTTGATGGGGATACCTAGAACAATTCTACGGTAAGGTGGTCATGGACGTTCCGGGTATCGGGAGAAAGAATGCCATGGAGCAGCTGGGCTCCCGGGGCATGATGAGAAATGATGTACATGTACTAGAAAACTTAGTACAACACTTGTAGTCAGTAGAGGACATTTGTGGGCCTATTATCCTTGGCTTACCCTGGTTCAGGATACGGATAATAAGACAAGAGAAAACCACCATACTTACTCAGAGGTAATGAGGACATGGCAAGTATGGGGGTTTTACCGTAGAGTCTTCCTACTCAGAGGTAATGAGGACATGGCAGGAGTGGACTCAGCGGAGGATATTTGTGGCCAACAGAGGACATTTGTGGACCTATTATCCTTAGCGTACCCTAGGTTTTTTTTGGTACTGATAATAAGTCGAAAGGGAACCAGCATACTTACTCAGAGGTAATGAGGACATGGCAAGCATGAGGGTTTCTTCGATGGAGCCTTCCTACTCAGAGGTAATAAGGACATGGTAGGAGTGGGCTCCATGAAGGGGTACACAGAACGACTCAGAGGTAATGAGGACATCGAAGTTCTATGTAGTGGGGTGATTTGTTTTTGACAGAAATAAAACGACTCAGAGGTAACATCGACGTGGTCATTTTGGAAATTTTGTGGATCTGTTACCCTTTTTGTGCACTGAGAGTGCGGGTAGTGGATCATGAGGAAGGAGCTCTTTCAGAAGAATAAGTTCAGAGGTATGGTCATACATGACTTACTACCTAAAAGAGTGACCAGAATGTAAGTTCAGAGGTACCTGTAGGTACATAACTCAGCAATTTGGGATATTTGGAGGAAGAATGTGAGTTCAGCGGTACTGGAGGGTACATAACTCAATAATCTGGATTTTGTAGAATATGAGTTCAGCGGTACCGGCGGATACATAACTCAATAATCTGGAATTTGGAGAATGTGAGTTCAGCAGTACCGGCGGGTATATAACTCAATAATCTGGAATTTGGAGAATGTGAGTTCAGCGGTACCGGAGGATACATGACTCAACATTTTGGAGAATGTCATTTAGACATAATATTTCTTCAGGAACTTGCCGTTGACGGGCAACATGAGCAAGTCTCCATTTTGTTTTGCGAGGCAGTAAGCACCGTTGGAGAATACAGCCTCAATGATAAATGGCCCTTCCCACTTTGGCTGGAATTTGCCGGCAGTTTTGTGAGTCATAACCATCGGCCTCCGAACAGCCAGAACGAGATCGCCTACTTGGAATGTTATGATTTTAACCTTCTTGTTGAAGGCTCCGGAAATACGTACTTGGTATAGCTCGATTCTTTGCTGAGCCAAGAGGCACTTTTCATCTAAGGCCTCCAACTCTTGTAGCCGACGACGGTAGTTATCGTCCGTCGTCAATTGGTAAGTGAGAGCGACGCGGAGCGAGGGTATTTGAGTCTCCAATGGAAGAACTGCCTCACTCCCGTACACCAGGAAGAATGGTGTATTCTCGAAGGCTGTTCGGACTGTAGTACGGTACACCCATAAGCATTCACCAAGCTTCTCATTTCAGTCGCATCGGTTGGATGATACGAACTTCTTGAGAAGTTTAATAATTGTTTTGTTGAATGCTTCTGTCAACCCATTCGCTGCCGGATTGTATGGCGTCGAAGCAATATTCTGAATTTGATGCTTGTCGCAGAATCGATAGAAGGCGTGGCTTGCGAACTGCGGACCATTATCATGGATGATCCTTCGGGGCAGTCCAAAGCGATAGATGACGTGATGCTTGAGGAAGCTGGTCACGTTTGAGGTCTTCACTTCTGTAAGCAGAACAGCTTTCGCCCATTTGGAGAAGTAATCTGTAATGGTGAGTATGAAGTGATGTCCTCGAGAAGAAGGTAGAGTGATCGGACCGATGATATCCATTCCCCATGCTTCGAATGGCCAAGATGCCACTGTCGGATATAGAAATTTAGAGGGATGGTAGATGAAGTCCGCATGGACTTGGCAGGCTTTGTACTTTCTTACATAGTCTATCGCATCTGCTACCATCGTGGGCCAGTAATAGCCCATTCGGCGAAGACGATCTTATAATTTTGGGCCATGCTGATGGGCCCCGCAGACACCGTCATGAGCTTCGCGTACGGTTTCTTTGGCTTCTGCGCATGACAGACATCGAAGCAATAATCCATCGTAGGATCGGCGATACAGCATTTTTGTCTCTATATCGTAGAAGAATCTGATAGAACGCCTTCTGATAGAGGTGGCTTCCTTTGGGTTCTCGAGCAGAATATCGTAGACTACAAAGTCAATGAATGGTTGTCTCCAGTCTGGTACTTCGTTGATCGTCTGAGCAGAATAACTCGTCACGAACTGAACGTTGTTCTTGGGACAGATCAGTTCATGGCCTATCACGTCCACCAAATGATGAATATTGTTTGGCACTGCTAGGGAAGCGGCAAGGCCTGCTAGGGCATCGGCCTCGATATTTTGGAGTCTGGGGACGTGTTCGATGAAGAACCCTTCAAATGATGATATGATGTTGATCGCTATTTGGTGATAGAGGATCATATCTTCATGGCGGACTTCGTACGAACCCCGGATCTGATTGACGATTAACTGTGAATCATCGTATGCTTCAAGATATTCTACCCCAGCTTTCTTGCAAGCTGGAGGCCAATGACTAAAGCATTGTACTCGGCTACATTGTTAGAGCAGGGTTCTGTGATGGAGTAAGCGTGATTGATCACCAGTCTGGAAGGAGAAACCAACACACCCCGACTCCGACGACGATGTTGCCCTTGGGTCCGGTCCTTGAAGCACCATCGAAGAACGTTCGCCATATATCATCGTGAGAGGCCGCATGCGAGTCGGCAGTCTCATCTGGGATTTCTTCATATATTCTGGCCGACTCCGAGCCTGGGTGGACTGCTAAAAAGTCTGTCAGAGCTTGACCTTTAACAGCCTTTTACGGGACGAAGATCATATGGTTGGGGGACAGTAATATCGCCCATATAGCGAGGCGAGAGCTGAGTGCCCCTGGTTTAGTCATGAGGACCCTGAGGGGGTTGACTCATGATATCACATGTATGGTTTGCCCCGTGACATAGTGTCGCGTCTTCTGAATGGTGAGTACCAGGGCAAGGCATTCCTTCTCCATGGCGGTATATCGGTGTTTCGGCCCCATCATCATTCGGTTGAGGTAATATATAGCCTGCTTATGGCCTGCATTATTGTTTTGTGCTAGCAGAGCGCCGAGGGAATGCTCCATTGCTCGTACATAGAGCAGGAATGGTTTTCCCGTAACCGGGGCCACCAGGACTGGAGGGTTCGATAAGTATTCTTTGATGCTGTCGAAGGCACGTTGGCATTCTTCATGCCATACGAATGAGACACCTTTCCTCATGAGGTGGGTGAATGGTTGACATCGCCCAGAGAGGTTAGAAATGAACCTCCTGATGTAAGCTAACCTCCTTTGAAGGCCTCGGAGTTCTCGGAGATTTCTCGGAGGACTCATCTCCATGATTGCCTTCGTCTTCTCAGGGTCTACGTGGATACCCTGGGAGGTGATGATGAAACCCAGGAATTTTCTACTGGATACAACCAAGAAGGATTTGGTAGGATTCATTTTTAAGTTGTGCGCTCGCTAGAAGCCCCCGACTTTGCATCGGGGTGACGATTTTTCTTGGAGAGACGTATCGTCATTGGCTTGTCGGAGGGATTGAGCTTCTCCATTTGTGGCTGGCCGACTTTAGGCAGTCTGATTGTCAGTGGCGCCGTTGTGGGTCTTGGCGCTTGACCGGACCTTGGCCGTCGAATTATCATTTGTCCCTCTTGTGCCGAGAGGCTGATTGCATCTTTATGCAGAGCGGCCGTAAGGGGTGCGGTCTTGCCAGGTTTGCGAGCTTGGAGGTAGATCGTCAGAGGTTCTTCTGATCCTGTGGCTGTCTCAGCTCGAGCTTGCACATCTCCTTCGCCAAGGTGCCTCTTCGACTTTTCGTATAAGCAAAAATCTGAGTAGAAGGATTCGACCCCTTTGAAGGGATCGATGTCGGCAAATTCTGTCCTCACGAAGCCATGTTTGTCGACATACTTGAAGTATTGGTGCAGCGTGGAAGTCACGATCATGTAATCATGAATCCAAGGGCGCCCTAGGAGGATATTGTAGGAAGTGTCCGCATCTATGACGTAACAGGTCACCTCTGACTGAAGATCGCCAATTTGGCACTTCAAGCGAATCTTTCCAATCGGGTAGCTCCTGCCCGAATTGAAACTACTGATGGCAGTGCTTGTTGGCGTCAGACTATGCATAGGAATACGGAGATGATGTAACAGACCCTTCGGGATGATGCTTATGGAAGAACCAGGATCAATGTGCATCCGATCTACCTTTACGTCACTGATATATCCAGTGTAATATAACGGACGATTGTGCAGGTTGGTTTTGATGAGCATATCCTGTCGAGTGAAGACAATGTTGGGCATCGCTCTTGTGCAAGTGCAGTTTTGGAGATTTACAGGCGGGCTCTCTCCCGTGAGGTTGACCTGAGCCAGATATGCGTCGACATTCTGGAGTGCATCACTCAAAGCTGCACGAACATCCTTGGAGAGTCTCAGGAGCTTATATAATGATAATTTGGCTGGTGTGTTGGCCAATTGTGCCAGGATGTCAAAGTTGTAGGGCCTTTCCAGCCCATGAGATACCTCTTTTCGGAGGGATTTGTCAAAGCGGGTCTCCTTCAGCCTAGGCTTGTCGGTCGTCTGAGGTTGAGAAGGTCCCGGAGCGTCAGCAGTAGCCGGCTGATATTCTTCAGTTGCATTATCTGGTAAAGGTTGGGATTGAGCACCTGACCGAGTGACGACAGCTGTGGCTTCTTCGACATCTGCCAAAATTGTGTAGCAGGATCTATCTTTTTTATTCTTTTTCTTGCCAATGGAGGGTGGAGTAGACTGAGTCACTTCAGATACCAAGTCTGGATGGACCCACATGACCTCCCCTCATAATGTGATGAGGGGCACTTGGCCCGCAGTCTGATCTCGAGGAGGTAGAAGATTAGCAATCTCCATTATCGCCCGAGGGATGGGATCACGCCGTCTTGAGCCTCCGTTGAGGGAAGCTGCCGAATTGTACTGACACCATATTGACTGCCACGGTTATCTCTTCGAAATCAATGGCCAGAGCGTTCGAATCGATGAGATGTTGGATGTATCGCTTTAGTTGGTAACAGTCGTGTGTAGCATGGTGGACGTAGCGATGGTAATGGCAGTACTTTGGGCTCTCTATTTCTGCCGACCGAGGTTTCCATCTTGGTGGAGGGAGCTAAATTCTGTCTCCTTGTATGAGCATGTCCAAGATGGGCTTGACATGGCCGTCTTCGAAGGAGTAGGTCATTTGCGGCCATTGCTTGTCTGCCGATTTTGACTCAGGTTTCTGGGCTGTATCGGCCACCATAGCCTGCTTGCCCTTGTTGTCCCGATTGTTGGAGGCGTTACTACCGTTTTTGTTGTTGGTATTAGGGCGCTTGCCCTTGTCCTCTCCCTCCGAGATGTGCAATCCCAATTGGCGAGCCTTCTTCAACCTATCCTCAGCGCTAGTGCACTGATGATAAACGTCTTCCAGTCCTTAAATTGACTTTCCTCCATCCAGAGGCTGATTGTTGGGAGCAGTCTCTTTTGGCAAATTTTAATTAAGAAGAAATCCGGATTACCAGACGGCAACTTCATTGCGGTTTGGCAAAACCGCTCAATATAGTTCCTTGTCAGCTCCTTCTCCCCTTGAACGATATCCATGAGGGTGGACATTGTGACGTCCTGTCCTACTTCGTAGAATCTCTCCAAGAACATGCGCTTGAAGCTGGCGACGGAGTGGATACAGCTGTCTGGCAGGTTACGGTACCAGTCAAAGGTGACTCCTTCCAATGTCCCAATGAATAATCGTGTAAGGATGGCATCGTCTTGGGGCAGATGGTCGTTGGTGACCTCGAAGTAAGTGATGTACCGACTCGCGGAGGTCTTCCCATCATATGTATTGATATGGAATGGTTTATACTTTGGTGGGAAGGGAACATCTCTCCATGCAGCGGGATACGATTGTCGTATCCTGAGGTCTTGGCAGTTTTCTCGGGCATGGAACATGGCCCGGAGCTCCTGGACCTCTCTTCTTACCTCCCTGGCCTCGTCTGCAGTGGTAGGAGCCGATATTTCAGGAGGATTATTGCCCGGGTTCGGTGCCGCTGAGTTTGAGTCCGCATTGACCGCGGGACCCAAGTTTGTTTGGCCAGGCATCCCTCCTTGCAGCGTAGGGAGGACTGCTTTGATCTCATCCACCGATTTGACCAAAGTGCACAGTATGGCCTCCAGAATGTCGATGTGTTGGCGATCACTGGGACCATCTTATTCATCGTTTGTCATGAATGTCGTCCTCACATGGGTAGAAGTGGAAGGGACGGTGGATGACGTGCCCTCCGAATCATACCCCCGTACCGAGAAGTCATCGGGGTATATGGGGATGTTCTTCTCTGGTTCGGACTCAGAAGGAATAGTACCCCCAGCTTCAGAGCTTGCTTCATCTTGAGAGTCGTGGTCGTCCTCGGGGACATCGGCACTTGCTGCATCTGATAGGAGAGTTGTTTCCCCGGGCTCGTCTCCTTGGAACATCGAATTGTCGTGGATGTTCGGAGAAGTGCTACCCCCAGTTCCAGTATGGCCCAGTAATACGGATGATGAATCTCCCACTGTAGCAGATTTTGTCTTTGAACGGGTTCTTTGGAAAACTCCGGTGGTGGACGACCGCTTAGACGACAGTTTTTTAGTCACAGTGGTTGAAATCTTTGGGCTGGAAATGTTTATCTTCTTCCCTCTCCTATCGGCGGGGATTTTCTGAGTAGAGTTGTAAGAGACGATGGGAGGCGCCTCATCCCCTGAGCTCGGCTGTTGTAATCTTTGGAAGACGGACTGTCGGTCTTATCGTACCGTCTCGTTGTTGCAACAGCAGTTGACAATGACTTGGGTGTAGTGATGTCCGTGGGAGGACTCTTTGCACACCGAGGCCTCTTTTTTTTCCTTGCGCTTGTGGAGGATAACCTCACACAAGTCAGATGGGTCTAGAACGACCATGTTTGCTCCCTTGATTTTGGGAGACTTTTAGGAACCAGTCTGTCCGTTTGCCGCCTGGTGCTGGACTCGAGTGGTTTTGTATAACTTTTCGTCGGAGGCCCGCATAACAGTATGTGGAGCACTCGGATGGTCAGAGGTCGGGACAGCGGACTGAGCTCGCCAAGCTCACGCTGCCCTAGACTTCTTCACTCTAGTGCGTGAGGGCACGTAGTAGAAAGAGTCTAAGTGGTATTGCAGAGAGTCAGACATTTTCTCGGGAGCATGAGAGATCAGGACCATAGGAGAGGCGGTCTAAGACTGAGCCTGAGCCGCGTGGAGCAGACAGCATGCGGCTGGAATCAACAGTCTTCATGCAGCTGGCAATCGTAGCCGCATGTTCTTTCTTCATGCGGCTTGAAGTCTCGGCCGCATAAGTATTCTTTATGCGGCTGGAAATCTTGGCCACATGGGTATTCCGTATCTGGCTGACAGTTTCGGCCGCATGAACATCGTACATGCGACTGGCAAGCTTGGCCACATGAATGTTCGGCTTCTTCCTGGAGCACATAGAATCACTCTTTGTCCCTGCAATTCCAGCATCGTATTGCTTTGCTCTGCCAGACTTGGGGACTGCAGAGTCCTCTATGGCTTGTAGTGGGGCCGCATGAGAGTTGCCTTCGCCATCTTGGGCAGCAGAGAGTACTCCGTCCAGAGCTTGGGAAGGAGCAAATGATTTTAGCCTCCACTCCCTGCGAGCCTTCTTTGTACGGATTCGCTTCTGGACCGGGCCAGCGCTCCCGTCGGAGAGCATTTCTTCAAACGCCTGTTGGTCGAAGCGAACAACCATCTTCTGTTGTGTGGAGCCAAGTTTGGCTGTATCCGATTGCGTCACCAACTTCTCAGCCGTGGAGAAGTTAGTCCCCAGCAGAGTCGCCATCGTATTTGACATTGATTATAAAAGAACAGAACAATTATATCGAAGGACTGGACTTTTACTTCACAATACAAACTCGCTCGTACAAAGAAAGTCTAGGGACAAAAACCTAGGTAAAGCAATCTAAGTACAATTGTTTAGTTTTTCTAGGGGTAATGGTAGAGGCTCGGGAAAACGACGGTAGCTCTGCCTTACTCCTTGGACGATCGGATGTAGCCTTGGCTGTGGTGAAGAAATGCTCTCGGACGTGTGGGGAGACTCCTTTGTGCCTTCGGTTGCTAGATCTCTGGATGTCTCTGTAGTGCTCTCTCTCTTTTCTCTGCTGCTCCTTGCTCTTCTCTTCTCTCTGCTTCCTGCCTGCAAGGGAATGGCACCTTGCAATTTACAGGAATAGGGGTGTGCTCATTAGGGTTTGCCAATGATTGTCTCCTTCAGAAGTCGGCGGTTAAGGTTCAATTAATCTGGGCCATTCATCTTGATTATAATAAATTTGAGCAATAATTGTGATTGTATCAAATCTCTGTGGACAATAAATATTGATGGCCATGAATATTCATGATTTGTGATAGCCTGCCACGTGTCCAATTTGCTTGATTTGATTTAATTATGGTAATTATGACGATCGTAACAAATCTGATTTTGTTAGAATTTGTTAGCACCTATAATTCCAGGGAAGATAAGACTGCTACGTGTCTCAATTGTAGCGAAGAGCACCACGTGTCTCAACTGGACTGTCCTGGCCGAGCCGCATATGGAGGGATCCTCTCAGCCGCATGAAACATGCAGCCGCATGAGGATGGACAGCCGCATGAGGATGGGCAGCTGCATGGAGATGGGCAGCCGCATGGGGATAGGAGCCGCATGCAGATGGGCAGCCGCATGGAGAAAGGCAGCCGCATGCAGATGGACAGCCACATGGGGACAGGCAGCCGCATGCAGATGGACAGCCGCATGGGAATAGGCAGCCGCATGCAGATGGGCAGCCGCATGGAGTGGCCTCGGGACTTGATGGATTTTGCCAGCTGTAAGGAGATTTTTTTCTCTTTCCTAGGATCACGCCATCATGTCAGAGTCATTATTACGTCCCTATGTCAGAGCTGTCATAGCTGTTATTTGTCAGAGCGGCCGTCAGGGCATTAAATGCAGCCGAATGTAGAAGGCCACGTGGCTTCTTTCTGAGCCGCATGGATCTATCCGAACCGCATGGACTCCTGAGCTGCATGGACTTCTGAGCCGCATGTGTAGAAGCATGGAAAATATTAGAAATAAAGGCATAATGACCCATGCGGCTCTGGACAGCAAGCCTATGCAGTTTATACTGGAGTTGCTTTATGCGGCCCAAAAGGAGACCCCCAGACTCATGCGGCTCGGGGACATGCGGCTCAAATCGATGCCACGTGTGACCCCCCCTACAGTTGGCTATTGGAGTAATGGCCTCATTTAATGCTCTGACACGACTCGACGGCTGCGACTTCTCTGACATAAAGTGTCATAATGGCTCTGCCATAATGACAGATTCTTCGGGAAAAGAAGAAGATCTCTGACCCGATCTGTCAGAAATCCTATGTTGCCACGTGGCAAAAGTCTCATGCGGCTCGGTTAAAGAACAGCTTCATGCGGCTCCGTGAGGCGTCATTCTAATATGATTAACAGAAATCCGCCATATGCGGTCCACTCATAGCCCGGCCTATGCGGCTCAATACCACATGCGGCCCACAGAAACTATACGGCTCATGGAGAGGTCGTCTCCTGTGGTTCGCAAAGACCACGCATATGAGGCTCACGGAAAGTTCGTCCCCTGCGGCTCGACGAGATGTTGACTCATGCGGCTCATGAAGGGTATCTCCCTGCGGTTCAAGTATTGGCCACTCTATGCGGCCCTGGCAGGATCTTCAATCAAAAGACGTGGCATTGAAGATTCGACCGAATCCCAACGAGAATATTTGACATCATCAGCAAGACACGTGGCGAGCAATCAGATATTAGCATAACCAATCACGAAGATTTAAAGCAATCAGCATTAACTGCTCATAAGATTTGGTGCTATCCGCATTAGTGGCCGAGATTCGTTATGATCAAGATCAAGGGTCCAGATAGAATGAAGGAGCGCCGACATTCCAAACAGATAGCAAACCCTAATAATCACATCCCACCCTTATAAATAGCCAGCAGCATTCATACAAAAAAAAAAGAGAGCGGCAATAATAAAAAAAAATAAGAAGAGAGAGATACCCACAGAGAGAGAGTTCCCCTTTTTTTGTGACAATCACAGAGTGAGAGAAGCCCAGAGAGCAACCAGAGAGGAGCAAGAAGAGCCTTTCTTCGTCAACGCCGAGCAAATCTTCCCCGAGTCAAGACTGCATACTGATCGTCCAAGGAGTAAGGCAGAGCGGCCGTCGCTTTCCCGAGCCTCTATCGTCACCCCCCAGAATCAAAAATAAACAATCGCACTTAGTCTGCTGTACCTAGGTTTTCGTCCCTAGGCTTTCTTTGTGCGAGCGAGTTTGTATTATGAGTCTAAGTTCAGTCCTCCGATAATTGTTCTGTTCTTTTACAATCAATGGCAAACACGATGGCGACTCTGCTGGGGACTAACTTCTCCACGGCTGAGGAGTTGGTGACGCAATCAGATGCAGCCAAACTTGGCTCCACACAAAAGAAGATGGTCGTCCGCTTCGACCAACAGGCGTTCGAAGAGATGCTCTCTGAAGGCAGCGCTGGCCCGGCCCAGAAGCGCACCCGCACCACGAAGGCTCGCTAAGAATGGAGACCGAAGTCATTTGCTCCTCCTCAAGCCCTCGATGGGATGTCCTCTGTTGCTCAAGACGGCGAGAAGGATTCCCCTGCGGTCCCACTTCAGATCGTAGACAACTCTGCTGCCCCCAAGTCCGACAGAAGAAAACATTATGATGCTGGACATGCAGGGACAAAGAGGGACTCTACGCGGTCCGAACCGCAGAAGAGTATTAGCCGCAGGGAGAAAGCCCATGCGGCTACATCCGCCAACCGCATGAAGAAAACTCATGCGGCTACTTCTGTCAGCCGTATAACTTATGCGACTACAGTTCCCGACCGCATGGATGAAACTCATGCGGCTAGAAAAGTCAATCGTTTGCAGAAAACCCATGCGGCC
Organism: Iris pallida; assembly: GCA_029216955.1. NCBI lineage: Eukaryota > Viridiplantae > Streptophyta > Magnoliopsida > Asparagales > Iridaceae > Iris > Iris pallida. The sequence continues at coordinate 18,254,876 of JANAVB010004398.1, forward strand.
ACAGATGCCAACCGCATGCGGCCAGCCTGCACGGTCATGGCTCCTAGCCGCATAAGAACTCGTCCGACGACAGGAGACAACCGCGTACAGACAGCCTGCACGGTTTCCACTCCCAGCCGCATAGCATCCGCTCCATGCTCCTCTCGATCAGTTTTCGACCGTCTCTCGTACGGCCCGAACCCTGATGACTCTCTGGATGATAAGCCAGACTCTGTGATGTTCAACTTGGACTCTTCTTATTATGCACCCACAAGTGCTAAAAAGATGAAGTCTAGGGCAGCACGGGCTCATCAAGCCCAGATAGCTGCCCCAACCTCTGACTATCAGGGCGTCCCGCTGATTATCACACGGGCCCCTGATGGGAAGTTATACAGAACCGCTCAAGTCCAAACCCCGACGGCGAACGGACAGAGTGGTCCCTCTGACCTACGTGAGGCGATCCTCCACAAGCGCAAGGAAAGAGAAGGGGCTTCGGCGTGCAGAGAGTCCTCGCAGGGACGTCACTGCGCCCAGATTATCGTCAACTGCTGTTGCAGCAACACGGCAAACCGGCCATCCGCCTTCCAAAGATTACGACATCCGAGCTCGGAAGACGAGGCACCCCCTGTGGCCTCCTGCAATTCCGCGCGGAAAGCCCCTGTTGAGGGGAGAGGAAAGAAAACCAGCATCTCCAGTCCAAAGGTGTCAACTATTGCAGCTAAGAAGCCGTCGTCTAAAGGATCATCCTCTGCTGGAGTATTCCAACACACCCGTTCAAAGACAAAAACGGCTGCAGTAGGAAGTTCACCGCCCACGTCACTGGGGGTTGTTGGAACTGGGGGTAGCTCTCCTCCGAACATCCACGACAACCCGACATTTCGAGAAGACGGACTGGAGGAAGCAAATCCTCAAACGGGTACAACAGATACCGACGTCCCCGAGGACATCCTATACGAAGCAGGGTCAGAAGCTGGGGGTACTGCCCCTTCCGAGTCCGAACCTGAAGAAAACATACCCACATATCCTGATAATTTCTCGATGCATGAGTATGACTCAGTGAGCACGTCCGCCACCACTCTTTCTGTCACTCCTCACGTGAGGACGGCATTCATGACGGACAACAGCCAAGGCGGTTCCGGCGATCGCCAACGTATCGACACTTTGGAGGCCATACTGCATGCCTTGGTCAAGTCTGTGGACGAGATCAAAGCAGCGCTTCCTACTTTGCAGGGAGTGATACCTGGTCAGACAAGCGTGGGTCCCACGAACAACATAGATTCAAATTCAGCGGCACCAAACCCGGGCAATAATGCTCCCGAGATAACGGCTCCTACCGCGACAGATGAGGCTCGAGAAGTAAGAAGAGAGGTTCAGGAGCTCCGAGCAATGTTCCAAGCCCGAGAAAACTCTCAAGACCTCAGAATACGGCAACCATATCCTGCTGAATGGAGGGATGTTCCCTTTCCCCCAAGATATAAACCGTTCAATATCAACCCATATGACGGCAAAACTTCAGCAAGCCGGTACATCACTTATTTTGAGGTCACTACCGACCATCTGCCCCATGATGACGCCATCCTCACACGGTTATTCATTGGGGCACTGGAAGGAGTCGCCTTCGATTGGTACCGCAACCTGCCAGACAATTGCATTCACTCCTTCGCTGGCTTCAAGCGCTTGTTCTTGGAGAGGTTCTACGAGGTAGGGCAGGACGTCACGATGTCTACCCTCATGGACGTCGTTCAAGGAGAGAAAGAGCTGACGAGGAATTACATTGAGCGGTTTCGTCAAACCGCAATGAAGTTGCCATCTGGCAACCCGGACACTTCCTTGATTGAAATTTGCCAAAAGAGATTACTCCCGACAATTAGTCTCTGGATGGGCGAAAGCCAATTCAAGGACTAGAAGGCTTTTATCATCAGCGCTACAAGTGCCGAAGAACGATTGAAGAAAGCTCGCCAGCTGGGGTTGCATATCTCAGAGGGAGAGAACAAGGGGAAGCGTCCCAATGCCAGCAGCGACAATGGGGGTAGCCCCTCCAACAACCGAAACAACAGAGGCAAGCAGGCTATGGTGACCGATACAGCCCAGAAACCCGAGCCACAGCCAGCAGACAAACAATGGCCTCAAATCACTTATTCTTTCGAAGACGGCCATGTCAAGCCTATCTTGGACATGCTTATACAAGGGGACAGAATTCAGCTTCCTCCACCAAGGCGGGAACCTCGGCCGGCTGATTTGGAAAATCCAAAATTCTGCCATTACCACCGCTATGTCCACCATGCTACACACGACTGCTACCAACTGGAACGGTATATCCAGAACCTCATCGATTCGAACGCTCTGGCTATCGACTTCGAGGAGGTAACCGTAGCAGCCAACATGGTGTCCGTACAATTCGGCAATTTCCCTCCAACAGAGACTCAAGACGGTGTCATACCCATCCCTCTGGCAACGATGGAAATCGCTAATCTTCCGCCCACCCGTGATCAAACTCCCGGTTTAGTACCTCTCACCACATCACGAGGGGAAATCATGTGGGTTCATCCGGACCTAATCCACGAAGTGACTCAGCCCACTTTACCTTCTAAAAAGAAAAGTGGAAAGGTCAGATCATGCCGCACCACCTCGACAGAAAAGGAGGAAGTCTCAGCTGTCACTACTCGATCTAGAGCACAAGCCCAACCAGTGGCCGAGAATCCGACTAATGATCAGCAACCCACAAACGCTGATACTCCGGGACCGGCTCAGCCTTCGACGACCGACAAGCCTAGGCCAAAGGAGACTCGCTTCGACAAATCCCTCCGAAAGAAGACACCTCAGGGGCTAGAAAGACCCTACAACTTCGACATCTTGGCTCAATTGGCCAATACACCGGCCAAATTGTCTTTATACGAACTCCTGAGGCTCTCGAAGGATGTCCGCACAGCTTTAAGCGAGGCGCTCCAAAATGCCGACGCATATTTGGCTCAGGTCAACCTTACAGGAGATAACCAACCTGCAGAGCTCCAAGATAGTGCGTGTACAGGGGCAATGCCCAATATCGTCTTCTCTCCGCAGGATATGCTCATCAAAACTAACCTGCACGATCGCCCATTGTACTACACTAGATACATCGGCGACGTGAAGGTGGACCGAATGCACATTGATCCTGGATCCTCCATAAGCATCATTCCGAAGGGTCTGCTACATCATCTTCGCATTCCGATGCACCGCCTAACACCTACAAGCACCGCCATTAGCGGTTTCAATTCGGACAGGAGCTACCCAATAGGGAAGATACGCTTGAAATGTCAGATCGGCGATCTCCAATCAGAAGTCACCTGCTACGTCATAGATGCTGACACATCTTACAATATCCTTCTGGGGCGGCCTTGGATACACGATTACATGATCGTGCCTTCCACGCTACACCAGTGCTTCAAATATGTCGATAAGCACGGCTTCGTGAGGACAGAGTTTGCTGATATCGATCCCTTCAAAGGAGTCGAATCTTATTACTCAGATTCATGTCTGTACGAAAAATCAAAGAAGCACCTGGTCGAAGAGGAGGTGCAAGCTCACACCAAGACAACCACAGGATCAGAAGAACCTCTGACGATCCACCTCCAGGCTCGCAAACCGGGCTGTTCTGCACCCCTTACGGCTACTCTGCGTAAGGACGCAATCAGTCTGTCGGCACAAGAAGAACAAATGAGAATCCGGCTACCAAGGTCTGGCCAAGCGCCGAAACCCACACCAGGGCCACTTACCATCAGACTACCGAGAGTCGGTCAGCTCCAAACGGAGAAGCTCAAACCCTCCGATAGACCGCTTACGATACGTCTTCCTAGAAAGGGACATCACCCCGATGCGAAGTCAGACGCTTCTAGCGAACCATCCACTCCTCGCCCTGCGTCAGATGCCAAATTGGGGGTTGCCAGTCTGCCAACAACTCCACGACCTGCTCCGCCAGTCGAGCCTCTGAAGATCAAGCTGACTAGGTCGATCTCTCAGTCTTCACTTATACAGGGGGTGGCCGAAGAAGAACCAGAATTAGCCAAGTATGTGGCTGCCCACTCCGATACCCCTTCCGCGGATGATATAATCCCTCTCGAGAAGATACCTTATTTTGTCAATAAAGGGCTATCTTTGAACTACACCGAGCTCAATAAGCTATGTGCAATGTATGCTATGGACCACGGTATAGGCACTCACCTACATACACAAGTGGTAAATGTATATACCACAATCCAGCTTACTCCAGCAGAAGACGCTTACCGAATAATCGAGGGAGGGGACCACCCGATTATCTTCGGCCGAAAAGACGATCCGTACCCCTTCACCGTAAAAGAAGTCGATCTTGAGTCAGATGCCGGGAGATTGCCTCTATACCTTTATAGTCCACAGTCCAAATACCTCATGCAGAAGCAAGGATATGATCTAGAAACTACACCAGGTCTGAATTACGGTACCGGACGGCGACTACCTTTAAAGCCCCCAGTACCGTCTGGTAAGCCACGGGACTACTATAGCAAAACTCGATACGGACTAGGGTACGTAACTCCCACGACGACCCCGGAGAATTCAGATGAAGAATGCGACTGCCAGTCACATTCAACTGGGTCACCAACTTCCGACTCGGATACCAGCATCGGAGACATATTCAGACAGGTCCTGTCAGCCAACATGGCATTCGCCGACGCTTACGAAGAAAATGAGGACATTCCTGACATCCTCGAGCTTGAGCCATGGGCCCAACAGCTAGACGCACAATGGAAAAAGCGGTTCAAGCTGAGAGAACCTCCTACAGAGGATGAAGTTATGCAGGTCGACCTCGGCACCGAATCCTCTCCAAAGCCAATCTTCGTCAGTAAAAGCCTAACAGACGAGGAACGAGAATCACTACTGGAACTCATCAGAGAATATATTGACGTATTTGCCTGGAGTTACGAAGATATGTCGGGATTAGATCCCGATATTGCTCTTCATAAACTCAACATACGGCCGGATGCAAAGCCAGTCAAGCAACAGCAACGACGTTTCCGCCCAGGAGTCATGGACGCAATCGAAGCCGAAGTCAACAAGCTGATAGCCAGCGGCTTCATCCGAGAGGAGCAGCACCCTGATTGGGTCGCCAATATAGTCCCGGTCCTTAAGAAGAACGGAAAAATTCGAATCTGCATCGACTTCCGTAATCTGAATGAGGCATATCCGAAAGACGAATTTCCCCTCCCAATCACGGACATCATGATTGACCACACATGCGGCTTCGAACGTATGTCATTCATGGATGGATTCTCGGGATATAATCAAATTAAGATGTCCCCCGACGACGAGAAGCACACATCATTTAGAACACCGATCGGCACGTACTGCTACACAGTCATGCCATTCGGTCTAAAGAACGCTGGTGCCACATATCAGCGGGCTATGAGTATCATTTTCAGAGAACATTTGCGTAAGACAGTGGAATGCTACGTCGACGACATCGCTGTCAAGAGTCGCCGTAAGGAAGGTCATCTGCAAGATCTGAGAACGATATTCGACCTGATGCGAGCCCACAATCTGAAGATGAACCCTACAAAGTCATTCTTGGGCGTATCCAGCGGGAAGTTCTTAGGTTTTATCATCACTGCACGGGGTATCCATGTAGACCCTGAGAAAACCAAGGCAATAATGGAGATGGGTCCCCCGAAAAATCTCCGCGAACTTAGAGGCCTCCAAGGGAGACTAGCTTATATCAGAAGGTTCATTTCCAATCTCTCCGGGCGATGCCGACCCTTCACACACCTCATGAAGAAGAGAGTCTCATTCGTATGGGACGAGGAATGCCAGCGTGCTTTCGACGACATCAAAGAATATTTGTCAAATCCCCCAGTCCTGGTGGCCCCGGTCCCTGGAAAACCATTCCTACTCTATGTACGAGCAATGGAACACTCCCTCGGTGCCCTGCTGGCACAAAACAACGACGCAGGCCACGAGCAAGCTATATACTATCTAAGCCGAATGATGGTCGGGCCCGAACGTCGATACACTGCCGTGGAGAAAGAATGCCTCGCCTTGGTATTCGCCATTCAAAAGATGCGGCATTATGTTACAGGACAAACCATACATGTGATCTCACGGGTAAATCCCCTCAGGGTCCTCATGACTAAACCAGGGGCGCTTAGCTCTCGCCTCGCTACATGGGCGATACTACTATCCCCATATCATATGATCTTCGTCCCACAGAAGGCTGTCAAAGGCCAAGCCCTGGCAGACTTTTTGGCAGCCCATCCAGGATCGGGGCTATCCAAAATATACGAGGAAATCCCAGATGAGGTCGCCGATTCGAATACAACCACCCACGATAACATATGGAGGATGTTCTTCGATGGCGCTTCAAGAACTGGACCCAAGGGAAATATCGTCGTTGGGATCGGAGTGGTATTGATCTCTCCTACCGGGCTAGTGATCAATCGCGCCTACTCTCTCACGGAGCCCTGTTCCAACAATGTGGCCGAGTACAACGCTTTGGTCATTGGCCTCCAACTCGCGAAGGAGCTGGGGGTAGAATATCTTGAAGCATACGGCGATTCATAATTAATCGTCAACCAGATTCGGGGGTCGTACGAAGTCCGCCATGAAGACATGATCCCCTACCACCAAATAACAATCAACATCATCTCCTCATTCGAGGGATTCTTCATCGAACACGTCCCCAGACTTCAAAATATCGAAGCCGATGCCCTAGCAGGCCTTGCCGCTTCCTTAGCAGTGCCGAACCAAGCCCATCACTCGGTTGACGTGATAGGCCACGAACTGGTCTGTCCCAAGAACAATATCCAATTCATGGCAAGCTATTCCGCCCAGTCAATCGACGAAACACCAGACTGGAGGCAGCCGTTCATTGACTTCGTCGTATACGACATCCTCCCCGAGAATCCAAGGGAAGCCACCTCCATCAGACGACGTTCCCTCAGATTCTTCTACGACACAGAGACAAAGATGCTATATCGACGATCCTACGACGGGTTATTGCTCCGGTGCTTATCAAACGCAGAAGCCAAAGAAGCTGTACGAGAAGCTCACGACGGTGTCTGTGGGGCCCATCAGCCTGGCCCTAAACTGCAAGACCGCCTTCGCCGAATGGGCTACTACTGGCCCACGATGGTGGCAGACGCAATAGACTACGCCAGAAAATGTAAGGCCTGCCAAGTCCACGCAGACTTCATTCACCAACCATCCGAGTTTCTACATCCAACGGTGGCGTCTTGGCCATTTGAAGCATGGGGAATGGATATCATTGGTCCAATCACCCCACCTTCCTCTCGAGGACATCGCTTCATACTTGCGATCACTGATTATTTCTCCAAATGGACGGAAGCTATCCCACTCGCAGAAGTCAAAACTTCAAACGTGATTAGCTTTCTCAAGCATCACGTCATATATCGCTTTGGATTGCCACGAAGGATCATCCATGACAATGGTCCGCAGTTTATAAGCCACGCATTCTACCGATTCTGCGATAAGCACCGCATTCAGAATGTTGCTTCAACACCATACAACCCGGCATCGAATGGGTTAGCAGAAGCATTCAACAAAACAATCATCAAACTCCTCAAGAAGTTTGTATCTTCCAACAAACGCGACTGGAACGAGAAGCTCGGCGAATGTTTATGGGCCTATCGTACCACAATTCGAACAGCTACTGGGAATACACCATTCTCTCTAGTATATGGGAGCGAGGCAGTCCTCCCACTGGAAATTCAGATTCCCTCACTCCGCGTCGCCCTCACTTATCAATTGATAACAGACGATAACTACCGACGCCGACTACAAGAGTTGGAGGCCCTAGATGAAAAATGCCTCTTAGCTCAGCAAAGGATCGAGCTATACCAAGCACGTGTCTCAGGGGCCTTCAACAAGAAGGTCAAAATCAGAACATTCCAAGTGGGCGATCTCGTTCTGGCAGTCCGAAGGCCAATGGTCATGACTCACAAGACCGCAGGCAAATTCCAGCCAAAATGGGAAGGCCCATTTATCATTGAGGCCGTGTTTTCCAACGGCGCCTACCGTCTCGCCAAACAGAATGGGGACTTGCTTATGTTACCCGTCAACGACAAGTTTCTGAAGAAATACTATGTTTAGACAACATTTTCCAAATTATCGAGCCATGTATCCATTGATACCACCGAACCCACATCCACAACATTTCAGATTACCGAGCCATACACCTGCTGGCGTCGCTAAACCCTCACTTCCTCAATATTCTAAATCACCAAGTTATGTACCTGCTGGTACCTCTGAACTTACATCCCGGTCACTCTATCAGATAGTAAGTCACGTATAATTACGCCTCTGAACTTTCTTCCTGAAAGAGATCCTCCCTCATGATCCACTACCCGTACTCCCAGTGCACAAAAAGGGTAATCGATCCGCCAATCTCCGAAACGACCATGTCCTCATTACCTCTGAGTCGTTTTCACTACCACCAAAAAACAAACCGCTCCCTCGCATAGAACTTCCATGTCCTCCTACCTCTGAGTAGCTCTATACACCCCTTCTTCATTGAGCCCACTCCTGCCATGTCCTCATTACCTCTGAGTGGGAAGGCTCCGTCGAAGAAATCACCATATTTGCCATGTCCACATTACCTCTGAGCAAGTATGTTGGTTCCCTCTTAATCTATTATCTGTACTCACAACCAGAGTACGACAAGGATAATAGGTCCACAAATGTCCTCTGTTGACCACAAATGTCCTCTGTTGACCACAAATGTCCTCTGTTGACCACAAATGTCCTCTGTTGACCACAAATAGCTTCCGAAAAGTCTCTCCTGCCATGTTCTCATTACCGCTGAGCAGGAAGGTTTCAGGATAAAACCTTCATGTTTGCCATGTCATCATAACCTCTGAGCAAATGTGTTCGGTTCCCTTTCACCCTATTATCCGCATCCTGAACTAGGGTACGCTAAGGGTAACAGGTCCACAAATATTCATTCGCTAAGCTTCTTAGCATAAATCCACCATCTTACAGCGCCACGGGAGCCCAGCTGCTCTACGGCATTCCTTCCCCCAGTACCAAAAATATCCATGACCACTTTGTTGTGACTGTCCCGGACATCCTATCTAAACTGTTATCCGTACCTAAAACTAAGGTACGCCTAGGATAACAGGTCCACAAATAAATCCCCCAGCAAGTCCAAATTCCATAAACACCGCAAGTACAAGATGAAGATGAAACATATCCATTTTCGAAGTTTCACATCCTCCGGGATTATATCACTGCTACAAGATAGAAATAAAGAGAAAATAAGCAGGATAAGACAGAGGAACAACTATGATCCGGAGGCCACAAAACGTCAAGAAATGGTCTTTCAGCGAGGCAGTCGACCGCTCAAACCACTGACTAGTTCGATACACCGGCTCTGGAGGCAACGACGTCGCCCAAATGAGCAAAAGATCCCGTTGAGAAATAAAGTCCCCAGACTTGACATAATCCCATTCTTTCAGGATAAGCATGCCAGTCATAATCCAAATTATCGTGGGGTACACCAGGGATACAAAGTTCACACAGAATATCCTATTGAAAGTAAATCATGACAAGAAAGGAGGAAAGCAAATACATTTCCTTCATCAGAACGATCGGCTATATTCACGCAATTAACAAACGAAATCGAAGGAAATTCTTCATTACGTCTTCAGACGAAAGGAAAAGATACAAGCCACAGGAAAACAGATAGGAACATGCAGAAAATAGATATCTGCAGGGAATTCCTAAAAACCTAGTTACAGAAACGCATATACCAATCCCTCAACCACTTCACATACGAGGGATGCAGTTGGAGGAGATCTTCGTCCGGAATAAGAGTATCAGAATCCCCAGAGCTACCACCCTCAACAGCCTCGACAGTTGGAGAGAGGCCATCCTGTGCAGACGACGGTTCTTCCTCCTTCGTTTCTTTAACGAGGACAGGTCCTTGGTCGATGACAGGAGGCGACGGCTCCTCTGGCACTGCAACCTCGGCGTTCAGTGGAGATACTGCAAGGACAAAACAAAGAAACAAAGTAAAGATGTTCTAAAAAGAGAAGTTATGTGGCTCGTTGAAGACAACTCGTATGCGGGTCGGACATGGGAAAAATCTCAGGTGATCCACGTCACGAGATGTATATGCGGACCATGAAATTTTAACTCACATGCGACTCCGACATGGGGCATACTCCATGCGGCTCGATCACGAGACATGTATGCAGATTACATATCTTGAACTTGTATGCGGCTCAGACATGGGGTATACCCCATGCGGCTCAATCAGGGAACGTGTATGTGGGTCACGTGGTTGCGTGCACGGAGGAGACAGTAGAGCAGACCCTGTTAGGGTTTCAAAATACCCAATCTTCTACATAGGTTATTACCTTCGATGGCGACATGCACATCAAGGCAGATGGGGGGTGCGACGGTCGACGACGAAGCCGATTTCTTTCTCCTCGCCGCGGCCTTCTTCACAATCTTGGAAACCCTAGGCGCCATTACTGTTTGTCAGTTGAAGAAGAAAACAAGACAGAAGTTTTCAGTCAAGAAAAATCTAAAACTCGCCTATTTATAGAAAAAGAAGGATTACTGAACGACGCCTCGAACGACATGATCGACCCTTCGGCTATCGAGGCAAACTGGACAATCAGAAGGAAAAAAACCCTTAGGATCCTCCCCCAAGAGACGGCATGAAATCAAAACAAATCAAGAGCATTTAATCAGGACATGTGGAAAAGAGTCTATACGGACAGCTAACTCTATGCGGCTGAGACACTGATGCGGCATGAACGGGGCCATGCTTCTTATTCAAAGTGTTCCAATTTTACAAATTGAAAACTTTGAAGGGGGTCCTGTAGAAGCATGGAAAATATTAGAAATAAAGGCATAATGACCCATGCGGCTCTGGACAGCAAGCCTATGCGGTTCATACTGGAGTTGCTTTATGCGGCCCAAAAGAAGACCCCCAGACTCATACGGCTCGGGGACATGCGGCTCAAATCGATGCCACGTGTGACCCCCCCTACAGTTGGCCATTAGAGTAATGGCCTCATTTAATGCTCTGACACGACTCGACGGCTGCGACGTCTCTGACATAAAGTGTCATAATGGCTCTGCCATAATGACAGATTCTTCGGGAAAAGAAGAAGATCTCTGACCCGATCTGTCAGAAATCCTATGTTGCCACGTGGCAAAAGTCTCATACGGCTCGGTTAAAGAACAGCTTCATGCGGCTCCATGAGGCGTCATTCTAATATGATTAACAGAAATCCGCCATATGCGGTCCACTCATAGCCCGGCCTATGCGGCTCAATACCACATGCGGCCCACAGAAACTATATGGCTCATGGAGAGGTCGTCTCATGCGGTTCGCAAAGACCACGCATATGAGGCTCACGAAAAGTTCGTCCCCTGCGGCTCGACGAGATGTTGACTCATGCGGCTCATGAAGGGTATCTCCCTGCGGTTCAAGTATTGGCCACTCTATGCGGCCCTGGCAGGATCTTCAATCAAAAGACGTGGCATTGAAGATTCGACCGAATCCCAACGAGAATATTTGACATCATCAGCAAGACACGTGGCGAGCAATCAGATATTAGCATAACCAATCACGAAGATTTAAAGCAATCAGCATTAACTGCTCATAAGATTTGGTGCTATCCGTATTAGTGGCCGAGATTCATTATGATCAAGATCAAGGGTCCAGATAGAATGAAGGAGCGCCGACATTCCAAACAGATAGCAAACCCTAATAATCACATCCTACCCTTATAAATAGCCAGCAGCATTTATACAAAAAAAAAAAGAGCGGTAATAATGAAAAAAAAATAAGAAGAGAGAGATACCCACAGAGAGAGAGTTCCCCTTTTTTCGTGACAATCACAGAGAGAGAGAAGCCCAGAGAGCAACCAGAGAGGAGCAAGAAGAGCCTTTCTTCGTCAACGCCGAGCAAATCTTTCCCGAGTCAAGACTGCATACTGATCGTCCAAGGAGTAAGGCAGAGCGGCCGTCGCTTTCCCGAGCCTCTATCGTCACCCCCCAGAATCAAAAATAAACAATCGCACTTAGTCTGCTGTACCTAGGTTTTCGTCCCTAGGCTTTCTTTGTGCGAGCGAGTTTGTATTGTGAGTCTAAGTTCAGTCCTCCGATAATTGTTCTGTTCTTTTACAATCAATAGCAAACAGCATGGGGATCCTGAGCCGCATGGGGATCCTTCTATTGGAGCCACATAGGTCTTTTTTTATTCTTTTCTATGCTTCTACAACAACATCTCCTGATAACAAGGTCTTTACTGTCACAGGGTGCCACTACAATTGTTCGACATCGCTTTCGAGCTTGAAAATAGGCTGCTTGTGAAGTACTGCGAATGAGAATGCAAAGAGGAACTCCTGAACAGGAATTCCTGATCACACTTTATTTTTGATCTAGGTTGTGATGGTGGAGGGTTATTTCTTTACTCAGTTGACAATCTGACTGTGAGGGCGTATTGTCGGGCTCAACTTCACTGGCTGAGGAAAACAACAAGGACTCTCTCTGGCTTACTTTGGGAATTCAGGAATCGGGGGGAAACAATCATTTTAAATGGAGGAGAACTCCTTCTATTTATAATTTATAGAGCGAGTAGTATACGCGCCTAAGAGTAGACACGTGCTAGCTTCATCTTGGCACATGGTGCCCCTAAACAGGGGTTAGTTACGATCAGGCGCACACTTCACTGTTGAGGAGACCATAGCCGACCGTCGCGTAGTAGATATGCTGTTAGAGAGAATCTCGAAATGCTCCAAACTAAATTTTTGGTGTGATCGGGCATTTGGACACGTGGCACGTGCCAGAGTCACACACGCGCCTAGGAGTCACTGTCCTAGGTGGCGCATGGTATATAGGTGCGGGTGCAGAAGCACACGTGCCTAGGGGGCTTAGGGTGACATATGCCTATTTGTATTGTTCCCGAGGGGAATGAACCTTGACTTCAGTGTTCGTCTCTTTGTACGAGAATCGAAGCATCGTATGGTGGTCTCGAGATAGCCATGATCATTAAATACAGTCTCAAAAAAGGAGCAACTGATAAACATAGTCGCAGGGGTGATGGCTCAGGCACACCTATGTTGGTAAGGCGCGAAGGGGAGCATGCCTAGAATATGCGTATATTCTTACATTGTTTCCAAGGCGGTTGTACTCCACTTTTCTAGGTTCATCCTTGGCATGAGAGTCAAAGTGTCTGACTTGACGTCTCGAGAAAGATTTCAACTTCATTAAATATAGTATAGGATAAAGTAATCATGATGTGAAGGATCGGGCGCGCATATGAGGCGTGAGCAAAAGGGGGCACGTCCTTAAAGGGGCACGGTTGGCCCAGAGCATAGAGATCGAGATGTCTCAGGAATGCATAGTTCTTCGCCAGTCTTAATGCTAAAACAGGCACGGGATATACTTTGATCATATTGGGGCGCATGACCCATGCGCCTACAAGACCCCCTTTAAAGTTTTCTAACTTTTTTTAGTATAGTTAGAAATACTTTGAATAGCAGGGGCACGTGCCTTTAGATGATGCTAGCATAATATTCTTCCGGATAGGAGCGGTTAGTTTGGTTCTATCATGAATAGATAACCATTCGTTTTTCTCCCTTATCAATGCACACGTCGTTTGAAGCCCATAAATAGGCATTGAGACGGCTCCCTAGATAACCGTTCGTCACGAGAGCCAAGGTGTTAGATTTGTCGTCATTAATGCAAGGTTCATTATAATGAGCCAATAAATAAGGAGTTTTAGAGAGAGTTTTTTCTCCTCTCCTCTCGTTCCATGGCCAACGCCACGGCTACTCCGACTCCTCTCTCCATTAGAGAAGGGAGTGAACTTAAGCCAAGGCTGCCCAAAGCCTACGCCGACGTGCTACTCGAGGCTCTTGTTAAGATGCCGATCAACACTTTTGTCGGGACTCTGCTCGACGTCGACAGGATGCTCTTTGCAATTGATGGTACGTAAACTTCTTGGATGCTACACTACGTGGGAGTAAAACTTTGCTTCGTGGAGAGTACGAGCGCTGATGCGTCAGGGCATTCATCACTATGATTCATGTCTTAACAACTGTCATGCGCCTTGATGCACATAGGCTTCACTTATCAGACGATGTGGCTTCTTACGAACAGTGTCATGTTGAAGCCTTCATCATTTGTGGCGCGTGCTTCAACCTTCGTCATGTGCCGTAACGCGCGTAGGCACTGTCAAGGCGTTCATCAGACGAAGTGTTGGTGCCAAGTTTCTGGTTTGCACTAAAATACGTGTGCGTTGTCGTGCTGCACGATGAGGCTTCTATTTTGCGCCTGCGTGCTTTTCTGATAGGCGCGCCCTTATATTTGTTCTCTTACTGTCGAGCATATGGGGCAACTTTTAGTGTATGACTTTCCCCAAGTTTTTTGAAGAGGACTAATTCTTTGATTTTATCTTTTGTTCAGATCGCATCTTGACTTGCGCCTGTTCAGATGGAGCATGGAAGGACATCATAAGTCAGTTGATTCGAAGAGACAACCATTCTGATGCGAGATCTTATTACGAGATCAAGCAAAGTGATCCCCATTCATATAGCATGCTAGCTGTCTTCAATCCCGAGACGAGATGTATTGTCTGCCGATATAAGACTGGATCTATAGGGTTAGGACTGATTGTCCAGGTTGGCCCCCTGTCTTCCAACAGCTTCTCCGTATGGGCGAGGCGACTACACTGCACACTCGAGACGGTCTTCCTGCTTGTCTTGAAAAATTAATGTAGGCCCAACGCGGGAGACTTTATGATATTATTGCCTTTTTCTATTTGGCATTTGTCACATCACTTCCCTCTAGAATGAGGGAGCCATGAGCCAGTAGTAGATTTCCATCATATGTAATCATGAATATCAATATTCATGTAGTAGATTTTCATCATATGTAATCATAAATATTAATGAAAAATATATCTCTTTTTGCTAGCTTTATTTGAACTTTTTGTGATTTTTGAATATTTGTAGACTCATCTTCTTTGACGCATTTTCCTTGAAGGATAGAAAGGAACATTTGTTTAGAGGTAATATGGACATGATAAACATGGGATTTTAAATAGGTAACTTACTCAGAGGTTAAGAGAACGTGGAAAGGAATCATGAGAACAACTCAGAGGTAGTATGGACATGTTTGTTCAATGGGCTTATCATGAATACACCTAGAACTAGGTGTAGTCAATAAGCGACAGTCTTTATCAACAGAGCTAATATGTATGTGTTGACTATTAAGAGACACCCGTAGAGAGGGAATTTGAAGTTCCAAAGGGAGCAAGGCTTCGCTTCCGTATACCAGTAAAAATGGTGTACTACCAATAGGTGTACGGACGGTGGTTCGATAAACCCAGAGGCACTCGCCGAGCTTCTCGTTCCAGTCACGTTTATTGTAAGATACAACTTTTTTGAGGAGTTTGATAATGGTTTTATTGAAAGCCTCGACCAACCCATTAGTTGCTGGATTATAGGATGTCGATGCTATGCACTGGATTCGGTTCTGATCACAGAATCAATCGAAGAAACCGCTGACGAATTGCGGGCCATTGTCGTCGATGATTCTCTAAGGTAAACCCAAACCGGTAAATGATATGGTGCTTGAGGAATTTGATCACGTCGAAGGTTTTCACTTCCACAAGTGGTATAGCTTTCGACCACTTAGAGAAATAGTCGGTTATGGCCAGGATGAAGCGATGACCTATTGATGAAGGAGGGGCAATCATGACAATGATGTCCGTTCCCCATGCTTCAAAAGGTCAGGATGCCACTATTGGGTGCAAGAACTCTAACTGTTGGTGAATGAAGTCTGCATAGATCTGATACAATTGGCACTTCTTAGTATATGCCAGGGCATCGGCTATCATTGTAGGCCAACAGTAACCCATGTGCCTAAGTCTGCCTTAGAGTTTAGGTCCCGGTTGATGAGCCCCGCGAGTACCGCCATGAGCCTTGCGCAGTACGTCTTTAACTTCCTGCCCGGGTAAACATCAGAGCAAGAGTCCGTCGAAGGAACGGCGATACAACGTCTTAGTTTGAGTCTCACTGTAAAACCGAAGAGAGTGCCTTCTCACGGAAGCCACTTCTTTTGTATTATCAGGTAAGATTTTGTACACTGTAAAACCTACAAAGGGAGAGCGCCAGTCTCAAATGTCTTCTTCAACCTTTGTGGACATGCAGGCTTGCATGCATAGGTTATTCTTCGGACATACCAACTCTTGCCCTATCACTGTTATAGTATGCTGAGTTCCGACAGGTGCTGTTAACGATGTCGTAAGTCAAGAACTCGTAAAAGTAGAGATTATAGAAATTGCTGCTTGATGGTATGGGACCAGATTTTCATGTCGGACCTCATACTGACCTGAACTTGGTTGACAATCAGCTAAGAATCGCCATAAGCTTCCAGAAATTTGACCCCCAGCTTTTTGTCTAGTCGAAGTTCGATGATGAGAACATTCTACTCAACAAAGTTATTAGAACAAGGTTCTGAGAGTGAATATGCTCGTTGTATGACTAAGTCATTGGGGAAGATTAACACTACCCCCACTCCAGCCACAATATCGCCTTTCGGATCTATTCTTGAAGCACCATCAAAGAATAATCGACAAACCGGCTCTTTTGTGGTGGTGTGGGCATCCATTACTTCTTTCGGAATATCTTCATAGTGTTTTGACGTCTCGTCTACGGCATAAGCAGCCAAGAAATCAGTTAACGCTTGATCCTTGACTGCTTTTTGTAGGACAAATACCATGTCATAAGGGAACAGAAGTATTGCCCATGTGGCCGGACGTGAATTTAATAGCCCTGGCTTGGTCATGAGGACCCTGAGGGGATTGACCCGAGAGATGACGTGAATCGCCTGTCCAACTATATAATGTCGTGCTTTCTAGATAGCCAAAATGCGGAAGAGGCATTCTTTTTCTGCTGGGGTATACCTGTGCTAGGCTCTGATCAGCTAACGGTTGAGATAATAAATAGCCCGCTCGTAATCTGTATTTTTATTTTGGGCTAATAAGGCTCCGAGAGAGTGATCCAAGGCTCGGACGTAGAACAAAAAGGGTTTTCCCATGACTGGTGCTATTAAGACTGGAGGATTCATAAGATATGTTTAATGTCCTCGAAGGCTCACTGGCACTCCTCAGTCCAGACGTAAGACACTCCTTTCTTTATCAATTCGGTGAAGGGTTTACAACGATCCGAGAGGTTGGAAATAAACCTTTGGATGTAGGCCAAGCGCCCCTGAAGACTGCAAAGTTCGCGAAGGTTCCTTGGTGGTTGCATTTCGTTAATGGCTTTTGCTTCTCAGGGTCGACATGGATACCTTTTGAAGTAATAATAAAATCTAAGAACTTGTCGATGGACACCCCCAGAAAGGACTTGGCCGGATTTATCTTTAACTGATGTGTCTTCATCAAATCGAAGACGGTTCTCAAGTCATGGAGATGATCACCACGCAAACGACTCTTGATAGCGATGTCATCGACGTAACATTCAACTGTTTGTCGTAGGTGTTTGCGAAATATGATACTGATAGCACGCTGGTACGTAGCACCCGTATTATTTAAGCCAAAGGGCATTACGATGTAATAGAATACCCCCATCGGTGTCCGAAAGGATGTATATTTCTCATCGTTTGGAAATATCTTGATCTGGTTATAGCCAGAGTAACCATCCATGAGAGACATGTCCTCAAACCCATAGGTGTTGTCGACCATCACGTTGGTAATGGTTAGCAGGAATTCGTCCGTCGGGCAGGCAGCATTTAGATCGCAAAAATCTATGCAGAGTTGGATTTTTCAATTTTTCTTAGTGACTGGAATGATATTGGCCACCCAATCTGGGTGTTGTTCCTCGCGGATGAAACCACTCTTTATTAGACTATTGACTTCCATTTCGATAGCGTTCATGGTATCGGAGCAAAAAAGTCATTGTTGTTGCTTCACTGTCTTAGCTTTAGGCAGGATATTCAGTTTGTGCATGGCGACATTCGGGTCTAAGCCTGGCATATCTTCGCAGCTTTAGGCAAAGACATCTATGTATTCCCTTATAAGCTCAATAAGAGACTCGCGATCATCTCCTTTCAAACTTTTGCTGATAAAAATCGGTTTAGGGGAAGAGTTGTGCCCAAGGTCAACTGTACAACTTCATCTTCGATAGGCGGTTCGCGTAACTTGAAGCATTTCTTCCATTGGGAATCAAGTTGCTGAGCCCAGGGTTCAACTTCGAGGGTCTCGAAGAATGGCTCGTCCTCTTCCTCGACTTGGTCCGCCGACGTCATATTCATTGACAACGTTCTACGGAACACTTCCTCGATATTGACGTCGGAGTCATCGAAGGAATCTGAAGAGTATGAGTGCATCACTTCCTTGAATTGCCAGACTTTGGGTGCTTTAGGCGGGACATATCCGAGGCCGTAGCAAGTTTGTAATGCCTGTGTTCGTATTACGTATTTGGAATACGTATACGTATTTTATCTTGTATTTGCATATCTCCTTGGTTTGGTTTGGCTTGGTTATTCTTGGTTCGGGTTGGCTTGGTTCGGTTTGGGCTTACTATTGGTTCATTATGAACCAAAGGGTGAACCCCCTACCTACCACCACCACTACCATTTATTAATTCCACTTCCTTCTCTCTCTTCATTACTCTCATTCTTTCCTCCATTAATTCTTCACCTACCAGAGAGAGGGAGAGAGAGGTCTAGGCAAGTGCAACTTGCTTCATGGAGGAACTCCAATTTTATTGCTTCATTCTCTTCCTTACAATATTCTAACTTACTTTAGAATTTGGCATTTTTACTTTCCATGGCTAGATTCTTGTAGATCTATATTTACCTTATTTTAGGATTTTTTGGGTTATGAGCTACTTAATCTTGTTATTTCCGAGTTTTAATGGTTCCATGTTGTAGAGAATTTCGTTCTACCCTATTTTGACCTATGGAAGTTCGGATTTGGGCTCCGGATGATAGAGTTATGCAGCTTAGAAGCCATGGCTTAAGGTGTACTTCTTCTCAAAAATTTGGAGAAGAAGCACAGTCCCGAGCCGCATGGTAGCACTTGACCGCATGAACATTCATGCGGCAAGTCAGTTCCAACCGCATGCACTATTGCCTTGACTTGACCGCATGACAAGTTCATGCGGCAAGTATTCCTTCTAGCCGCATGAAGTCCTTCTTACTTAACCGCATGACTGAGCTTCCCAGTCCAGCCGCATGGGACTCCGTCCACTCTGAGCCGCATGAACTCAAACACTTGCGAGTCGCATAGACCGAAGTCTCCCAGCCGTATGGGTTTGCTTCCATTGACCGCATAGTCATTGCTCCCCGCAGCCGCATGGGTTGCTCCTCCCCGGCCGCATGTACTTGATTGGTCAGCCAGCCGCATGGACCCATCCACCGCCAGCCGCATGAGTTCCCTATCCTTCTGACCGCATATGTCTTGCCTTTCTCAGCCGTGCATGACTGAGTGGATCTCCGAGCCGCATATGACTGATACCCCTTTGACCGCATAAGCCTTTCCCTTTTAGCTGCATGCGCCTGACTCTATTCAGCCGCATGGGCTGTTCTCTTCCAGCCGCATGAGATCATTCCTGGCAGCATATGCCTTAGCCGTATGGCTCTCCTATAGCCCTGTGTATTGATATTTTTATTAGATAACCACGAATTTACTTGATATGTTTGGAAATGATAATTGAGCCTGACATGACAGTGACCCGTAGTGGTGCACTCCTGGCATGACTAACCTGACATGACCTGATAGTGGCCCGTCGCGACGCACTCCTGACCAGTAAAATGGACATATTAAACCTGACATGATTTTCTTGATAAGCTGTTGCGACGGCTACCTGACATGACATAACCTGTATAATTAATCTGGACACCGTGGGCGATTGTGTTTGTACAAATAATCCAGTCCTGTCTTGCATCATGTCTAGGAGGGGACTCCTGAGTACCACGGTCAGTAGTACCTACTGAAATGGACTAAGGCTAAATAACTAGATTAATACATTAGTCATAAAGAGATCTTCCAACTACAGGCAATCCCGTTACCTGGGCACGCCTTGGGATCTGTAGCCTGCCGTCGAGTAGGGCACATTTCCAGCACACTGTCATGTGTTGCACCCTTCAAGCTACCTAAGGGTATATGCGTTTCCTGGACGATGTACCCACCTGAATTCAACCCTAATCTTTCAACCCGGGTAACCTGGATGGTCTGCAGGGCTTGTGGCTGTAGAATAATCTCACTGCATCTTGTTAGTAATTAGGCTTGTGACAACCCTAGTTAGTTAAAGTATCAAGCCGTAATTCTTGCTTGGCCGTGAAGTGATTGGATGGAGTCTAACCTGTCTAGTCTTGTTCTGATCTTGTTCCATGTTACTGCATGACCGGAATGCCTGTGTTTATTTTACCGATAAATGGTGAGAATCCAAGTTCTGTTCAGACGAAGGGTTACAACCCCGGTCCTTGTTTGGTTTACGGGTTGTAACCTGGTTATCTGAATAGTTCCATGGTTATCTCGTCGTATATCATCCTGAGGTATTTTATTTATTTCCAGTTTTTACCTTATTTATACTCTTGTGCTGATTGCTGGTTTTAGTTCCTGAATGAAGCTTCCTTGTGGCACTTGCTCTTTCTGGGGTCTGACCCAGCTGGTTTTGTGTGGCCAAATTTCGGAGCAGCTCCAGAGGATCTACCGACCTTCCAGCCAGATAGTGGCCACTAGCCGGAACCCGGGCAACGAGTGGGTTATTTTTGGCTCTCCCACTCTATTGTAAAAATATTCTTTTGAGGCGTTTAGCCGACGAGCACCTGTTTAGCTCGATTGCACTTACTTACTGTCTGCCTACGGGCTGTAACATGATTAACAAATCCTAGGGTTGATCATGTATGACTAAACTCTTGCTAGTCCTATCATTTTGTAACGACTAGCTTCATGATCAGCTGAATATGTAATATTTGGGATGCCTTATTATTATATATTTAATGATCATACATCTTGTAACATTTACTTATTTTGCTTGTGATTGAGACACTAGGCTTGTTCATGACCTTAGAAGACTGTTGGCTTGTAGTAAACCCTCATGTATCTAGACAGCCATGACCGTATAGCGAGATGGAACCCATTTCATATACGTAGCTGGCTATGTCTGCCCCCGCTCTCCAGTATTCTGGTTCTGGGGCGTGACAAAGTTTTCTGGTAATACTGACCAAATTTGCCTTTAGAAACGTTAACCTTGATCAGCAGCTGCCGACCTTTTCCGTAATTGAGATCCATATTCCTGTCCAGGTCATAACCCATCTTCTGGATGATGTGCCTAGCTTGCGGGGTATAGTGGTGAGCCTAAACTATACTAACTTTAGGTTCTGGCTCATGAAGAGTATGAGTCCGGGAGCCGTCCACTAGCCCAAAAATGATAGGTTCTTATCTCTCCTTTCGTGCCGGCACTATAAAACCGGCTCCATATGTAGGGAGTACTTATTTTACAAAATAAAAATGTGCAATTTGTGTCTATAGTGAGGGACTCAGGTTTTGTTCTAGAGAATAAGCAGAGAAATCATGAGAGTAGTTCAAAGGCATTCCTTTATTGATGAAATAGGATAAATCGTCCTTAGGGATTACACCATCAAACGCAGGAAAGTTGGGCACAACCGCAATATTAATATCTTTACCCCCAGCACCAGAGACAGGCATGGATGGAGTAGGATGGGGCGGGCTGTGCAGCTTCACCACAATCAACTTGAGAGAAGGGTTTCCCTTCATTTGGCAGTTTTTCCTTCAATCGCACCACCAGAGGAGTTATAGCTTGAACCACAGATATCGTAGGGCATTGTTTGGTAGGTGGCCCTCCTCTCAATCGGACTTTTAGAGGGGTTATACTCTTAACGGTGGGTGTCATAGGGCGCTCTTTTAGACGCACTCTTATGGGCTCCTCGGAGGCGGTTTGAGCCTCGGCCCTGTCATCAGCGTCTTCGTCTGAATCTTTCTAGTGCTTCTTTCGGAACAGTCAAGACTCAGTGTAATAATCCTCAACCCCTTTAAAGGGGTCAATGTCCACCAACTCAGTTTTTACCATTCCATCATCGTTGACATATTTGAAGCACTGGTGGAGGGTAGATGGAACGATCATGTGCTCATGGATCCAAGGCCGCCCTAATAGGATATTATAGCAGACATCCGCGTTAATGACATAGCAAGTCGCCTGAGTTTTCAGGTCGCCAATCTGAATTTTCAAGCAAATATTCCTTTTTGGTCAACTCTTGTCATTGTTGAAACCACTGATCGTGGTTTGAGTTGCAGAAAGCCAATGCATAGGAATCTTCAGTGTATGCAGCAAACGGTGGAGATGATGCTCACGGACGAACCAGGGACGATATGTATACGATCGACCTTGACAGCGCCAACGTACCCTATATAATACAGGGATCGGGCATGCCTATTATTCTTTAGCACCATATCCTATTGTAAGAATGTGATATTGGGCATTGCTTCTATCACACTGTAATATTTGGGACACGCAGCAGGGTCTTCGTCTGGCTGTTGTATTTGTCCCAAGTAGGATTTGGCATTTTGTAACGCCTCGAACAGATCTTCTTCTGTCTTCTTGGATAGACGGAGGAGTTCAAATAATGACAATCTGGCTGGAGTGTTGGCCAGTTGCACCAGAATGTCGAAATTGTAGGGTCGGTCCAACCCTGTAGCGGTATCCTTTCTAAAGGGTTTATCGAAACGCCCCTCCTTCTGCTTCAATTTGTCTGCTATTAGAGGTTGAGACGGACCTGGTTCGAAAGTAACGGGAGCTACGAATGTCATCACCGGTACTGTTTCCTTTGTCTGGGCCTGGTCATAGTTACGTGAGTATTCTAGACCGATCCTGGTTGCTTCGACCCTTTCATCATCGGATGAGGCAAAGACAACATTACAAGATTTAACCTTCCTGCCCTTGGTCTTACTGGCATGACATGCGGCAGGTTTGGTTAAGTCATAGGTGAGATCAGGATGGACCCATATGACTTCCCCTCGAGGCATTTTGACAGAGACTAATCCCGAGGCTTGAGCCGTCGGGAGGTTAACGACCTCAATAGTTGTAAACCCCCTAAATTTTCACTATGATTTTAAAAAAAATTATTTTTATTTTGATTGGCCTTATTGTCGGTATTTTACGTCGAGTACAAACACGTAGGTACAAAGTATATTTTTATACAAAGGTTTTATAGTATCAAATTTTTCATATAGAAAATAAGTATATTTTTAAATTATATAAGGTAAATATTTTTTTTCTTGTTTAAGCAAGAATATATATCATACGTATTTTATCAAAACCTTGATTATTTAGAAAGTCTATTTTTATTAAGTAAATTTTATTTGCGGACGAGTACATGAATTTAATTCTTGTATATCTTTAAAAACTGAATTATAAATTAAATACGAAAAAGTGTTTCAAATATTTAATATACATATTTATTTTCGAAATTATTTTTAATTAATTATAAAAAGATATATTAGTTTAATTATTATAATTTAAATTGTGGTTAGATTTATGGATTTGATTTAAATAGTTAATTTAAGGATGAAGATTTATCTATATTGGATTTATTTGGATTTAAACTAGATTGTGATTGGATTTTGATTGAATTAATTTATTTAAATTAATATGCGATTTATCTATGGAGATTTTAAATCAACCCAAGTCCTTATCCAAATCGTATCCACCACCCCCTATATAAGGAGAGGACAATTGTTCTATTTTTCCATTGAATTCTCCACAACCATCCACAAAATTTCTACTATCCTCAACAGTGCCGTGCATCGTGTCCGTGTCCCCCTTCTCATCCACTATATTTTATTTCTATTACAAATACAGAAATTCTTTTCGTGTCCGACATGCCGAACACCCCACCCCGTGTCTCACAAGACATGACACAGCCCTATCCTCCGTCGTTTCTTCCATCGCTACCACCGGCTTGCTTCGACCTTCTCCGTACCCTTTCCCCTGGCCGTCGACCCCAAACCTCGCCCCAAACCGATGGCAACCACGCCCGGCAACCTCCTCACAGCCTACTAACATCACTAACGACATCGTCGCCCCCACCTCTTCTATGTCGTCTCCCTTCTCCTTCCCGTCTCCACCCAAACACCATCCTGACCACAAACCACCAACAGCCCCATCCCGGTCGAACCTCCATCATCCCGACCAAACCATCACCGCTGCCTTGCCTTACTGACCCATTAACAGAAAACACCACCACCTACAATGCCGATCCCAGCCATCGACCCAACTCCACGACCATAGACCCCCACACCAGTATCCCCGCCGTGGACATCATCTCCAACCACCACCCGGACCATTATCAGCGCCACTGCGACCGGTGCCACCCCACCTCCAAATACCCTAACACCACAAACAAATAACAAAATTCGACTCGGACTTACGTCCGCGACCCGTCGACGGCCGGATTCGCTGCGACCAGCCTCCCGTTCGTCCCTCCGAGCTCTCACCGCCGGCGTCGCAAATCGATCCCGCCACCGGGTCTTTCGTCCGTCTACGCGCATGGCCCAGTTAGGCAAACTTCGTCCCTGCCAAACCCAACAATCATCACCGCCACCTACCTCTGTCTGACCCTCTCGGCGTCCTCAGTTGGTGAAGTGCCGCAGGTGGACGTAGCCGTCCGCCACGAAACGCCATGCCGAGATCGGATCTGGAAAGCCGCCTCCGAGCCCATCGTCCCTAGTGTGCGCTGCCGTGGGCGCTCTAGTCCAAGACTACCGGCGAAGCCCCGCTCGACCGTCAGCGTCCGCCGCCACGTACAGGAGCTGCCAACGCCGCGTCCTCGGGCGTCTCCCGACGCAACGCCGTCGGCGTCAGCGCCGAGCCCAGTCGGTGAGTCTTCTTCCGCCGCTCCCTCTTCATCCTTCTTCCCTCTCCTTTTCCCTCTAGTTTTTGTTGCATGCTTCCCCACTTTTGGGAGTTTAAGCTTCTCTTGAAGGAGATAGGAGAGCTGATGCTCTTTTTTCTTTCAATTATATTCTTTTACTTAGGGAAAGGTGAACAACTGTACTCAAGTCAAGTGCCTTTCTATTTTTATATTTATGCTTGGTTTTATTATTGTTACAAAATCATGTATTTCAAATCTGTGTTTTTCATTACAGAAGTAAATACTACTTAGGAATTTTTATATACAATATTTATTAAGTGCTACTATTATTATTTTACCAATAGTTATTGTCATTACTATTAGTTTTATTATATAAATATGTGTTGAATACTCCTAAAATTTTTATATTTTTGATAACATATAGTTTTGTGGTTAGCCACTACATATAATTTCAAATTGAGTTAAATGCCCTAAAATATTATTATCATATTATTTTATAGACTTATTGGCCTAAAAACTATTTCGATAAAATTTAGGTTCTTTTCCTTTTCTAGATCTTACGTATGTATATAAAATATTTTGAATAAGGAAAAATTTTAGTTCCAAATTATAGAATAGTTTTCTAAGTACTTTCAAATAAATTATCTAAATTATTTAAATTGCAAAGTATAGCTTTCTACCTAAAAATATATTTTTGCAAACTAGAGTTTTTGCCAACCGGTGTCTTTTAGATTTAAGTACTTATCTAAAGACTATTTTAACTAGCAAAATATAGTTTTCAAAAATTATAAATTTCGTAAATATATATATAATATATATATATATATATATATATATATATATATATATATATATATATATATATATATATATATATATATATATATTTTATATATATATATATATATATATATATATATATATATATATATATATATATATATATATATATATATATATTTTTTTTTTTTTTTTTAATATATATATATATATATATATATATATATATATATATATATATATTATTTATTAAATTTTCCCTGATGGTCTTCATGTCCATGACCAATCCCATGCTTCCTATTTCTTTGCCAATTTTGTACATCCTACTATCGACCCTAGCTAACTTGATTATTCTAGACCCAATGGAACAGTCCGTGCCACCGTTGTAGGTTGTCTTGCGTAGTTGTAAAACCGAAGTCAAATCTGTGCCATCTTGAGCATCGCACCACACCAGATGTCACTAACAGGCAAGACACCTTGTCATTTGCTGTTTATTTATTTTTGCTCATATTTTATGCATTATTCATTATTTCTTTTATGTAAAATAAACTGTGAGACATGGCATAACTTGTTAGAACTTACTGTTCGGTTATATTTTTTGCTATGTATTATTTTTCTTACACATTAAACATAGATATAAGGGACCACCTTGTTTGTTGCATTCATTGGCCTTGACACGTTGTACCATGAAGTTGTGTGTCGCATGTACAATACGGACGTGCGTGATTGGCTGGCCACCAGTACTTATAAGCCGTGCGATAGGATTAGCCGCTAATAGAATTGCATGCAAGTTTGACATAGCGGTTATAGAGGTTTTATGCTGTAGATACAACATAGCAGGCATTGGGCGGGGAGGACAATACCTTAGCATATGGGCTACTATGCACTTTCCCTTGTGACCCGAATGCTCCGCTGGAGATACAGGATTGATGACCCATTGATTACTGACGGCCACTGGCGTTCTGCGGAACGTTATGCTCTTATTGATTGGGCCTCTGGTGCCCCAAGGGGAGGACCATACCAATCCTATTTTAGCTAGGGCCCATGGGTTGAAAGATGTTCTTAAAACTGCATTCACTTAGACTGGTTAGGCTACCTTATCCGTTAGGTATAAGTACTTTTGGTTTGGGTACTTGTATCTGATCGCGGCTTGGAACAATAACTTGTCACGGACTAGTTTGCCACATCTTATCCTTGTTTGGTTGTAGGTGTAGCTTACTACTTCGATGAGAAGGTATTGAACCTTGTTGGGGCCCGGATACCATATTGAATTCATAGCATGGAAAGATACGTCATCGTGAATTAGTTTACCATCTCTAGTCCTTGTTTGGTTGGAGGGATGGTATGCTGTTTCAATGGTGTGTATTGGACCATATTATAATTCAATTGACTTATTTATTTGAGCAATTTATATTCATTTATATTGGCATAATATTTTGTGTCTTGTTACGTCCCTCTGAGGACCTGGTTATCTCTCCAGGTGTGTGTTCATGTCTTCCGTGGGTATTCTAGCCGAGGTCATGGCCGTCTCCATTTATTCGAAGATGACGTGTCTTGGATTCATCTTGCTACCTCCGTCAATTCTTTTGTATATCATGTACTTCTTTTCTTTTATTTTTGGATGTGTCTCCACCCAACATATTGAATCAAGACAATTCATTATCATTATATGATATCTTTTATTCATTTATTTGTGTGGATGAGATTAGTCATGGTTCTACTAGATTTTACAGCTTACATATATTTATTATACGGCTGGCATATCTACGTTCCTAGTCCTATATATTTTGGCACTAGGGCGTTACAACAGTTGTTTTTAGAATCGGGATGACTCCGTCTTGAGCCTCTGCAGGCAGAAACCAGCCGAACTGTAGGGTTATCATATTGACGGAGACCACTTTTTCCTCAAAGTCCAGCGATAGTACATTTGCGTCTACTTGTCACTGTATATGATTCTTCAGGATGTAGTAGTCCTTAGTCGGGTGATGGACATACCGATGGTAATGGCAGTATTTGGGATCATCCACCCTGTAGACTTCTTCGGGGCGTCTAGGAGGTGGAAGTGTAAATTTCTCACCCTCAAGTAAGACGTTGATTAATTGTAGGGCATCCTCGTCTTTGAACAAATAGTTCTCTTTTTGAATTGGGGGTCTTTTAGGCTTTTGAACAGGAGTTGTCCCTTCATAACTTGTTTTTCTTTGCGTTCCCACTCATTGATGTTGGGTGCTGCGGTAGGCCTTCTGCCCCTTTCATTTGGAAGACCCATTCCCAATAAGTGGGTCTCATTGGCCTTCCTTTCGACATCTTCGACATTGATAATAAATGTCGCCCAATCTGCATGACCGAAGGAGCAAGTCCACAATCTTGTCATAGGGGACAAACCTTTTCGACAAGTATCAATTAGAATTGCTTCGAAAACCCCCTGTTGTAGTCCCAGCGCAGCTTGCCGAAACTGCTCTATGTAGACTCGGGCAAATTCTTTGTCTTTCTGAGTGGTGTCCATCAAGGTGGACATTGACATGTCCATTCCTGGCTCATAGAATCGAGATAGAAACTTATGATGGAGGTCATCGAAGGTTGATACAAAACTATCCTAGAGACTACGGAACCATTCGTAAGCAACCCCTCTCAAGGCGCCGACAAATAGATTAGCAAGGATGGTTTCGTCCCTCGGTAATGCCTGTCATAGCATTGAAATGATTAAGATGTTGACGGGGGGAATCCTTTCCGTCGAAAGGAATGATAGTCATCGGCTTGAATTTAGCAGGGTAAATCACCCTATTCCACTCGAATGGGAAGGGCTGGTTGAGTCCTAGTTTTCGCCAAGTCTTATTTCTATCTCTAGCGTTAGATCTGGCTTGAAGTTCTCGAATGGCTTCAAAGACCTCTCCCGATACTGCTGGCTCAGATGTTTGTAGGAGGGTATGATTATTGGCTGCATGAGGTAGTGCCACGTGATGGGTCATAATTGGAAGATTTGGGGCATTGGATTCCTCATTACTCCTATGCTCTGGGGCCTGTACTGGTGGTTGGGATGAAGTTTGAGCAACTTTTAGCTTCATGATAGTCTTTGTTAGAAGTGTCAGGCTGGCGTTCATGGTCTATATTATTTGTTCAATCATTTCGAAGCGCCGGCTGTCTTGGGATCTCTGTTCATCACTCGTCATATACGATGGCATGACGCGGGTGCGGATTAACTGTTTGCTCTATGTCCTTGATTCTCATGCCTCGCTGTCGATCGTATAGGCGATCATTTGGGAGAAACTACCAGGGTCAAGGTTCGGAGTGTCCTCGGTTTTCAAGTCTTCAGCAATATGCTGGGAGTGAGTACCCCTATCGTATCTTTCTTTTGTTTTATGGGAATCACTGTCCCATTGAAACTTTGGGTTGTGGTGCAGCATCGGGGGTTGGCTACCCCCCGATCCCTAAATGAGCAGGGAACGGGCGCCCCCTATCAGGTTGGTGTTCGGTACGGGGTACTGACTACCCCCAGTTTTTAGGGTTTGGATTTGAAGCGGGAGTGTTGGAACACCCCGGTGCTGGGCACTACCAACTTGCTACTCTTGGGTTGATTCTTAGGTGTACCGGCCGAATAGTTTAGATTCTCTTCAGTCAGAGGAGAACCCCTTGTAACATGGCATGAGGCAAAAAGAGGTTCCTCTTCATCTTCTGATTGTATCCGTTCGTCGAGACAATGTCGGGCGGATGAAACAGGTTTGAGCTATTGAAACATAGACTGCCTTTCTTGGACTGATGTGGATTTCGTGCAGCAGCAGTTGACGAATATACTAGCGCACGTATGTACACCCAAAGGGTATCATGGGTAGTGTTTGTCGTGATTCCCTCCACTTTGTATTTGTGATTGATCACATGACGCAGATCGTAGGAAGGAAGATTCACTTTTACGCTTCCTCGGGTAGGTCGAGTGTTGCAGCATATGAGTGATTGCACACCAAGTCTGATTCCTATGTATTCAGCTCGTTCGGGTAGTTGAAGGACTCCGGAGTTGGATCCAGTTCTGATGTTGGAATGTGTAGGCTGGATCTATAGAGTTTCCCATCAAGTGCACGTGTCACCGTCAGTGGCATAAAGGCCGTGGCACGCGTGGACAGCTCGTGCCGACTTAGGCGTGTAATATGTAGAGCCTAAGTCTGGAGCCCCTTCTGGCACCTGTGTCTCAAAGGTTCCTAAATGGTCAAGAATATTACTCTGCCTCGAATGTCCCTGGGTACATTGCCAGTCCTATGCGCCTGTCGCAACACTTTTTTCTGAGAACGAGCATCGGAATCATGTGCCAACTTTGGAGCAGAGACCGTCTGACAATTGCACCTATTCCCCGGTGTGCGAGCCTTTTGCATCGCTTTCTTTTGAGAATGATTATTACATTCTCCAGAAGTTAGGGGTGGAACGCCTGGCGATGGTTGTACTGGCACACGTTGCTCCTCCTCGACAGGTAGGGGGTAGGTTATGCGAGTTTTAGGCACCCACACCTTTTTCATTTTCTTAGACTTGAACAGTCTAGGGGAAGAGCCTGTACTATCCTCCGAGAGCATTTTCTCAAATGCTGATTAGTCTAACTTGACGACCAGCATATGTGTAGTAGTTCCAAGCATGGCCATGTCAGATTGCGTCATAGCCTTCTCTTTTGAGGAGAAGAAAGTCCCTAGCAGAGTTGTCGTCTTGTTCGATATCGCTTTCGAGCTTAAAAACAGACTGGTTGTGAAGTACTGCGAACGAGAATGCAAAGAGGAACTCCTGAACAGGAATCCCTGATCGCACTTTGTTTTTGATCTGGGTTCTGACTGTGGATGGTTATTTCTTTACTCCATTGACGATCTGACTGTGAGGGAGTATTGTCGGGCTCATCTTCACTGGCTGAGGGAAACAACAAGGACTCTCTCTGTGGCTTACTTCAGGAACCTCTTGAGGAATTTAGGAATCGGGGAGGGGGGAGGGAATTGACTATTTTAGATGGAGGATAACTCCTATTTATGGTTGATGGAGGGAGTAGTACACGCGCCTAAGAGTAGACAGGCATGAGCTTCATCTTGCCATGTAGTACCCCTAAACAGGGGTTGGTTATGATCAGGCGCACACTTCACTGGTAAGGAGACCATAGCCGACCGCCACGTAGGAGATATACTGTTAGAGAGAATTTGGAAATGTTCCATACTCGTTCTTTGGAGTGACTAGGCATTTGGACACGTGGCACGCGCCAGAGTCACACATGCGCCTAGGAGTCACTGTCCTAGGGGGCGCGTAGTATGTAGGCGCAGGGGTAAAAGCACACGCGCCTAGGGGCTTAGGGCGACATACGCCTATTTGCATTGTTCCCGAGGGGAATGTACCTTGACTCCAGTGTTCATCTCTTTGCACGAGAACCGAAGCGTCGTATGGTGGTCTCGAGATAGCCATGCTCATTAAATGCATTCTCAAAAAATGAGCAACTAATAAACATAGTCGGAGGCGTGATGGCTCAGGCGCGCCCAAGTTGGTGAGGTGCGAAGCGGAGCGCGCCTAGAATATGCGTCTATTTTTACGCTGTTTCCAAGGCGGTTGTACTCCACTTTCCTAGGTTCATCCTTGGCGCGAGAGTCGAATTGTCTGACTTGACATCTCGAGAAATATTTCAACTTCATTAATTGTAGTATGGGAGAAAGTAATCATGAAGTGAAGGATCGGGCGCGCCTATGAGGCGAGGGCAAAAGTGAACGCGCCCTTAAGGGGGCGTGGTTGGCCCAGAGCAAAGAGATCGAGATGTCTTAGGCGTGCATTGTTCTTCGGAAGTCTTGATGCTAAGGAAAGGTGTGGCGTGCATCGATCTTACTTATGCAAGCATGGCAAAAATTCTTTTATCTTACCTAAGCATATAGTTCTATTCATGCATATATATGATAAGGGACTTACAAGTATTCTCTCATTACTTCTTAAGCATGACAGTGGTTCTTTCAATTGAAAAATAGTCTAACTTTTATTGAAGCAAAGAATTTCAGAATGCGCCACATACATCATGCGCCATACACAAGATAAATGTCAGCACATCAGTCAAAAAAAGTGAGGTAAAAGCGCATGAAAAAGGATTTTTTTTATATAAAAATCTATTACATGGCTTTTTTATTCTATTACAAAAGAAAAGCCTAGTCTAAAAACTCTGCAGTAAAAGTCTCAATCTAGGCGCATCACTCTGGCGTCTCAACATAGGCGCATCATTCCTTCTCATTAGAGCGAATCACTTCCTCGTCAACACACGACTGCTTCGGCTAATGAAGCAGTTATTGAACAGAACGTGGGTTGGCAATCAATCCAAATCCGGTGGCTCTTCCAACATAACGGAAGTCGGGGTGCGATAACTCCGATCTTTGCATGCAACAGGCACGTAACGCCATCTCATACAAAAACACTATCGACAAGGGGCACGAGCACGAACAACACTTTCCATAGCCTACCGGGCGCATCTTAGTCTTATGAAGAAGTTCACCATCAAAGCTTCTTTGAACGAGGAGATTCACAAACCGTAGTACAACGTCTCGCCAAGGGGGGATCGGTCGAGTTCATATTCGTTGAAAAGTTGGGTGAAACGAGAACAAACTCTCTCTTACCGCTGCTATTTATAGGCTAAGGCATAATCCAAAGCCATGCTCCAGGTACTAGCCTACTCGAAGTTAATGCGATGAATATGCATTTATAGCAATGAATCTGCCATCTCAAAGTTAGCTAAGTCGAATGTCATCAATTTTGGCCTCGAAACACTCAAAATATGTTGACCAAAGGAGATATGCCCAGCGGCTGATGCGCTCTCCAGACAGATGCGCCCTACAACAGATGCATCTTAAGGGGCATGTGCTTCACATGTGATGTTCCCACCTAAGCTCGTCACCCATCAAGCATTTAATGCTATATGGCAGATTCAATAGCACGTGTCTCAAAGCCTAAGTAATTGACAGCTTTTACAGAAAACAAAGAGACGCAATCATCATCCTTTGTCGGTTACGGCTGTGCTCTGCCAAGTAGCTGACTGATCACTCGCATGCACCTCAAACAGCCGTGTGCTCCGATTTTGCATGCGCCTCTACGGCCATTCGCCCAGACTTGCTTTTGGCCCCTAAAGGTCAGATGACAAGTCTCCTTATGCGCCAGATCCTAGGTCCATCCAAGCAAGTCATCCTGCACCAAATCCAAGATCTTTGAGCAATAGACATGGGCCATGTGTCATTGACTCAGTTCTGCCTACGAACGGGTGCTAACCCCCCACGATCTCAGCAACAACCAAAGCTCAAAAACTATTACGTATCAGCTCCTCCACAGCCCAACGGTATAGTTCAAACAGATTCAGTTTCAACTTCCTGGCGCATCTCCATGCGCCTAACAAAGTTAAACACATGGCGTCCCTACGTGGAAAATCTCCATGTGCACAATAAGCAGTTCATTTTGCTGCCTATAAATAGAAGGATCATTCCTTTATTCAATCTCTTCAAACACTTCAATATCCTTAATATTTTTAAGAGCTTCAACAGCTTTGACTCATCACCTTCCAGAGCAACTCAGACCTTCAGAGAGCTTGAGATAGTCGTCAGATCGTCAATAGATTAAAGAATCACCTCTCCTTCGCCATGGTTCCCAGATAAAAACAAAAGTGTACTAGAAGGATTCCACCGACATCCTACATTGTACTATGTTCTTTTTTTTATTAAATATAAAGTTCATTTTAACTTTTTAATGGCAAACAAGCTGGCGACTCTGCTGGCGACCACTTTCTCGTCCAAAGAGAAGGTACCGACATAGTCTGACGACAGCAAACTTGATTCCTCCCACAAGACGCTGGTGGTACGCTTCGATCATCAAGGGTACGAGGAGTTTCTTTCTGAAGGCAGCGTGAGTCCTTCGAAGCGGCTGCCAAAGCTGAAGAAGACCCGCCAAGTCTGGGTGTACAAAGGCGATGTACCAAGCACCACCACTGAAGGAGCTGCACCAGCGCACTCCTCCCTTCCTGCTGACGTTCTCAGCGAAAAGACGTTGCCACTGGTGCAGCACATTTTCCTGGGAAGCACGGTACTGACTGCACTTCCCAACCTACATATTCCCAGTCGAAGGGGATGCGCCGACGTAACTAGGGCGCAGCCACTCTTCTGCGCATGAGCTCTGATGTGTAAGAGAAAACTTATGTCTTTGACAGGATCATTCGATGTCATGTCGAGGAAAAATTGGATTCTGAGTACTATGTGCCATTACGGGCTAGTACAAAGAAGTCCAAGGCAGCATCGGCCGTGCGCCATCAACGTGTTATGTCGACAGTGAACCAACAATGCACACTAAAAGTCATACGCACAGCTGATTGAAAGCTGTATAAAGTCGACTCGGGTGTTGCCGCACCAGCAACGAGTCAACTTTTGAAGTCTCCTTCCCACTTGGGCGCATCTCTTGAGCATGGAAGCAAGCTGGGTGGGGCAAACCATGCGGCTCTAAACCCATGCACCCACGTTGACTGTGCGCATGAAATGGGTTTGACTCACAATACGTGTTTCTCTCTAACCAATAATATGGGTGCATCTCATGCGCTGGAATTGGATCAGGGGGTGCAGCACTCACATGACCACCCTAACGCTTGGCCCTGCCATGTGCCTGAGAGGGGTGTGAATGTGAAGCTCTCCTCACACAATCTACGTAATATGATCACTCACAGACGGGGATTGGGAGAGATGACCTCCATGCACGATGCACCCCCCTTGGGGCATACTTTTGCTACGATCACCATCAATTGCTGCTGGTGCAAAACAGTGGCTGTATTACCGAGATTGTAAGTGTTCCACCGACTGCAACCTACTACACCTGTCCGACGTCACCTCGGAAAGAAAGGTGCCAATCAAGGATGAAGGAGAAACTTTGGTTACCTCATGCCATGTTGTCTCCAACTCTCCTGCACCCTAGAGAAAAGAAAACAACACCAACCCTTCGGCCTCAGGGTTCATCGAAGAGTCGGCCAAAGGGAAGCAAAGCAATAGTCCCGTCGATCGGGGTATTCTAAAGTACTCGATTAATATCACGACCTGCACCCGAATAATCGGACACGAGTCGGACACGTCCTGCCTTCGTCGTTAGATACGACGAAGTAAGATGTACCAAGCTAGGGAAAACTAACAAGTCAAAAAATAAAATGAGTACCACAATCACAGCATCTATAAAACGATCCTAGAAATCCAAGTACATGTCTAAGAGTTATTACAACATCCAGCTAAAAGAAAAGAAAAGTTTGACAATCTCAAGTACAATAAAATATAAACTGCTAAAGGTAAGATACTAGGCCTCCTCGGCCTCTAAGTCCAGAGCAACTCCAGCTGGCTCTACTACGTCAACAGGCTCACGGCCATAGTATGCGTCACACATTGCCTCCATCTCACATGCAACATATTCAATCAGGATCAGAGCAAAGTACAGTTCTAGGTAATGAACAAGAACATCATAATATGGAAATGAGTACAGGAGAACATGAAATATAAAATACAGGAAAAGAACATGAAAGTACATGAATGTAAAGTACAGGAAATAATGTACAAGAATATAAACTATGAACCTGAAGTACAAGACATGACATGTGCACAATGTTTGAAATACAACTAGTCTATGTGTCCGACTGGGGTGAGTACAGGAATAAGTACATGAGTGCATGAATATCGGTACGGCTTAGGAACCGCGTGCACCGTGCGAGGCCTATGCTATCTACATGAATATCGGAACCTGGGTTTGGTCAGATAGCTAGTGTATTTCCCCTCCCCGACTACAAGTAAGTACAAGAACATGAAAGTACAAGGGTACAAGATACCGTGTCATATCGTGTCATCAAGAGAAGTACAAGATATATAAATGCACAAGACTATAGAAAGTACTTGCCTTGCTCCGAAAAAGTACGGGTAATGAATGAAACTGGATGTCCTCCTGTTTATTTTAAGTACAAGTTGATTAAGCTTCTAAATAATCATTTGTTAGATATTGCTAACTAATTTGCTATCTAGGTTTTGATGTTAATCTAAAAATGTATATAACTAGTTATCATAGGCTATTTCTAGGAATTTAGAAAAAATCACTATTTTATTTAATATTCAAATCTCGGCCAAACCATAACTTTCTTTAGCTAAAATTTCAAAATGGAAATCAGTTACTGTATATAATTTTAATACTCTTAAAATCTTATTGAAAATATAGAGTCAATAGTGGAAAAATGTTATCTTTTAAGGTAGCTTATTTAATAACACCATACCAAGTTATGACTATAATTCCCACCCAATAACCTTGAAACTTAAACATAAAGTCCAACCTAAGTAAGGTCAAGCTAAGTGTAGCTCAGCTCACCATTACCTTCCATACACTAGATCTCAACTGCCGAATTCAGTAAGAATTAAACTCAGGATTTAGTGCACACAACTGTAAGAAAAACTCAGTTTTAGAAGAATAGTCACGAGGATTTATTATTCAGAAATTCAAAATAAACAAAACAATCATTTAATCAAAAGATAGATTTAAAATTTTCTAAACATTAAAAAAGTGGGGTGACAGTTAAGGATGAAGGTTCGGACAATAGTACAAGCAGGGAGTGATCAGATCCCGCTTGTCTACGACAATCCTTCATTCGAGGATGAGAGTATCCTTCAAGGAACTGACACTGATGTAGCTGGAGGTAGCCAGTTCGAGGCGTGAGAAGAAGAAATTCCTAGGCCAACCTTTCTGCAAGAAAGCATGGCTGAGAGTGAGCCATCCACCGATCCCTCCACTTCGACCCATGTCATGCCTGTATACATGGCAGGGGGTGGCGACGAAGAAGAAGTAGACGCTTCAGCTCCGGATCTCGTATGGCGCATGAACAACTTAGAAGATGGTCTTAAGACCCTCTCCACCACCATGCAATCCTTGACCTAATTGGTATTCGAGATTCGGAATACTTTGACTTCTCCACCTTCTACAATAGGCTCCTATATCTGCCAGTCCCGATCCTGGGGCCAACATAGAATCAAGTATACCCCCCTCAACGGATATCTTC
The DNA here is from genome assembly GCA_029216955.1 of Iris pallida. Lineage (NCBI taxonomy): Eukaryota > Viridiplantae > Streptophyta > Magnoliopsida > Asparagales > Iridaceae > Iris > Iris pallida. The sequence continues at coordinate 18,291,549 of JANAVB010004398.1, forward strand.
AGGAACAGGTCATCTTGCCTTACCTGGGACATCAGCTCCTTCGAGTACTGAGCCTTATACTTTGTCTCCCTCATTTGCTCCCAGCTCTACTGAAGAACTATTTGAGCTAGTAAAAGACTTGCACGCTTGCTTCGAGGCAAAGAAAAAACAAGAGGAACGCTAAAGGCTCAAGATCGGGCAGCCTTATCCTCCTGAATGGAATAATATGGTTTATCCTCCTAAGTATAAACCACAATCATTGACACCGTTTGACGGAAAAGACTCTACCCGTAAATACTTGACCTATTTCCATTCTATGACGGAACATCTGCTAAAAGAAGATGCCTTGCTCATGAGTCTATTTGTAGGGGCTTTGAAGGCAGTAGCATACGACTGGTATTGCAGCCTCCCTGACAACTGTATATCCTCCTTCGAATACTTGAAGCATCTTTTCTTGGCCCGATTCTATGACGGAGGAAAAGACATGACAATGTCCTCTCTGATGGAAGTCGTCTGAATGGAAAAAAAGACAGTTCGAGGTTACATCGAACGCTTTCGTCAAGCATGTCTAAGGTTACCTTCTGGAATACCTGAATATGTGCTGATAGAGTCCTAATGCATGAATATTACACCAGCAGTTAAGCTTTGGCTCGATTCCACTCAGCACCCGGACTGGAGTGCACTAATCATCGGTGCCAAAGACACGAAGAAGAAGGCCTGTGATGCTCGACTTCTGGGGCTCAACTTCCCCGCGTTCGATGACAAGGGAAAGCACGTCGTCGACAACAGTAATAATGGGCACGAGCCAAAGGAAAAAGAGGCATTGACTGTGAATACCTCTAAAGGTATGTCGGATCCTGTTCAAAAGCCACCAGTCGTGCCAAGGCAGAAGAAGGTTTACTCCTTCAATGATAATGACACCTTCCAGCTCTTTGAGATACTGAAGCAAGGCGACAAGATCAAATTGCATGATCCAAAACCCCTTGATGAGGTGGACGGATAGGCGACCCAACGTATTGCTACTACTATCGGTTCGTCGGTCACCCGACTCGAGAGTGTTATATCTTGAATAACTATATATAATGCATGATCAATGTGAATATTCTCTCACTTGACTATGAAGAAAAGACAGTCTCGGCGAATATGGTTCTCTCCAATTCGGCGCTGTGCCACTAACTGAAGCTCAAAATGGTGTCGTCTCCATCCCTAAGGCGACAATGGCAGTAATCAACCTTCCACCGACTCGTCACAATGTGAGTGGGCTGGTACCACTCACGACATCCCGGGAGAGATCATGTGGGTTCATCCAGATCTAGCTCCGAAATTGACTCAACCAGAAGTACGAGCTACCTCCAAAACCAAAGAAAGAAGACCAAGTCTTGCCGAATGGTCACTTTCTCTCCGAAGGAAGCCCTTCCAGTATAAGCACATTCACAGCAAAATACTCAATAAGAGGAGGCTCCAACCGAAGTAATGCCTTCTGTCACCACGATGGCTGCCCAAAGGGAAGGTTCAACCCAACCTCCAACAACCGATAAACAGAAGCAGAAGGAGGCTCTTTTCGATAGGCCTCTACGAAAAGATAGTGCTTCGGGGTTGACTAAACCCTACAACTTCGACATACTAGGGTAGCTCGCTAGGACTCTGGCTCGGCTATCACTATTTGAGCTACTTCGTTTATCTAAAGATACTCGGGAGGCTCTATGTGAGGCACTGAAGGATGCTGAGTCCTTCATCAGTCAAGTCAAGCAGCCTGAAGAAGATCCAACAATATGTCCGCATTGCCATAGTATGGAGGAAATTATCCCCAACATCACATTCACTTAAAAAGACATGCTACTCAAGAACAATCGATATAACAGACCACTGTATTACACAGGGTATGTTGATGCCATCAAGGTGGATCGAACCCAGATCGGCCCTGGGTCTTCCCTTAGCATTATCCTACGGACTCTACTATAGACACTGGGGATCCCGATGCATCTCTTGACTGCATCCAACACTACAATTAGCGGCTTTAATGTTGCCAAGAACGAGCCTCTGGGTAAAATTTGGCTGAAATATTATATCGGCGATCTCCAGATAGAAGTGACTTGTTATGTCATTGACGTGGATATCAACTACAACATCCTGTTGGGACATCTGTGGATACATGAGTACATGGTGGTGCCATCTACTCTCCACCAATATATGAAATACGTATCTACCAAAGACATAGTCAAGACAGAGTTTGTTGATGTTGACCCCTTCAGAGGAATCGAAGCATTTTTCACCGACTTTGACCTCTATAAACCAATTCAATTGGACGATAAAGCCAACGACGCAGATGATGAAGCAGAGGTAGAAACAGAGGTTGATGTTGAAGATGAAATGGCAACTGAAGCCCCTATGAAGGTGCGACTCAAGGGAAACCTCCCCAAGTGTCTGCCCTTCTCGTAGTTAAGCTACGTGGAAAGGCACCATGTAACGCCCCAGTCCCAAAATATATAGGACCAAGTACGTAAACATGTCAGCTGTACACATACAAAGGATACCCCGATATAAGGGACCCTTGTATACATACATAAGCTGTATAATAAATCATCACAGGCCAGAATAATGTAATCTAATCTCATCACAGCTCAACACATAAGATAGTATAGTCCAGATAGTAAATGAGTGTATCAAAAGATAGCCGAGTGGTCATTCCCACTCCAAACAGCTATGATAAATAGTCACAATGATCAGAGTCCAACCTCCATAAATAGAAATGTAAAGAGATGTAAAAATGTCTGCTAAAATGTCTCAAGGAAATCAATAAGCTAGACGTCAGCGGGTGATACCTCGTCATCAATGTAGGATGGATCCAGTGCCGCTCCGTACTCCTGCAGGAAATCATCTAATCCTCGGGAGATAACCAGGTCCTCAGAGGGACGTAGCAAGATACAAGAAAATACCATGCCATATAAACTGTGATAATATAACAGAAAAGAAAGGATGCATGCAATCGGGTTCCTGACCAGTCTACTGTGAATATGCAATTTGAGAAACAATCCTTCGACGCATGAGCCCTGGCTGAATATAGGATCGACATAGTTCTCGTAAAGGGCACCAGGGCCTATGTCCATAACGTTCGAAGATAATCAGTGGGCATCATGTGCAAGGGCTACGTCCATAACGCTCTGGAAAGCGTCAGAGGGCACCTGTGGCCTGTGTCTCCGGAGGAGCGCACAGGTAATCAGGGAAGTGCAAAGAAGCCCATACGTCTGGTATTGTTCTCTCCACCCAATGCCTAGTATAATCATCTCCATGACTGATATGAACCTCTAGTAACTGCCAAGTCTTCTAACATACAATTCTATTGACAGTTACTCCTATCCGTCGCACGCTCCATACGTATCGGTGGCCAGCCGACTACACAGGTATGTGTCCTACATGTGACTCACATCACGTAGTAAAATAAGTGTCAAGGCCGTATGAGATATACCAATACCTCAACAACAATGGGTGGTCACTAGGCTAAGTCAATGCAAGAGAGTATAAATCAAGCAAGAAGACGACTGATAAAGTCGCTTGCGCCCAAGTGTGACTTGGACGTACAGCTTTATAATATCAACAAGTATGAAATACTAAAAATAATAACTAAAAATAAGAATATAATAATCACAGAAAAAGGTGGCAAGGTATCTTGTCTGGTGGTGCGAAGGTGGCAAGTCCAAGAATCACAATATCAGCAAAGAAATGTCATAATCTCCAAACAACTCTAGATGCTGAAACAAACATCAAGAACGTACTCAGAATAAGTGATAAACCTAGGAAACGCATGTCTAAAAGTCTAATTTTGTAACAGGGGCAAAATCATAATTTTGGGTCAAAATGATGTCCGCTGTTTGACCCGTTTTGTACCAAAATACGTGCCAGTATCTATGGTTTCTAAAGTCATCAAATTACATGTCTACGGATTCGCTTTGAAGAGACGAATCCAATGGTATATCCAATTTTGAATTTCGATGAGCCGTGCACAAAATTACCCATTTGGTTGGGTTGTGGGCCCGCCAAATTTGGCGCTCCGATCAACCTTCTCAGATTCGGACCAAACTTGGTATACAGGACCAGAAAATCGATACGGTCCTGATGATGCAAGTTTCGTGTCGATCAGACGAACATGCACAAAGTTATGGCCAAGTTTACAAAATGTCGATACGGAAATATCTCGACGGATACATACTGATTTTGTCGCGCACACGCAACGAAATCAGATTTCATCAGTTTCCACACGTCGGCAACATCCATACGCACCTTTCTATACGTATAGTGCACGACCACGTTGCCCGATTTGTCGGGGCACGTGCCGTATCGGTCTAGAATTTTTAGATTTCTAATATATTTTAAAGTTTTTAAAGCGGGTATTCTTCGAATTTTTGCGTCAAATAAGTTCTTGCATACTTCATGAAAACTAACTCTACTAGGTGGGTTTTGATCCTCTATATGTTGACTAGGTCTCCCTGTAATTAGGCTTCAAAAATCGTTCATTGGTTGCAAGTAAATGGCCTTCCAATTATTACCCCAGGAATTGAATTATGTCCTATTTGTAACAGGTTTTTCATCAACTTCAACCCGATTTCTGTTTGAATCTAGATGGCAACAACCCATACAATTTTGTAAGGCTTAAAGGGGGTTAGGTTGTCTTCTAAACGAATTAGTTAAGTCGAGTTTTCGTCGAGTATCGAAGAAGAAACCATCACGAGAAAATTCATACCTGGACTGCGGCTGATAACAGAATTGGCTTTGTTCTTGAGTCGGCCAACGGTCTGGGGTGCTCCAGCGGGGGGCGGCAAGGCAGGCGATCGAGAGGCTGCGCGAGGGTGGCAGCGCTTGTTAGGAGTAGGCGAATTGGGTTTGGGTGTGTGTAGATGGAAAGCTTCTTTGAAGAACCCTAAATTTTGCTCATTATATATATAGGGATTTTAAATCCCAATATGGGTTGGATTTGCTTTCGACGAATGTAAGGAGTGCTCGGGATTTCCTATACGAATTTTGGGTAGATAGGATCGGAGAGAATCCCTCAGGGATTCGGCAAAGTCGAATTCGAATTGAATTCGAAATAAAAATTTCGACTATCCCTTGGAAGCAGGGGTCGGGAGAATTGAGGTACTGTTCATTCGTGAACAGTATCTCAGTTCAGTTATTATTATTATATTTATTTATTTATTTTAATAAACACTTTTTTATATATATTAAGCTTATATATAAATAAGCTTATAACTAAGGTTATATATAACATATGTATATAAAAAAAATTGTCAATAATTTAAAATAAATTTCTAAAGCCTATATGCTTCAATAGTGTCTACTACCAAATTCATTTAAGCAACTACCCATAAAATTTGTATATATACCTATATATACCTCCAAATATATATAAGGTTGATTTATATAGAAACTACTATAATTCTAATATGATTAAATAAATTCATAATCCCAAAATAGGGGGATTAAATCCTACCCAACTTAAAGGAATTTCGTCCTCAAAATTAAACTAAGGTAGGGGGTCAAATGCAATGCAAAAATTAGAAGAGTCTAATCATGCGAGACGTACCTTAGTCTTCGAACAATTGTGGGTAACAATTTTGAATGTCGTCCTCGTACTCCCAAGTAGACTCCCCTAGCGAGTGATGCTTCCATGCCACGCGAACCAATGGTATAGATTGATTCTGCAACACCTTCACTCGACGATCAAGGATACCTATGGGTTGCTCTTCGTACGATAAACTCAGTCCAACGGTGATCTCGGAGTGATCAAGCACATGATTACTGTCTGCCACGTACCTCCTCATCTGAGACACGTGGAACATGTCATGTACTCCCTCAAGCGACGGTGGCAAAGAAAATCTATAAGCAGCTTCTCCAACAGCTCCAAGATATCAAACATGTCAATGTATCTTGGACTCAGCTTGCCACATCCTCCGAATTGAATCGTGCCTCTAGTGGGGGATATCTTCAAGAAAATATGGTCGCCTTCCTTGAACTCCAAAGGTCGACGACGATTATCTGCCTACTGCTTCTGTCCTTCCTACGCTGCTCGCAGGTGATCTTGTATCTTCTTTACCTTCTCCACTGTGCTCAAAACCATCTCCGGACCCAATATCTGTCGCTCTCCAATGTCGCTCCAATAGGCAGGAGATCGATACTTCCTAACATACAATGCTTCAAACAGAGCCATCTGAATGCTCGCTTAATAGCTATTGTTGTAAGAAAACTCTACAAGATGAAGGCGGTCCTCCCATAATCCGCCAAAGTCAAGCATACACGCTCTCAACATAACCTCTAGCGTCTGAATTGTACGCTTTGACTAGGCGTCTGTCTGCGGATGGTACGACATGCTAAACTTCAAACGCGTACCCAAACTTTTTTGCATACTCCTCCAAAAGTGCAAGGTGAACCTCTAGTCACGATCCGATACGATGATAACTGGTACACCGTATAGCTTTACTATTTGCTTCATATACATCTCCGCTAAAACTTCTGTGGACGGTCCCACTCTAAAAGGTAAGAAGTGGGCTGACTTGGTAAGTCTATCAACAATCACCCATACTGTATCTCGTCTACTAGGACTCTGAGAAAACCCCGTGACGAAGTCCATCGTAATGTGCTCCCACTTCAACTCGGGTATGGATAGCGGCTGTAATAATCTGTCCGTCCTCTGGTGCTCGGCCTTCACTTGTTGGCATACCAAACACTTGGCCACGAAACGAGCTATCTTCCGCTTCATTCCTTGCCACCAATAATACTGTCGTAAGTCCTGGTACATCTTAGTTCCTCTAGGATGAATAGAGTAATTCGAACTGTGTGGTTTTGCTATCAACTCCTGTCGTAGCTCTCCATTAGGAACATAAATGCGATCACCACATCGTAATGTCCCATCAGGATGAATCATTAATCTCGTCTGCCCTCCTGCTTCAGTCCTCTTCCGAAGTCGTTAGAATCTAGCATCCATGGGCAATGTTGCCTTGATCCTCTCTGCTAACGATGATTGCCCTCAGAGATTAGCTAATACGCCATCTGCTCCAGGTAATACTACCTCAATACCAAGCTACTGCAAGTCTCTAATCAACTCCTTCTACGTAGTCAAGAAGTGTGCCATGGGCTTACGGCTTAGTGCGTCTGCCACGACATTAGCCACGCCTGGATGATAATATAGCTCGATGTCATAATCCTTCATCAACTCCAACCAACGTCGCTATCGCATATTCAACTCTTTTTTTGTAAATACGTACTTGAGGCTCTTATGATCAGTGTAGATATCAACCTTCTCGTCGCACAAGTAGTGTCTCCATAGCTTCAAAGCAAAGATAAGCACTACGAGCTCTAGATCGTGGTTGGATAGTTCTTCTTATGCACTTTCAACTGTTTCGATACATATGCTACTAGACGACCCTGCTGCATCAGTACGCATCCTAATCCCTTCCCGAATGCATCGATGTAGATCACAAATCCTCTCGGGCCCGATGGTAATGTCAAAATGGGTGCCATGGTCAAGCGCTTCTTCAACTCGTCGAAAGCGGATTGACACTCATCTATCCATACAAACTCCTAATCCTTGCAAGTCAGTCAAGTCATGGGCCCCGCTATTCGAGAAAAATCTTCTACGAACCTTCGGTAATAACCCGCAAGTCCAAGAAAACTTCTCACCTTGGAAGCTGAAGTGGGAGCGGGCCATGCCTTGACTGCTGTAATCTTCTCTGGATCTACCGATATGCCGTTGCCAGTAATAATATGTCCAAGAAATGATACTTCCTTAGGAAATAACTCATACTTGCTAAGCTTATCAAAAAGTCGCTCATTTCTTAAGGTTTCTAAAACAATCCGTAGATGCTGCTCATGCTCCTCCTGACTCTTAGAGTAAATCAAGATATCATCTATGAAGACGACTACAAATTTGTCCAAGTGCTAGTGAAAGATCTTGTTCATTAAATTCATGAAAACTGTGAGAGCGTTGGTCAAACCGATAGACATGACCAAGAACTCGTAGTGTCCATACCTAGATCAAAAAGTCGTCTTCGCAATGTCTTCCTTTCGAACCTTGAGTTGGTGATAGCCCGATCGTAAGTCAATCTTGGAGAATACTTTTGCTCCACTCAGTTGATCAAATAGATCGTCTATACGCGGCAAGGGGTACTTATTCTTCACCGTTACTGCATTCAAAGCTCGGTAGTCGATGCACATGTGCACTATCCCATCTTTCTTAGGCAAGAAAATAATAGGCGCTCCCCATGGTGACGTACTGGCACGAATAAAGCCTTTCACTAATAAGTCGTCAATCTGCATTTTCATCTCTACCAATTCTTTGGGTGCCAGACGATACACTCGAGATGAAATAGGCTCGGCTCCGAGAATAAGCTCAATAGAAAACTTAATGTCTCAGTCAGGTGGCAGTCCTGGCAAATCCTCGGGGAATACATCCTCGAACTCGGTGATAATAGGGTGCTGAGGGGTGTCCTGCATCATCATATGAGTCCCTAATATGGGTGCATCACTACTCTCTCCTTCTTTCTTGGTGAACTCGAACTCTATCGCATTCGGTGGTCTAAAGACGATACCGCCCCTATGGCAGTCTATGAGCGCAAAATATTGGCTCAACCGGTCCATTTTGAGAACCACATCGAATGTAGGCATAGAGAATACAAGGAGTTGTGCTCTCATCTCTCTACCGTATATCACTACAGGGCAAAGTCTATAAACACCACTAACAGGTAAAACTCCTCCTCCAGTGAGGATTTTAATATTCTTAGATAAGGGTGTGATGGGAATGTTGTGTCTAGTGGCAAAACTAGTGGCTATGAATGAATGAGTGGCTCCAGTGTCAAACAATATAATGGCAGGAAATGAAGCAACTAAAACCATATCTGCTATGACCTCTTCCTCTGTCTCTATATCCCCAATAGCAAGTGATATTACTTGTCCATAATTCTGTCCTGGGCCCTGAGCTCTGACCTTGTTTTATTGTACGCCTTGGGGAAGGAATATTGGGCGAGGTGCTCCTGCTACGGGCCGTGGTGCTGAAAGAACTGGGGCTGTAGGCGTCGTCTTCTGCCGTGCATGTACTATTGTTTGTTGCTCCGGACAGTCCTTGAGCATGTGCTGGTTGGATCCACATCTCAAGCATAGTCTAAGGAGAGTCCTGCAGTCATTCTGAAGATGTCCTTGCTTTCCGCAGTAATGGTAAATGGGCTTCTGATAAGGTGAGGACCTCTGCTGGTGCTGTCCTGAGGATCTCCGGATAGGTTCACTTTGAGTAGCTTGGGCTGGTGTAACTACTGATGTTTGACGTCTCGATGTCTGCTGCTGCTCCTTGCGAATAATCTTCTGAGCACGAGCTTCTTCCAAGACAGCTGAATGGGAGACTCGGGACTGGGTAGTCGTATAAGACTTGAGCTCTGGTACAAGCCCCTGATGGAATCTTCTCACCTTCTCTAACTCTGTCGGGATCAATCCCATACTAAATCTACTCAGGCGATTGAACTCTGAGCCATACTCGTCAACTGTCATATTCCCTTGCTTCAAGAGAAGGAAATGGTCATACAGACCGTCTTAAACATGAATAGGGAAGAATCTCTCATAAAATGCATCATAGAATTGTTTCCAGGTGATCCCAGTACCTAGTCGTCTCTCTTCTTCCTTTCACCAGTGGTGAGCATTATCTTCTAACAGTAGGTCCACTGCTGTCATCCAATCTCGAACTGGCAACTGGGATGCCTTCTGTAGCTTCTTTGTACTAATAAGCCATTATGACACCTCTAGTGGCTTCTCCGTTCCTCTAAAGGCCTTGGGGTTCATATCTGTGAAATTCTTGATATAGCCTTCATAAGGATGCAGAGCCGGTACTGGTGCTGGTACTGGAGGTGGTGGTGGAGGTCTAGCCAAGGCTGCCATCATAGTCTGTCTCATCAGCTCAGTCTACTGCCACTGAGCCTGCATCATGGCGTACATAAAGTTGGAAGTAGGGCTTCCATCAGTCGGTGGTGGAGGCATCTGGGGTCCCGACTGTGGAAGAAACTGCTGAAGGAATGGTGGTAGTGGAGGCAGTGGTACATTCCCTTTTGATGGCATGGTAGTGGTCTGTCCAGCCTGGCTGACTGGGGGTGCTACAATCTCTGGGTGCGCCGTCGTCAGTGTCGTAATAGGCTGTGACTGTCCTGGCAAGTATAGTGTGACCAGAGTCATTGGAGGGTTATGTCCCTCCAGGGTAGTCTCTTCACCAGATGTAAGGGCCAAGGCTAAAGTGCATCCGCTTCTGAGATTCCTACTGTTGGCACGAGGAAGAATAGGACAATATTACGAAGGGTTAGGTGTGAGGTAATTCAAGTAATCAAAGGAATTTGAAAAGATAGAAAGTTAAGGGAAGTAGTAGTTCTGGATGAGAAATTCCTATTCCTATATGCAGGTGTAACGCCCCAGTCCTAAAATACTTAGGACTAAGTACGTAAACATGCCAGCTGTATACATACAAAGTATACTCCAATGTATAGAACCCCGTGTGTATACATAAGCTGTAAAATACAGTAAAACCATGATAACTAAATCTCATCCACAATCAATAAAGAATAATATTATAATCAACTGAAGAATTTATCATTTATTTATGTAGTTGGGCGGAGACAAATCCACTACCAACCAATTTAAAGGAAAGAAGATATACAAGAAAATGATCGATAAAATAGCAAGACGAACCAAGAGAAATCATCCTAGAAGAAATGAGGAAGATCACGGCCTTGGCTAGAACACCTGTGAAAAGTCACAAAGCACACACCTGGAGAGATAACCAAGTCCTCAGAGGGACGTAACAAGGTACATAAAGAACATGCCATATAATCTATGATATATAATAAAGAGTAAAAGGGGATGCATGCAATAGGGTGCCTACCAATTCTACAGTAAAAATACAGTTAAGAACAAACCTTCAACGCATGGGCACTCTGGCTCAGGTGCAGGAACTCAGGTATGGTCCCATCAAGATACCAGGGACCTCAAAGCATAACATTCCTCGAATGTCAAAGGCCAGCAGGAAATCAGGTATCAGGATCCAGGACCGTATCTCCAGTGGAGATAACCGGCAATAATAGGAAAGTGTATACGTGGCCCATACGTTAAGGAATTGTTCTCCCTATCCAATTCCTAGTAGGGTCACATCCATGACTCATAGAAACCTCTAGCAACTGCCAAGTCTACTAGCATACAATTCTATTGGCAGTTACTCCTAACCGTCGCACTCCTCATACGTATCGGTAGCCGACCGACTCCGCGAGTACGTGTGCTACATGTGACTCACATCACGTGATAAAGTATGTGTCAAGGCCGCATGAGATATACCAATACCTCATCAACAAAGGGGTGGTCACTAGACTAATTCAATGCAAGAAAAATAAATAAAAAGCAAGAAAAATGACCGACAAGGTCGCTTGCACCCAAGTGTGACCTGGACGCACAGTTTTATAATAACAACAAATAAAAAATGCTGAAAATAACAACTAAAAGTAAGGATATGTAAATCACAGAGTAAGTGGCAAGGTATCTCGCCTGATGGTGCAAAGTAGCAAGTCCAAAAAATCACAATGTCAGCTAAGAAATGTCACAATGTCCAAACAACTCCAGACGCTAAAACAAACATCAAAAATGTACTCGGTGTATAAGATATACCTAGGAAACGCCTGTCCAAAAGTCTAATTCTGGGACAGGAGCAAAATCATAATTTCGGATCAAAACGTACTCTCTTTTTAAAACTATTTTCTATTTTTCTATTATTACTCTATTTAAATATTTAAATTCTATTTTATTTATTATTTTTAATTAAAAAACTCTTTTCAATAATTCAATAATTTAGATATAATTATATACACATATATTTCCACATATATGTGTAAATAAATATATACACCTTAATAAATCCACAAATTCACACATACATATATACATATAAATATAACATATAAACTTACACACATACTATGCATTATACTCCTAATATTATGCATACATGTATTTTAGCAAAAATTTCTACACAAAACTAAATTTAAATATTTTAATGAATTAGGGGGTTTACATCCTACCCAACTTAAAGAAATTTCGTCCTTGAAATTAAAAATAATAATAATATCAAGAATTGCGAGGTTTTGTACGGAGGGATAGTAGGTACGTCAAATCGTAGCTTAAATTTTGAAAGGATGGAGGGGTGGTTGTCATAGGAATCCCAATTGACCTCATATTCTACAAGATGGGGTATGCTTCCTTTCAGACTCTACCCAACTTATGGAAGTTGGCCACCAGTAAGATCATTGTCATTACAAGACTTTGAGGAGGACAATTTCTAGGAAGGGGCACAAGAATAATGGACACTTCTGACCGCATTCTTGGATTCTAAGTGAGCCTCGATAACACCATGACGTTCTTGGTCAATAATTAACAACTATAAGAAATTTACTACAATCAAATATTGTCACTCTAGGGGTTATGCTTCTGACAAACTGGTAGCAACCTCTTGTTTGAATATACTAAGGTGTATCGGTTCAGAAGGATTCATTTTACGTCCAACATGGGAAACTAAGAAGTGAGCTTGAAAACTTCGGAAAGAAGAATTTATGGCCAAGTGATGAGAATCGATGATAATTAAAGAACCCAGGCTATAGAATATGATTAGGCACGTGTTTTGAAAACTCTTAAGTCATAATGACTAATATGTATGGGCTGATGTTTGGTGTGGGGTAGGAGGCTTGTGCTTGCTTGTTGGAAGGCATACGTCATAGGTGTGCTACATCTTACATAGATCTTGAGTATTCAGTTTAGTTAAGGAAATGGGTCGATATTTGCATGGGTGAAATCGAATAGATCGAATTTGGGTCTCTATGGTTTGTTTTAAGGAAACAATGTGTCATACACGTGGTGTAATTTAAATGGAGCACTGGAAAGTTTGTTTGTGTGGGACATGTATGTCATGTGAGTAGCATGACTAGTCTAGTTCGTGAGTGTGAACTTTGTCGAAGGGAAAAGGCTAGTGTTGTGCTTCAATTATCAAAATCACGATCGAGGGTATTAAATGATACGAATATAGGTCGACGTTATGAACCATTAAATTATTAGTTTAATTAGAACCAATCATTTTCAACCACTTGCTAATTCCAAAATCTTATGTTTCTTAGAGAGGCTTGTGATCTATTTGCCTCAGAAATTTTGCTCTTGATTCAAACAAAAATGATTCTATAACTGACTTGAAGAATTTAGGTTGTAATCTGTTACCGTAGTTATCTAAACGCACGAGCAAAGGGATATAGAATGCAAAATAAAAGGTCGTTTCATAAATTCCATATAGATGGAAGAACGGTCATGATAGTAATCTCATTCTGAGAGGTAGAGTATAATAAGTTCAATGTTCTACCCAACTTATAGAAGTTGGTTAATCGGGGAAAGCACAGTAATAGGGCTTCTAAGAAGGTCAAATTTCAAGAAGGTATATGGAAGTATGAGGTATTTCCAATCATAGTCACAGACTCTATAGAAAGTCTAGGTATTATCTATTTCATATGGCCCATATATTAACTAAGTTTGGTCAAGACAGTATGAAAGGTCTTGGTCAAGTATATCCGGAAGTAAGTTGGTACCGAGAGATGCATAACATAGGCTACGAAGAGATGCAGTTACGAAATGTATGGAAGGAGAATTAGTGAGCCGAGAGGTGGGGCCTACATAATAGGGGTGAGGGCCTATTTCATCAAGTTTGGTTTTATAGTCCCAATATGGCGATGGGCTATGATGGGTTTAACTGAGTCTCAATAGGTTCCCTAATTGGACTTCAATCTTTGATTGCATGAACTTTAGATTTTAATCTATAGTGACTGGACAAAATTTTGTGAAATTTTAAACCATCTCTATTAGGTTAGGGTAATGTAGAATAGGTTCAAATTCAAGTGGTTGGGCAAATTTCTCGTCGAATTGGTAGAATAGGTTCTGTAAGTCATTAGATGCGCCTTCCGTGACTTTTGTGTTAGCACACGAGGCCTCTATTGTGTGGCACACTAGTGGCATGTGTGTAGAGGGCTTCGAGTAGATCACAACCATATATTGGGCCAAAAGATTTGAATCAAGGTTGGATCTCTTACTGCAGTTCGAAAGTACATCGGTGTTATGGTAAGGGTTATCGCTAGTCCCTTTTGACCTGAAAGTCGTATCATAATAATAGAGTCCAAGGAGATGTGTTTGAGTGGGACATGATATGTCTACTTGAAGGTGGACTCGTTTAAGTTTTGTATATAAATTTTGTTTGAAAGGTAACAGCTAGTATTACACTTCAAATATCAAAGTCACGGTAAGGGACACCAAAAGATCTAAAAATAAAGTGGGAGTTCACGAGTCACTAATTTATCATCCTAGTGAGACCAATTTACCTCAATCAATCAGTGATCCCTTAATTCCTAAAAGTAAGAATGGCTTACAATCTATTCACTCTAGATACTAGGATATGGTTTTAGGAATAATGAGGTTAGGAATATTTGAGTCACGACATCGTACCTTGACCTTTGGTAATAATAAGTCACGATGTGATCAATAACATGATAGGGTAGTTGTGAATCAGTTTCGAGGATCGTACCCCGAGTCCTAATAAATAGAAATGATCACGTACAGTGGTGCCTGAGTCAATAAGATGGAATGACCCGCTTGTCCATGGTATACGAGAGTATCGGTGGGATAACGAACTCTAAAGCACGTCATGGGAAAGATCCCTAACAAATAAGTCGTGAATTTCTATTTGTGTCAAACCTGCCAGACTATAGTCACAAGGGTTCTATAGGTATTGAATGTAGTGCTCATGCATCACTTGTTGATTACTAATACAACATAATGACGGGGCGTCAAGCTACAGATTTTGGTTAAGCTGGTGAATGTGTTGTTCTAATACTATGTCACTTCTTAGATAATAGAATTTTGTACCTAGAGTAAAATCTGCTGAATCTCTAATCTTGGAATGGGTGTCTACCACAGTCCTTGCAATGCTTGTCCTTGTTTTGGTCTATTCATCTCTGTCTAAACTGTGGGGGCCTGGTCAAGCAAGGTTTGAGTTAAGGCATACGAGTTGCTAGTTCAGCCAAGAATCAAGATAAATATTTGGAGACTCACAATAATTGATTCCTAGAGATTAGATAGTCTTCTAGGTTTGTGGTTTACCCAAGGGTAAGATCTTACTCATTTTTCAAGCTCAAGTGACTAGAAGGTTACGATATTAGTATTAGGGTCGAGGGAAGGATGAGCAACTTTAGGCAAGGTTGTAGTTATATGGCTTGGCCGATGGTTGCTATACTTGTGCATATAACTACCATGGCCATGGGGATACTTTGTATCTATCTATCAAATACGAGCGTTCGTCTTTCCAATCGGTGAAAGACAAAAGCAATAAAGAGTTCAAGAAAGATATCATTGAATACAATTACGTGATTCAAAGGCAAATGTGTAATTCAAGAGAAATTGTCAATGTAGTCACTGATGAGATCCTAGATACCT
Source organism: Iris pallida (assembly GCA_029216955.1). Lineage (NCBI taxonomy): Eukaryota > Viridiplantae > Streptophyta > Magnoliopsida > Asparagales > Iridaceae > Iris > Iris pallida. Next base: position 18,307,053 of record JANAVB010004398.1, read on the forward strand.
CTATATCTCAATCCACGTGGGATAATCATATAAAGAGCGAACCAAGTGCACTATGGTTGATCAGACCAAAATACATTGATTCTAATTAGATAATGTGCTTGTAGGCGTCCCCAGTATACATATGTCCTGAACAAGCTCGACAAAGAATAAGCTTGAAAAACTAGGCTATAAATAGCGTCGTCATTTATGGTAGTTTAAAGTATAAGTAGGAGAGATCACGTTGAAAGTAGTAATAAATAGTTCGAGTTTCACAAGGATCTAAATCTTATCCGGTGTGCTTGCGTATACAGTCGTCCTACTGGTTCTTGTATCAGGCCTTGGTTGACCAATGGGAATGGGCTACAAAATCTCTATATTCTAGGTAAACATCTCTCCTACACTAGCATATATTCATTATCACTCTATTACACTTTAATACTAGGTTACAAGGATACGGGTGGTAGGTTGTAGTCATACTACTCAACTTATGAAGTCAACTAATAGAGTAATTGAGGATTATAACACGTACACTCGTATGAGTTATCTCCTAACCTCCCTATTCAGCACGAAAGAAGATAAGATTTACAGTGAAAGGAATCAAGCAGAAGGAAGACAAGATAATCGGACGAGAGTTCGAGATTTGGAATCAAGGGAGGAAGTCAAGGTTGTTGATGAGATTCCTATATCCTAATCCTATATGCAGGCTCATATTGGTACAGTAACGTAACCAAAGTGACAAACTCGACCTGCATGGGCCACCACAAAAACATGTAATGCCCTAGTCCCAAAATACTTAGGACTAAGTACATAAACATGCCAGCAGTATATATACGACGTATACTCTAATGTATAGAACCCCGTGTGTATACATAAGCTGTAAAATGCAATAAAACCATGATAACTAAATTTCATCCACAATCAATAAAGAATAATATTATAATCAACTCAAGAATTTATCATTTATACATGTAGTTGGGCGGAGACAAATCCACTACCAACCAATTTAAAGGAAAGAAGATATACAAGGAAATGATCGATAAAATAGCAAGACAAACCAAGAGCAATCATCCTCGAAGAAATGGAAAAGATCACGGCCTTGGCTAGAACACCTGCGAAAAGTCACAAAGCACACACCTGGAGAGATAACCATGTCCTCAGAGGGACGTAACAAGTTACATAAAGAACATGGCATATAATCTGTGATATATAATAGAGAGTAAAAGGGGATGCATGCAATAGGGTGACTACCAACTCTACAGTAAATATGCAGTTAAGAACAAACCTTCAACGCATGGGCACTCTGGCTCAGGTGCAGGAACTCAGGTATGGTCCCATCAGGATACCAGGGACCTCAAAGAATAATATTTCTCGAATGTCAGAGGCCAGCAGGAAATCAGGTATAAGGATCCAGGATCGTATCTCCAGTGGAGATAACCGACAATAATAGGAAAGTGCATACGTGGCCCATACGTTAAGGAACTGTTCTTCCCACCCAATGCCTAGAAGGGTCACATCCATGACTCATAGAAACCTCTAGCAACTGTCAAGTCTACTAGCACGTAATTCTATTGGCAGTTACTCCTAACCGTCGTACGCCTCATACGTCTCGGTGGCCGACCTACTACGCGAGTACGTGTCTTACATGTGACTCACATCACGTGATAAAGTATGTGTCAAGGCCGCATGAGATATACCAATACCTCATCAATAAAGGGGTGGTCACTAGACTAAGTCAATGCAAGAAAAATAAATAAAAAGCGAGAAAAACGACCCACAAGGTCGCTTGCACCCAAGTGTGACTTGGACGTAAAGTTTTATAATAACAACAAATAAGAAATGCTAAAAATAACAACTAAAAATAAGAATATGTAAATCAGAGAGTAAGTGGCAAGGTATCTTGCCTGATGGTGCAAAGTGGCATGTCCAGAAAATCACAATGTCAGCCAAGAAATGTCAAAATCTTCAAACAACTTCAGACGCTGAAACAAACATCAAAAAACGTACTCATTATATAAAATATACCTAGGAAATGCCTGTCCAAAAGCCTAATTCTGGAACAGGGGCAAAATCATAATTTTGGGTCAAAACGATGTCTGCCGTTGGACCCGTTTTGCTCCAAAACGGGTACCAAAGTCTATGGTCTCTAAAGTCATCAAACTACATGTCTACGGATTTTGTTTGAGGAGAGGAACTCAACGGTATGTCCAATTTTGGATTCCGATGAGTCGCGTACAAAATCGCTCGTTTGAGTGGGTCGCGGGCCCGTCAAAAAAGGGGTTCCGGTCGACCTTCTCAGAATCAAACCAAACTTGGCACACATGACCAAAATTTTGATTCGGACCCATTGGCGCAAGTTTCATCTTGATTTGACTACTGTACACGAAGTTAGGGCAAAGTTTGCAAATTGGCGATACAGGGGTATCTTGACGGATACGGACTGATTTCGTCGCACACACGCGACGAAACTGAGTTCCGTCAGTTTTCATATGTCTGCAACGTTTATACGCGCCTTTCGATGCATATAGCACGCAACCATGTCGTCCGGTTTTTCGTGGCGCACGCCGTATCGAGAAAATTTCAGAAATTTTATATAAGTTAACACAGTTTTTTCTCCAACTTCAACATCAATTTACTTTTTACACGTTAATCGAAACGACGATCAAGAAGATGTGTTGCGATCTCGGTTATGTTGTATTTTACTGTTTTCAATTAGTTTCTGCAAGTACTTAATGCACAGCAAAAAAATTGGCCGACAAGTTGTCATTTAGAATTACATTTAACAGTCCAAAAAAATATCATTTTTGCTAACTTTGGTTCAATTTTTCGAACCAGTTAGCTGGATATGTGAAATCCATCTAGAGGATCTCGAAGAGGGTCAAGTCTAATTTTCAAAAAACCTTACAGATCGAAAATCGGTGCTACGAGTAAAAAGTTACGTCGTCGGGAAGTAGGGTACCTTGAGTGGGAAAACTGCTTCGTGGATGACGAGGGGCTGACTTTCGATGCTTCGTTCGTCGCGTACACAACTACGTCACTGGTCGTAGGCGAAGAGGGTATGTTTTTTCGTAATTTTCGTTTTGGAAGTCTAGGATTTTGAGGTCTGTGGAGGAAGTTATCTATATAGCAAGTAGGGGCAAAACCTAGTAATTCTAGGATTAGTAATAATGCTATTATTTGAACCACAGGTTGGTGTTCACGGTTTGGGTTGCTGCTACTTGCAGCAAGCAAGGGAGAGGGGGGGCGCCCACTTAAGTGGGTGGGCTGTTGCTTTTTTTTTTCTTTTTTTTCTTTTTTTTTTCTTTTCTTTTCCTTTTTTTCTTTATTCTTTCCTTTTTTATTTCTTTTTCTTTTCTTTTCTTATTCTTTTTCATTTCTTTTTCTTTTTCATTTCTTTATATTTATTAGAAATTCTTTTTTAAACTATTTTTTATTTTTCTATTACTACTCTATTTAAATATCTAAATTCTATTTTATTTATTATTTCTAATTAAAAAAACTCTTTTCAATAATTCAATAATTTAGATATAATTATATACACATATATTTTCACATATATGTATATATAAATATATACACCTTAATAAATCCACACATACATATATACATATAAATATAACATATAAACTTACACCCATACTATGCATTACACTCCTAATATTATGCATACATGTATTTTAGCACAAATTTCTACACAAAACTAAATTTAAATATTCTAATGAATTAGGGGGTTTACGGCAGGCTTGTTGGGCACAGTCATGTAACCCAACAATATTTTTTTGACCTGCATGGGCCACCACAAAAACATGTAACGTCCCAGTCCCAAAATACATAGGACCAAGTGCATGAATATGCCAGCTGCACATATACAAAGGATACCTCGATATACAGGAACCCCGTATACATACATAAGCTGTATAATAAATCATCACAGGCCAGAATAATGTAATCTAATCTCATCACAGCTCAACACATAAGATAGTAAAGTCCAGATTATAAATGAGTATATCAAAAGATAGTCGGGTGGTCATTTCCACTCCAAACAGCTATGATAAATAGTCACTATGATCTGAGTCCAACCTCTGCAAATAGAAATATAAAGAGATGTAAAAATATCCGCTAAAATGTCTCAAGGAAATCAATAAGCTAGAAGTCAGCGGGTGATGCCTCGTCATTAATGTAGGATGGATCCAGTGTCGCTCCGTACTCCTGCGGGAAATCGTCTAATCCTGGGGAGATAACCAGATCTTCAGAGGGACTTAGCAAAATAGAAGAAAATACCATGCCATATAAACTGTGATAATATAACAGAAAAGAAAGGATGCATGCAATCGGTTTCCTGACCAGTTTACTGTGAATATGCAGTTTGAGAAACAATCCTTCGACGCATGAGCCCTGGCTGAAGATGGGATCGGCATAGTTCCCATAAAGGGCACCAGGGCCTACGTCTATAATGTCCAAAGATCGTCAGTGGGCATCATGTGTAAGGGCTACGTCCATAACGCTCTGGAAAGCGTTAGAGGGCACCTGGGGAAAGCGTTTTCAGAGGAGCGCACAGGTAATCAGGAAAGTGCAAAGAAGCCCATACGTCAGGTATTGTTGTCCCTATCAAATGCCTAGTATCATCATCTCCATGACTGATATGAACCACTAGTTACTGCCAAGTCTTCCTACATGTAATTCTATTGACAGTTACTCCTATCTGTCGTATGCTCCATACGTATCGGTGGCCAGCCGACTATGCGGGTATGTGTCCTACATGTAACTCACATCATATGGTAAAATAAGTGTCAAGGCCGTATGGGATATTCTAATACCTCAACAACAATGAGTGGTCACTAGGCTAAGTCAATGCAAGAGAGTATAAATAAAGCGAGAAGACGACCGATAAAGTCCCTTGCACCCAAGCGTGACTTGGACGCACAGTTTTATAACATCAACAAGTAAGAAATGCTGAAAATAATAACTAAAAATAAGAATATAATAATCACAGAATAAGGTGGCATGGTATCTTGCCTGGTGGTACGAAGGTGGCAAGTCCAAGAATCACAATATCCACAAAGAAATGTCACAATCTCCAAACAACTCCGGATGCTAAAACAAACATCAAGAACATACTCCGAATAAGTGATATGCCTAGGAAATGCATGTCCAAAAGTCTCATTTTGGAACAGGGAAAAAATCATAATTTTGGGTCAAAACGATATCCGCCGTTGGAACCGTTTTGCACCAAAATACGTGCCAGTATCTACGGTCTCTTAAGTCATCAAACTATAAGTTTGCGAATTCGGTTTGAGGAGACGAATCCAATGGTATGTCCAATTTTAGATTCTGATGAGCAGTGCACAAAATCACCCATATGGTTGGGTTGCGGGCCCGCCAAATTTTGCGCTCCGATCAACCTTCTCAGATTCAGACCAAACTTGGCATACAGGATCAAAAAATCGATACAGTCCTGATGGCGTAAGTTTCGTGTCGATCCGACGAACGTGCACGAAGTTATGGCCAAGTTTGCAAAATGTCGATACGGGGATATCTCGACGAATACGTACTGATTTTGTCACGCACACGCAACGAAATCGGGTTCCGTCAGTTCCCACACGTCGACAACATCCATGCGCGCCTTTCGATGCGTACAGTGTACGACTACGTTGCCCGATTTGTCGGGGCACGTGCCGTATTGGCTAGAATTTTTAGGTTTCTAATGTTTTTTAATATTTTTAAAGCGATTTTTCTTCGAATTTTAGCATCAAATAAGTTCTTGCATACTTCATGAAAACTAACTCTACCAGGTGGGTTTTGATCCCCTATATGTTGACTAGGTTTGCCTATAATTAGACTTCAAAAATTGTTCATTGGTTGCAAGTAAATGGCCTTCCAATTATTACCCCTGGAATTGAATTCTGTCCTATTTGTGACAGGTTTTTCATCAACTTCAACCCAATTTCTGTTTTAATCTAGATGGAAACGACCTGTACAATTTTACAGGGCTTAAAGGGGGTTAGGTTGTCTTCTAAACGAATTAGTTAAGTCGACTTTTTGTCGAGTATCGAAGAAAAAATCATCACGAGAAAATTGATACCTGGACTGCGGCTGACAACAGAGTTGGCTCTATTTCTTGAGTCGGTCGACGGTCCGGGGTGCTCCGACGGGGGACGGCGAAGGCAGGCGGTCGAGTGGCTGCACGAGGGTGGTAGCGCTCATTAGGAGTTGGCGAATTGGGTTCGGGTGTGTGTAGATGGAAAGCTTATTTGAAGAACCCTAAATTTTGCTCATTATATATATATGCATTTTAAATCCCAATATGGGTCGGATTTGCATTCGACGAATATAAGGAGTGCTCAGGATTTCCTATACGAATTTTGGGTAGATAGGATCGGAGGGAAGCCCTCAGGGATTCGGCAAAATCAGATTCGAATTGAATTTGAAATAAAAATTTCGACTATCCCTTAGAAGCAGGGGTTGGGAGAATTGAGGTACTGTTCATTCGTGAACTGTATCTCGGTTCAGTTACCATTATTTATTTATTTTACTAAACACTTTTTTTTATATATATTAAGCTTATATGTAAATAAAATTATAATTAAGGTTATATATAACATATGAATATATATAAAAAATTGTCAATAATTTAAAATAAATTTCTAAACCCTATATGCTTCAATAGTGTCTACTACCAAATTCTTGTAAGCAACTACCCATAAAATTTGTAAATATACCTATATATACCTCCTAATATATATAAAGTTTATTTATATAGAAACTACTATAATTCTAATATGATTAAATAAATTCATAATCCCAAAATAGGGGTATTACACACCAGCCTTCCTAGATGAGACAACAACCGAAGCTCCGCTGAGGGTGCAACTTAAGGGAAAACCTCCCTAAGTGTCGGCTTCTCTTATAGCCAAACTGCACGGAAGAGCACCAGCCCCAGAGACACCAACTGAAGCACCTCTGAAAGTATGCCTCAAGGGGAAACCACCCCAATCGTCAACTCCCCTCATGGTCAAGCTACAGGGGAAGGCTCCGGCATCCCTCCCAGCGCAGGTTCAGGAGCCAATACGGGTCAGACTCCCGAGGAACTCTCTAGAAACACGGTCTGTCAAAACATCAACTCTTTGGTGGCAAAAATCCAGCCAAAAGCCACATAATCTCCCAGGGCTACTCCGATCCTCACTGATGAAGAGCTGGAAGATTACATATCTGCTAATGTTGACGCTCCTTCTTTAGATGATGTAATTCCTCGGGATAAGATTTCTTACTTTATCAGTAAAGGTTGTCTTTGAATTACTCTAGTCTTCTACAATGGAATGCCATATATACCTTAGATAATGCTTTAACATCATTACAACACAAGCAACGACTATAAATAATATAAATCGAGTGGTCCCGTACCGAGGGGATTGCTATATAGTGCCGCCCCGGAACAAGGACGAGAAACCTATCATCTTCCACAAAGTTAAGCATTATCAAGACCTCTCGCTAGTCGAACCAGAACATGATACCGATAGAATGCAAGTATATCGGTACACCAATCAAGCAAAGTACCACATCCAGAAGATGGTTTATGACTTGAAAGGCGACAAAGGCCTAAACTATGGTAAAGGCCGACACCTTCCCTTACGACTCCCGATCCCAAAAGGAAAGCTACGGGATTATTTTTACAGCACTCGACGGGGGTAGGCTATGTCACACCGCTGACAACCCCAGAGAGTTCAGAAGCTGAAGAGGTCATACACTCTCACTCATCCGAAGCTTCAACTTGGGACTCTGATGCCAACAACGGTCCAATCTTCAGAAATGTGTTGTCAGTCAACATGATGTCTGTACATCTTTCGGAAGAAAAAGAGGACGACCAGATACCGAAATTCTTCGAAGAGGAATCCTGGGCTCAACGCTTAGGTGCATAGTGGGAATCTCATTTCGAACAATGGGAACCTCCTACCGAAGATAAAGTCAAACAAATTGACTTCGGCGATGAATCCTCGCCCATAACCATCTTCATCAGCAAAAGCTTGGCAAGGGAAAATCGCGAATCCTTGATTCAACTTACCAAAGAATATATCGACGTCTTCACCTAGAGCTGTGAGGACATGCTGGGTCTAGAGCCGCAAATCATAATGCATAAGCTTAATATCTAACCCAACGCTAAGCCTTTTAAGCAACAACAGTAACGCTTCCCTCCTAATGTCATGGACACTATCAAAAAAAGTAGAAAAACTCATAGAAAGTGGGTTTATTCGCAAGAAGGAGCATCCAGACTGGGTGGCCAATATCGTTCCTATTACTAAAAAAATAGGAAGATCCAGTCTGTATCGGCTTCAGGGACCTCAACTCCGCTTGTTCAAAAGATGAGTTCCCTCTTCCAATCATCGATGTGATGATAGACAATACCTATGGCTTTGAATGTATGTCCTTCATGGACGAATATTCGAGATACAACCAGATCAAGATGTACCCGGATGAGGAGAAGCACACATCATTCAGGACTCCAAAGGGAATTTTATGCTACACAGTAATGCCCATGGGCTTGAAGAATGTAGGGCGACATACTAGCGAGCTATGAGCACAATCTTCCACAAGCATCTTCGCAAGACATTCGAATGTTATGTTGATGACATCGCTGTCAAAAGTCATCTACGAGGTAATCACTTGCAAGATTTCAAGAAAATCTTCGATCTCATACGAGCACATCTGCTCAAGATGAACCCAGCTAAATCCTTCCTAGGCGTTTCCAGCGGTAAATTCTTGGATTTTATCATCACTGCGAAGGGTATCCATGTTAACCCCGAGAATACCAAGGCCATCCTTGACATGAGTCCTTCGAAGAACTTAAGAGAACTTTGAGGCCTATAAGGTCGTCTCGCATACGTCCGAAGGTTTGTAGAAAATCTATCCGGACGATGCAAACCCCTTACCAAACTCATAAAAAAGGGAGTCTCTTATGTCTGGACGAAAGAGTATCAGAAGGCATTTGACGACATCAAAGCAGGACAACGATGCAGGGTACCAGCAAGCTATCTACTACCTAAGCAGGAAAACCCTTCCTACTCTATGTCCGTACAATAGATCATTCTTTCGGTGCTCTACTGGCTCAGAACAACGATGTAGGCCACGAGCAAGCTATCTACTACCTAAGCAGGATAATGATCGGGACCGAACACCAGTACAACCCCGTCGAGAAAGAATGTCTAGCTCTGGTATTTTCCATTCAGAAGACTCGTCATTATGTATCGGGTTAGACGATCCATGTCATCTCCCGAGTCAATCCACTCAGGGTCCTCATGACAAAGCCAATAGCACTAAACTCTCGGTTAACTACATGGGAAATACTATTGACACCATACGATATGGTATTCGTTCTATAAAATGCTGTCAAAGGTCCACTGTTGGCCAATTTCTTAGCTGCACATCCAATCCGAGAGTCATCCAAGCTCTACGATGATATTCCAGATGAAGTGCTAGAATCCAATGTTGTCGAAGGAAACTCTGTCTGGCGGATGTTCTTCGATGATGCCTCATTGTGGGAGTGGGGGTAGACTTGATCTCTCCAGACAAACTAGTTATCCAGCGTGCCTATTCCCTCACAGATCCGTGCTCCAATAATGTGGCAGAGTACAATGCCCTTATTATAGAACTCCAGTTAGCCTGACAATTAGGGATAGAATGCCTCGAGTCCTATGGCAATTCAAAACACATTGTCAACCAGGTCTGGGGACATTATGCGGTTCGCCAAGAGGACCTGATTCCTTATCATAAAGCAGCTTTGGACATTATTTCAACTTTTACCGAGTTCTTCATAGAGCACGTACCTCGGTTACAAAATCTGGAGGTAGATGCTCTGGCTGGCCTTGCTACCTCATTGGCGATAGCTCTCGGAACTCAACACTTTGTTACAGTGATTGGCCGGGATCTAGTATCCTAAAAAGAACTTGTGCATGTGTCTGAACCATTCCATACCTACAGACGCCAGTGTCGACATCAGATACTGGCAGTTTTCATTCATGGATTCTGCGACCTATGGGATCTTGCCAGACGATCCAAAGGAAGCCGTATCTGTCAAAAGATGCTCTATCTGATTCTACTATGACACAGCTACCAAATTGTTGTATCATCGTTCTTACGACAGGCTTCTCTTTCGATATTTATCAAACGAAGAGGCAGCCGAGGCTCTTCAGGAGGCTCACGATGGCTCCTGTGGAGCTCATCAACCCCGCCCTAATCTACTAGACTGACTCCGATATATGGGCTATTACTGGCATACTATAATGGCAGATGCTATTGAGTACGCCAAAAAGTGTCGTATCTGCTAGCAGTACGCTGACTTCATCCATCGACCCTTAGCGTTTCTATATCCTACGGTCACCTCCTGGCCATTTGAAGCCTTGGGTATAGATATAGTTGGACCTATTAGCCTTCCAACATCCAGAGGACATGCTTTATCTTAGCAATCACCGATTACCTTTCTAAATGTGCAGAAGCAGTATCCTTATCATAGGTGAAGAGCTCGAAGGTGATTAGCTTCATCAAACATCACATCATCTACCATTTTGGGGTACCCCGGAGGATCATCCATGACAACAGCCTATAATTCATAAGTCATGCATTCAATAGGTTCTACGATAAATGTGACTGGGAAAAAAAATTAGATGAATGCCTTTGGGCTTACCGTACAATGGTATAGACTCCGATGGGCAATATACTGTTCTCTCTAGTCTACGGGAGCGAAGCAGTGCTGCCTCTTGAAATCCAGATCCCTTCACCACGAGTGGCCATTACAAACCAGCTTACGGAGGAAGACAATCAACGTCGCCAATTACAAGATTTGGAGGTGCTGGACGAAAAATGCCTCTTGTCTCAACAGCGTATCGAGCTCTATCAGGCTCGTATTTTATCGACTTTCAACAAGAAGGTCAAATAAAAGACTTTTCAAGTAGGTAACCTTGTCCTATCAGTCAGAAGGCCAATGGTGATGACTCATAAGACACCAGGAAAAATTAAACCCAATTGGCAAGATTCTTTTATCATTAAGACGGTGTACTCTAATGGGACCTACCGACTCGCAAAACCTAACGGAGACTTGTTCATGCTGCCAACTAATGGCAAGTTCCTAAAGAAGTACTATTCTTGAAAACCTCCAATATGTACTTCCATATCCCCAGTAAGAAAAATCTATGAATTTTACCATCAAATTCATACCCTTTGTCTAGAACCCAGCTGTTCCGGGACATTCTCTTGTCAATCCCTGTAGAAAATATTCATGTTTATATCACCTCTGAGTTGTTTCCTACATCCTCACAAACCTCAATCTTCGTTCTCAGTAAGATGAAGCGAAAACCAGTGTTTACTACATCCATATTACCTCTGAGTAAAATACCCCCATTTAAAAACCACCGTGTTGCTACACCCTACCTATAGAACATCCACGTTCATATCACCTCTGAGTTGTCCTTTGCATCCTCTTTTTACCACATCCATATCACCTATGAGTGAGTCCAACCCCATGTTTACCACGTCTATATACCTGGCTCGGATCTGGAATGTAGCATCGAAGCTGGGACACGTGGAAGATGTCGTATACTCCCTCCAAGCAAGCTGGAAGCGCTAGTCGATATGCCACCTCTCTAATCTGTATCGTCACGTTGAAAGGCCCAATGTATCTGGGACTGAGTTTCCCGCCTCTGCCAAAATGAATGGTGCCTCTGGTTGGTGAGATCTTCAGGACCACTCTGTATCCTACTACAAACTCCAGTGGCTGTCTGCTGCTGTCCGCCTATTACTTCTATCGATCATGTGTAACTCTGAGACGCTCTCTGACCAGTCTAACCTTCTCGGCCGTATCTATCACCATCTCTGGCCAAAGTAAAGCTCTTTCGCCAACGTCATCCCAAGATAAAGGTGTACAACATCTCTGTCCATATAGTACCTCAAACAGTATCATTTCGATGCTAGCCTGATAACTGTTGTTATAGGAAAACTCCATAAGATGCAAGTGATCCTCCCATAATCCGTCGAAGTCAAGAACGCAAACCCGTAACATGTCCTCCAATGTCTGGATGGACCTCGCGGACTGCCCGTCTGTCTGTGGATGATAAGCGGTGCTAAACTTTAACTGTAAACCCAAGCTCAGCTGAAGACTCCTCCAGATGTGTGATATGAAGCGGATGTCTCTTTCAAAAATGATACTTATTGGCACTCCATGAATCTGCACGATCTGACACATGTAGAGGTCTGCAAACTTCTCGGTCAACAGCCTTACCTTGAAAGGAATAAAGTAAGCGGACTTTGTCAATTTGTCCATGATAACCCAAATAGCATAATTGCCACCGGACGTACGTGGTAAACCAGAGACGAAGTCGATGGTTATATGTTCCCACTTCCACTCCAAAATAGGTAAAGGCTGGAGTAATCCTGCTGGTCTCTGGCGCTCCGCTTTGACTTGCTGGCATACAAGGCCTCTAGAAATGAATCTGGCAACTTCCTGTTTATCCCATACCACCAAACATACTCTCGCAGATCCTTATACATCTTGGTAGATCCAGGATGAATAGAATATTGCGACTGGTAGGCCTCCTGCATAAACTCCTCCCATAAATCCTTGAGCACACACAACTGGTTTACATGTCTCAGGGATCCATCCTCTACAACGGTGAAGTCGTCAAGCAATCCTGCCTCTGCAAGACCTCTGAGACATCGGAGCCCCTCATCTAGAAAATAGGCCTCCTTGATCTTCTCTATCAGTCTCGACTGTATCTACAAGTGCATCAGCTGCCCTCGAACTCCTGGAAGAACAATCTCGATCCCCAGACTCTCAAGATCCTCTAGAAGATGTCGGTCCATAGTAAGGAATATAGCAACAGGATATCGACTAAGAGCATCTGCCACCACATTTGCCTTTCTCGGATGGTATTGTAGATTGATGTCAAAATCCTTCATGAGTTCTAGCCATCTTCGCTGCCTCATGTTCAGTTCCTTCTGAGTGAAGACATACTTCAGGCTTTTATAGTCCGTGAAGATGTCTACTCTCTCTCCATACAAATAGTACTTTCACAGTTTTAAGACAAAAATGACTGCTGCAAGCTCCAAGTCATGAGTAGGATAACACTTCTCATGAGGCCTCAACTGTCTAGAAGCATAAGCAATGACCTTCTTGTTCTGCTCTCGCACACATCCCAAGCCTGTTCCTGATGCATCGTTGTAGATGACGAATCCTCTAGATCCTGATGGCAAAGCTAAAATTGGAGCTGAAGTGAGTCTTCTTTTCAATTCTTCAAATGCTGACCGACAGGCGTCGCTCCAGATGAACTCCTCGTCCTTCCGCGTAAGCTTGGTCATTGGCTCTGCTATCTTGGCAAACTCTTTCACGAACTTCCGGTAGCATCCTGCTAGCCCAGAAAACTATAAATCTATGTTACTGACTGTCATGCCCCGCTCTCGCAGGAGCGATTATCCTCGCTAAGGTGTGATGCCGCACGAGCCTAGATTGTGCTCGTGTAAGGCGGGTTCCATAACGGCCGATTACAGCGGCTGCGACGGGGTCGTCGCACAGAACTCCCAAGTAGAGACAATAAACACACAGCGGAAATTAAAACGAAACACAAGTTACTCAAAAGATAATCTTTATTGATATCGACACAACGGTTACATTGGGGGCGCAAGGCCGAGATTACAATCACTCAAATACACTCGTCTCACATTACAAATCACTCTGCTCTCTCTCATCTCTCGGTACAATACTTGAATCCAGCAAAAGCTTCAGATGGCGATGTCTATACATTATGTTTCGTATAAGTCTTCGATCTATGCGGCCGCACACTTCGAATCGCCAAGGAACTCTGTGCCTCGACGCATCCATGCGAGCTCCGCGCCGTGAGCTTCTACCTGTGCCTGCATATGGAAACTGTGTGGGTGTTAGTACTCAACTGTACTGGTGGAGTGAGCTCCTTGCCCACCCATACAAAACCGACACGTTTATTTTACTTTGTGCAACACATGCCCCTTTACGATTGTCTTTCTAGTCTTTCCTTAGGATCGATTTTAGGACCGACGCCTTGGTCTATTTTATGTCTCTAGACCGCCACCGTGCCTTTGCACTAATAACGTACTCATACTTTACCGCTAGACCTTCTCGTCACAATAACTTCAACTTATCGCCTCGTGCTTGCCTTTCGTGCCATACTCTGGGACATAACGACTCGGTCGTGCAATGAACTCGATTCGTGCTTTAGTATCACTGAGGCAGTGCCTCCTCGCTTAGTCTTGCCTATACTCGTGTTGTGACAACACGGCCGTGCCTCACATCTCGAGGTCGTGCCCGGCAACTCAATATAACTCAACCAATATTCTCCCTACGGCCCTTCCAGACTTAACTCGAAACGTATAACCCAACTTGTGGAACCGATGTTAAAAACTCAAGCACGATGTCGTATCTCGTGCCGAAGTACGTGTCTTTTCATATAGCCGAATCGTAGGCTTTATAATACTTTAGGTGCAACCGAGCACACATTTCACAACACACCGCATACCGTGCTTACGCTTCCTTTGTTATGATCGACACCATGCATGCGGATTCGCCGCGTAGCACGCCAATTATCTATATAAAAGGCCACTGGCATGACAAGCCAACGTGGACATAGCTCGGGTAGGCGGCGGGTCCTTCAGCGCAGGTAGCGAGCCCCGTTGAAAGCCCCCGACTACCCACATAATAAAAGCATGTGCTGCTATAACGTCTACCCCCTAGGATGACTGGGCCCGGTGCCCCGGCGTATAACCAGTCTAGGCAGAAATCCTTGTCGACAAGGTGTCCAATGACCACGCACCTACGAGACATCTAGACTCACGTAAATGCATAGCCTAATTTGTTGGTACGACTGGAACTATACTTAGCAACTCGTACTCTGAACCACCCTATACATTACGTGCATCGAGGTCGCGAGACTCCCAACCGAGGGACCGCCTCGAAACATCTTAACGTGGATAGGAACGCGAGACTCCCAATCGAGGGACCGCCTCGAATACTTATTTGAACTCGAGGGAACGACTACTACGTAGCCTTCCAACTTAACTTGAACAAAACATGTTCCTTAAGTGCCATAGACTGTGGCTAACTTTACATCGTGCCAACCGTGGCTCGTGCCTTTAGCTGACTTCCGTCTTACGCGACACTATCACCCAAGTCATACGTTATATGACGGCCCGTGAGATCGTGGGACTATTTAACTTGACAACCGCAGAAAGAGCGGGACGGCACTTGGAATGACTTAGGTCGATCGGCATAACTTTACTTAACTTACTCAAGCCTACAACTTAACCCGAGGGATGAGCCAAGGCTATGCCAAGCCTTGCGCAGTAGAAACGTGCATGCTTTATCGAGCATTTATGCGGGCGACGCCTATGACTTAGGCTAACTCGTAGTTTGTATCGAATACCAACTCTCCTTCTCCCAAGCCACGAGACGAAGGACCGAGTGTCATTTTCAAAGCACGTCGTGCACCAACTCTAATCCGACCGTAGGACATTTTCCATGTTCTCAACTCGATTTGACCCGTCGGGATTATTCCCTTAGCTATGTGGATTCGTCTCTTTTATTATCAAGCCTATTGTGCAAGTTAAAAATATACGAATTATTAAGTGAAGGCTGAGATGAGGCAAGTTCACCGAAACTACCCCACCTGAGCGATGACTTCGAGTCACAGTTGTAAGGCCAAGTCCGAACGCCGTCGGCGTTTCGATTCCTCCGATTGACTTCGTGGGACGGGGCACTACAACATACACCACTCAGAACAAGTCTCGTCCTCGAGACTTTCCTGAAGGCATACCACCCTACTATTTCTATGGCCAAGACTTAATCGTACATACTCTGTCTACGTGTTTCTTCGATTCCGAGCCACGCTCGTGCTTATCGCTAACTTAGTCGTAGGGCACACCAACCGATCAACCAACATTTGAACTCATCTCAATGTAATGATCGTGTTACCGTCAATATTTTTTAGAAACTTACGATCTCAATATCCTCGACACTTTCTCGTTCCTCAAGTCTCACTTGATTCAATGTATTACTTAGTTGGATCGTGCACATATTCCAGGCGTCCCCAAAATACATGCATTTCAGCCAAGCCTCGTGATAGAGAATCTGCCATCACCACTCGAGTCGGATCGTGTACATATTCGGGCGTCCCTGATATACGTGCATGTAAACCGAGCCTCATGAGTGGTGCCTCCGCTATTTTCTATCGTTTCGCACACGGACGTCTTCCGAACCGCTAGGCTATGTCTTTCGTCAGCATTGGAATCATAGTTTCCAAACAACGATATCAACACTGACCCCATCCTATGGTCAACCAAATCGATGGTACAGGGTTTTCTACCCAAGCTCGCATCACTCCGATTTCTAAACATCGAGCATTGATTCCCTACACACATCCTATTATTCGTCGTACGGGGTACGAGTCGTTCAGTAAAGCCATCCTACGATAACTCACGTTTTAACCAATTTCACGTCATATCAATATCATTCGTTCATCAAGCCGTTTCGCATAGTTTATCTCTTCGAACACGTTCGACATTAGTTCGTCTATCATTCACTCTCAAATCAAGCACGCTATGACACAATTCATCTCTAAACCGTAGTTCACATTTCACGTTTCCGAAATCATCTATTCCAATTCACGTAATCGATCACAAGGTCGTCTGACTTAACAATATGTTGCACCCCAATCTCACGTGAGTCAGATTATCTACGGTGGGTACGAATCACCATGCACGCTCCCGCGAGATAATCATTCTCATCGGGACGTAACTCTTGTTTGTGTCTAGACTAGTTCATTCTCGATACGCGGATTGGACCTACTCGATCCTCACGTTTCATTCAGTCATCAATCGCAAGTCCTAACATCCTCGAGTTCTCCTTCGCATCAAACCGACAAGTCGGGACAATCGAAGTTGCCGTAGCCTGATTTTTCGAGTTCGATCATTCCCGCGACATGAATCACCATGTCAGTGTTCACGTGAAACGATCGCCCCAAATCTGATGCGACGCATGTGCGAGGTTAGAGTTGCGCTCGTACAAGACAAGACCGTCGATGCTGTGGTTATCCGCATAACCATTAAGATACGATCACTTTCATCCAACATTTGTCCCAAATCAAAATCTTAAGTATTACATCCATCGGAATGATAACCCTTGTACGATCGTCATTCACCGTGTCAGAGTGCCCCCGAGTTATCGCATATCGATCTTTGATACGCCTCAATATCATCGACGATATGCGTAACCTGACGATCTTCCTTTGCAACGAATTTTGAGTCGTACGAATAATGCTATCGTCCGACTGGATAATCTCCTCGAATCGTTCATAATATCAATTTCTTCAACCCAAATTCACGTATCGTTTATCCGTCTATCTTAAGTCATCGACCAAAGTATTTTTTCAATTCGCATTATTCCTTGCTAACTCAAACCATCGAGCACATCGATTTCAATCCTCAGAGTCGTTTGCGTAACTTTTAAGTCAAACCTTTCGTGCACGCTATCTTCCCGTCGTGCTAACTTTTCGTATACTATCCGTATCAATTTCTTCAATCAAGTCATCCATTTATTCTATCGTTTATAATTTTTATTCAACCATTTCGTAACTCGCACTATCGTTTACAAATCGTCCGAACGGTATCTCGTTTGCGACTCTCGAATCATGACCAACTAAGCGCTACTCGTTCTAAGGCTTTGCGATATCATCGCTTGTGGACGTACTCGTACTATCCGTAATTTCTTTAGTTTTGCCTGAACAATTTCTATAACGTCCATACACCAATCAGGGTCAAGTCATTCTACAAATCCTCAAAATTATCATTCGAATCAAAATGGACTTCCTTGAATCCCGTTCGAACCATTTCTCAAATTTTAAGCATGCTCATCTATATCGCATAGATGTTATCGTCGCTCGATAGCACTCTATCGGTAGCCACTCTAAGTATAGTTTCGTTCCCGACCGAGCGGTACTCAATATCGCTCGCAACTTGATTGCACCAAAAAGTCGGGGTGCACGATACGCGACAAAACTTAGCCAAAAGGTCGTGCGCATAACCATCCCGTATGGACTATACTCCGAGTTTTCACACTTATTTGCTAATGTTGACGTAGGACTCGTTAGGTACGCACGCGACTCACTAACTTTAGCACGTGTTTTCTATCAACTCAAGGTCGCAACCGTTCGGCCCAAAGGCCATCACCTATCGATGCGTTCGATTGAACGCTTGTACGAGCTTTCGAAAATATTAGACTTATTGTATGGACATGCCGAGGGACGTTTGAAAGAGAGCGCACCAACGATATCAACTTGCGGAAGCAACATTTCAGAGTTTACAGAAACAACGGAGTTAAAGAATTCAATCGATAGTCCAAGGACGTAAAGCCGTGCTCTGATACCATTATGTCATGCCCCGCTCCCGCAGGAGCGATCATCCTCGCTAAGGTGTGATGCCGCATGAGCCTAGATTACGCTCGTACAAGGCGGGTTCCATAACGGCCGATTACAGCGGCTGCGACGGGGTCGTCGCACAGAAGTCCCAAGTAGAGACAATAAACATGCAACAGAAATTAAAATGAAACACAAGTTACTCAAAAGATAATCTTTATTGATATCGACACAACGTTTACATTGGGGGTGCAAGGCCGAGATTACAATCACTCAAATACACTCGTCTCACATTACAAATCACTCTGCTCTCTCTCATCTCTCGATACAATACTTGAATTCAGCGGAAGCTTCGGATGGCGATGTCCATACATTATGTCCCGTATAAGTCTTTGATCCATGCGGCCGCACGGTTCGAATCGCCAAGAAACTTTGTGCCTCGACGCATCCAAGCGAGCTCCGTGCCACGAGCTTCTACCTGTGCCTGCACATGGAAACTGTGTGGGTGTCAGTACTCAACTGTACTGGTGGAGTGAGCTCCTCGCCCACCCATACAAAATTGACATATTTATTTTACTTTGTGCAACACATGCCCCTTTACGATTGTCTTTCTAGTCTTTCCTTAGGATCGATTTTAGGATCGACGTCTTGGTCTATTTTATGTCTCTAGACCGCCACCATGCCTTTGCACTAATAACGTACTCATACTTTACCTCTAGACCTTCTCGTTACAATACCTTCAACTTATCGCCTCGTGCTTGCCTTTCGTGCCAAACTCGGGGACGTAACGACTCGGTCGTGCAATGAAATTATTTCGTGCTTTAGTATCACTGAGGCAGTGCCTCCTCGCTTAGTCTTGCCTATACTCGTGTTGTGACAACGCGGCTGTGCCTCACATCTCGAGGTCATGCACGACAACTTAACATAACTCAACCAACATTCGCCCTACGGCCCTTCCAGACTTAACTCGAAACGTATAACCCAACTTGTGGAACCGGTGTTGAGAACTCAAGCACGATGCCGTATCTCGTGCCGAAGCACGTGTCTTTTTGTATAGCCGAATCGTAGGCTTTATAATACTTTAGGTGCAACCGAGCACACATTTCACAACACACCGCATACCGTGCTTACGCTTCCTTTGTTACGATCGACACCGTGCATGCAGATTTGCCGCGTAGCACACCAGTTATCTATATGAAAGGCCACTAACATGACAAGCCATCGCGGACATAGCTCGGGTAGGCGGCGGGTCCTTCAACGTAGGTAGCGAGCCCCGTTGAAAGCCTCCGACTACCCACGCAATAAAAGCATGCGCTGCTATAACGTCTACCCCCTAGGATGACTGGGCCCGGTGCCCCGGCGTATAACCAGTCTAGGCAAAAATCCTTGTCGACAAGGTGTCCAATGACTACACACCTACGAGACATCTAGAGTCACGTAAATGCATGGCCTAATTTGTTGGTACGACTGGAACTATACTTAGCAACTCGTGCTCTGAACCACCCTTTGTATTACGTGCATAGGGGCCGCGAGACTCCCAACAGAGGGACCGCCTCGAAATATCTTAACGTGGATAGGAACGCGAGACTCCCAACCGAGGGACCGCCTCGAATACTTATTTGAACTCGAGGGAACGACTACTACGTAGCCTTCCAACTTAACTTGAACAAAACGTGTTCCTTAAGTGCCATGGACTGTGGCTAACTTTACATCGTGCCAACCGTGGCTCGTGCCTTTAGCTGACTTCCGTCTTACGCGACACTATCACCCAAGTCATACGTTATATGACGGCCCGTGAGATCGTGGGACTATTTAACTTGACAACCGCAGAAAGAGCGAGACGGCACTTGGAATGACTTAGGTCGATCGGCATAACTTTGCTTAACTTACTCAAGCCTACAACTTAACCCGAAGGACGAGCCAAGGCTATGCCAAGCCTTGCGCAGTGGAAACGTACATGCTTTATCGAGCATTTACGCAGGCGACGCCTATGACTTAGGCTAACTCGTAGTTTGTATCGAATACCAACTTTCCTTCTCCCAAGCCACGGGACGAAGGACCGAGTGTTATTTTCAAAGCACGCCGTGCACCAACTCTGATCCGACCGTGGGACATTTTCTATGTTCTAAACTCGATTCGACCCGTCGGGATTATTCCCTTAGCTATGTGGATTCGTCTCTTTTATTATCAAGCCTATTGTGCAAGTTAAAAACACACGAATTATTAAGTGAAGGCTGAGATGAGGCAAGTTCACCAAAACTACCCCACCTGAGCGATGTCTTTGAGTCGTCGTTGTAAGGCCAAGTCCGAACGCCGTCGGCGTTTCGATTCCTCCGATTGACTTCGCGGGACGGGGCACTACTCTGACTTGGGAGGTGCCCATGCTTCCACAGCTCTTCCACAGCTTCAATTTTTAACTCATTCACAAAAACTAAAGAACTCCACTCTATCCAAGAAGAACTCGCACTTCGAGAGTTTTCTGTACAGCTTCTCCTTCCATAGAATTTCTAAAACAATCTGCGGGTGCTCCATATGCTCTTCCACAGTTTTCGAATAGATCAAGATGTCGTCAATGAAGACTATAACAAACTTGTCCAGATACTTGTGAAAAATCTTATTCATCAAGTTCATAAACACTGCTTGCAACCTCCAGTTTTCAGGAACATGGATATTTTTATCATTTTTCATTTTTAATATTTTTGAAATTATTTATTTATTTATAATATTATTTTGGGGTTTTTTAAGTCGGGTTCGAATTTCAACTCAATCTGACTTGTAACGGGGACCCGGGGTAGTATTGACTCTAGTGGGACCCACACACTAGTTAGCCATGGCCCACATGACATTTAT
The DNA here is from genome assembly GCA_029216955.1 of Iris pallida. Lineage (NCBI taxonomy): Eukaryota > Viridiplantae > Streptophyta > Magnoliopsida > Asparagales > Iridaceae > Iris > Iris pallida. Next base: position 18,328,298 of record JANAVB010004398.1, read on the forward strand.
TTTAGTTAGTGGTTAGACTAATTATTTCATGGTAGGATTAGTTAGATTAGTATTTTAGAAATGACTAAACTTGCCCCCGACTTAAACCTTTCCTAATATTTATTAATTAGACTAGTGGAGGGCATTTTAGACATTGCAATAGGAGGAATACCAAGCCATATGGCCGGCCACATTAGGAATGGATAGGCTCTAGTTCATTTGGCATTATCTCTTCCATTTTCTCTCTCTTGTTCTTCCCCAAATTTCTAGAGAGCAAATCCCTATCATTCCTCCACCAAATCCTTCCATTTTTTTACCCAACCTTCTTCTTTCCTTCTCCATTCAAGCCAAGGAAGAAGCTACCCAAGTTTGAGAGGATTCGGAGCTCGTTCGTGTCCGTTTGGGATTCCTACATGTCGGTGGCATATCGGGAGGCCTTTCCTTCGATTCGATCTACCGGGAGGTATAAATCCCTTTCTCTTTCTCATTTTTCTCATGCATATAGGTTGATTTTGACCCATAGAAATGACCCCCAAGGTTGTGTCTCCATTTGTGTCCATTTCGTGTCCATTTGGAGACTTGTAGAGGTGTCCTATGTGTAGGATCGTGTCCTAGTGGGAAAATCCCAAATAGGACACATGTGGATTTATTTTATATTGAATTGATGTTGTTTTAATATTTAATTCCAGATTTATGAGTGTGTAGAGATGTGTTTTCCTAAGTGTCAAATTGTATCATATTATCTAATCTATATATATATATATATATATATATATATATATATATATATATATATAAATATATATATATATATATATATATATATATATAAATATATATATATATATATATATATAGATTTTTTTTTATATATTTTTTTTTTAACAAACAAGCATTTTATTGAAAGCTTGAAGAAGCTCAAAAAGAGCATTACAGACAGGTACTGGACCTAAGACAAAAGGGCCCAGTACATCAGGTACAAAGGGGCCCAGTACATCAGGTACAAAAAGCAGACATAAAAATACAACCATTTCGAAATTTCAAAAAGAAATTTTGAAAAGTTACAAACCAGTCGACTGTTGGGCCGGTGTGGGCACGAGGCCCTAGGGGCAGCCTGCCCGAGGCAAGCCATTTGATTGTTTTTTTTTTTGGGACGAAAAATAAACAGAATTTGAAAATTCAAATTCGAAAAGTGAAACGTCACGAGAGGCGGTGCGCCGGTCCCGAGGGGGGACAGATGTGCTGCCCGAGGGGGGGCACACTGCCCAAGGCGACGCGCGGCACGTGGCACGAGACGGGTGCGCAGCTCGAGGTGGGCGCGTGTTCCGGCGAAGGGGAGGAGCCGGAGGAAGGGCGCCGGGCCAGAGGCACCGGCGGGGGGCCTTACGGCGGGGGAGGTCGGCCCGACGGGGATGGGGGGAACCAGCGGACGCCGGTTCAAGAAACCACCTAGGCGACGAGGGGGCCGGAGGAGAGGGCCGGTCCGGGGAGGGAAAAAGAAGGAGGAACGGGGAGACTGGACGCCGGCGGAGGCCGAGCATCGCGGCGAATGGGGACGCCGGCTAGGGTCCCTCTGTCCTGAGACGGAGAGAGCGCCGGAGGGTGGTGGGGGCCTCCGGCGACGAAGCCAGCGAGAACACCGGCGCAGGGGGAGGGAAGCGAAGAGGGGGGCCAGCTTCAGGCCGCCGGGAGGCTCGGCCGGGGGTCAGAGGGAGGAGGACGCCGAGTTGGGCTACCGCGGGAAGGGGCGGGAGGCCGCGGCCGAGGGGGTAGACGACGCTGAGAGTGGGGAAGCGATGCAGGCCCAGGCCTTCGGGGGAGGGGGATTCGCCGCGGGGGGCGTCGAACTCCGGGGGAGGGGGAGGAGCCGAGGGGGAGGGACGCCAGAGAGGAAGAGGAGCGGGAGGAGGTGCCTCGGCCGTGGGAGAGGGCAGCGACGGCGGGAAGGAGAAGCGTCGACCGGCCGTCGCCGCGGAGGGGGGAGCCGAGGCCACCTGAGCCCAGGAAGGGGGTTCGACTCCCGAGGGGGGAGGAACCGACGGCGGCAGTTGAGGCAAGGAGGCCGGGCTTGTCCGGAGGGAGAGATCCGGAGGGGGAGGGCCGAGCAGCGGGTGGCGCGGGCGGGATACCTCAAACGGGGGGAGGGACGTCTCCGCGAGGGCGCTGGCGGGCGGACAGTGCTCTGGCAGGTACGGCGGAGGGGCTGCCGAAGGGGAGGGAGGCCTCCTTCCCCGAGCACGACGGTGCCGAGGTCGCCGACGTGGGCGACGGAGCCAAGGAGGGAGGGGAAGTGGGAGGAGGGAGGGGGGAGGAAGCCGCACGGGAGCCCGCCGGCGGCGGCCCAGACGAGGAAGCCACCAGAGAGAGGAGGGGCGCACGGTGGTGCGGCCATCCTCAGCAGGCCGGCCGGCCAAGCCACCGGCCATAGGAAGAGGAGGGGGTGGGGAGTGGCGAGCAAGGGGGAGGCTGCCTCTCTTCCCATCCTATAGATTTTTTTTTTTAAAATAAAGATTTTATATATATATATATATTTTTAAAAAAATATAGATTTTATATATATATATATATATATATATATATATATATATATATATATATATATATATATGTTTTTTTTTTCTTTTTTTTCTTTTTTTTTTCTTTTTATATATATATATATATATGTATATATATATATATATATATATATATATATATGTATAGAGAATGTTATATATATAATCCACATATATATATATATATATATATATATATATATATATATATATATAAATATATATATATATATAATATATATATATATATATATAATCTATATTTTTTAAAAAAAAATATATATATATATATAATCTATATTTAAAAAAAATATATATATATATATAAAATCTATATATATATTTATATTTTTATATATATATATATTTTTTTTTATATATACATATATATATATATATATATATATATATATATATATATATATATATATATATATATATATATACATGGTATATATATATATACATGTATATATATATACATGTATATATATGTATATATATATATATGTATATCTATAAAAAAAAAATATATGTATATATATATATATATATATATATATATATATATATATATATATATATTGTGGTTTACATATATATGTAAACCACAATATATATATGTATATAAAAAAAAAAAAATATATATATATATATATATATATATATATATATATATATATATATATATATATATATTGTGGTTTACATATATATGTATATATATTATGGTGTGTGTGTTTGTAATTTTGTGTTCATGATGGGGATGTAGGTTCGGCCAGGAAAGAGTTGATGTGTGTGTTTGTGTTAGTTTAGAGTGTGTATGTGTGGTGTTTGAGAGTTGGTGTGAAAGAGATTGAGAGGGGTTTGAGTGTTTGTTTGAGTGTGGAGTTAGAGAGGGGAATGAGAGTGGAGGGTGAGTAATTAGAAGGGGGAACCCCCCGGTAGCAGCAGCTACACAGCAGCTATGGCAGTCCTATGTACACCCCCTAAACCTGCCATTAACCACATGATGGCTGTCCATTTGCACAGCAGTATGGGTTGTCCATAACCGGTCATTTACCTGCACTTAATGTAACACCCATATTCTGAATACGTATTTTGTCAAGCTTGCATGTATTTCAGACCTGTATTTATTTTCTCGGATTTTGGCATGTACTTGTAATTGGCTTGACTTGCAGATTTTGGTTCTCGTAATTGGGTTTTACCTGGCTTGGTTTATTTTGTGGAGGAGAATTAGTTTGATTTGGTTTGGTTTGGTTTAACATGCATTGGAACACCTTAGCCTATGTTCAACCCTCATTCCACCACAATCCACCCTCATTAAAACTCCACCTACTTTTCTCTCTCCTCAATAATTCTCTCATTTATTTCTCCATCTTCTTCTTCTTCCTTCCTCTACACAACACCATCACCCATAGGCAAGTGCACCTTGCCACCACATGAGAACCATATTTTATTTGTTTATTAGCTAGATTAGGCCATGGTGATCAACATTAGTGCTTGATATTTTGTTATTTGGAATCTCCATTGTTATAGATCTAGATTTTAACTATTTTCGAATTTACATGGTTTTGATCTATTTTGGTTGGATTTTGTGGGTTTTGATGCTTTCATGTGGAAGAGAATTCAATTTTACTCAAGTTAGACCTTTGAAAATCTAGATTTGGTTTTGATTTGACCAAAATATGAAGATTTGAACTTTGGTGTTCTTGAAGAGTTCCTCTCGGCCTGGAGTAGCAGACTGCAGCCGGCGCTCTTTAGCGCAGTGCTGGACTGCGCATCCTCCTCTCGGCCTGCGCTCTTTAGCGCAGCGCCGACCGCGCAGCTTGCCCCATGGTGAACTGCGCTCAGCCCCCTGCGCAGCTCACTCATGCGCAATCTAACCCTGCGCCATCCAACCCTGCACAGTTCATCCCTGCACAGTTGGATCCCTGCGCAATCTAACCCTGCGCACTTCACCCCTGCGCAGTTCAACCCTGCGCCATCTATTTCCTGCGCCATCTATCTCCTGCGCCAACCATTTCTGCGCCATCCACCCCTGCGCAATCTGACCCCTGCACCAACCAACTCAGCGCAAGCCGACTTCTGCGCAGCTCACTCCTGCGTAGTTGGCCCCTGACGCACTTCACTCCTGCGCAACCCGACCCCAGGGCCCCTTGCACAATCTGTCCAATCATGGAGAATTGGTTTTATTTTTCCTTAAGCATGGCTCTTCTATAGCCCTGTATATTGATATTTTATTAGATATTTTACGCCCATTTTATATCCTTACGCATTTTGTCATGAACTTGATTTTACTTAATATGTTTGGAATGACTATTGTACATGGCATGGTATGACATGGAACTAGCATAACACGATAGTGACCCGTAGTGGTGTACTCCTGACATGACCAACCTGACATGATAGTGGCCCATCGTGGCGTACTCCTGACAAGTACCCGGACATGATTTATCTTGATGCTGTTGCGACGGCTAACTTGACTCGTATAATCAACTTGACACCGTGGGTGTTCCTGCTTGCTTGCTTGTGCAATCCACTTGTCTTGTCTTGCATCATGTCTAGGACGTGACTTCCTGGTTCCCACGTTCAGGGATTCATACTGAATATGGATTAGGCTAATGACTAGATCAAATTATAGTTCATAGAGAATTTCCAGTCACAGGCAATCTCGTTATCTGGGCGCTCTTAATTGGACTTGTAGCTTGCCGACGAGTAGAGCACATTTCCAGCGCACTGTCATGTGTTGCACCCTCTAAGTCACCTAAGGGTATATCGTCTCCGGGGCGATGTACCCAACCATACTCTCAACCCGCGGAAGGATAACTGGATGGACTACAGGGCTTGGGACTGGAAAAATCTTATTGCATCTTGTTAGTAATTAAGGCTTGTGATAACCCTAATTAGTTAAATAGTAAGCCGTAGTAATTGCTTGGCCGCATTATGAATGGATGGAGTCCAGCCTTGTCTAAGTCATGTCTAGCCCCTGTACCTGGAACTCTTGTACATGCTTGTTTTACTTATCTCTAACAATAAATGGGTAGAGACAGAGTGCTGTTCAGGCGAATGGTTACAACCTCGGTCCTTGTCTGGTTTAAGGGTTGTAACCTGGCTCCCGGAATGGTTCCACGTCACTAGTCGTTTATTGTCCTGTTGCACTCTTTATTACTTGTACCTTCTTCTATTTTTTTTCTTATGTTCTGATATGCTGGCTTTTGTTCTTATTTCGTGGCCTCCTTTGTGGCACTTGCTCTTTCTGGGGTTTAACCCAGCTGGTTTTGTGTGGCCAGATTTCGGAGCAGCTCCCGAGGATCTTCCAAACCTCCAGCCCGATGGTGGCGACTAGAAGGAACCCGAGATACGAGTGGGTTTTCTATTTTGTTTCGCTCACTCTATTGTAAAGTTATTCTTTTGAGGCGTTTAGCCGACGAGCACCTGTTAGCTCGATGCACTTTACTTACTGTCTGCCTACGGGCTGTAAACATGATTAACAAATCCTAGGGTTGATCATGTATGACATAACTCTTGCTAGTCCTAGCATTTTGTACGACTAGCTTCATGATCAGCTGATATGTAATATTTGGGACGCCTTTTATTGTATATTTGGTGGTCAAACATCTTGTGATCATATTACTTGCTTGAGATTGAGACAATAGGCTTGACATAAGAGACCGTTGGCTTGTAGTAAACCCTCATATCTAGACAGCCGTGACCGTGTAGTTGAGATGTATTCTATTTCAATATACGTAGCTGGCTATGTACGCCCCCCTCTCCAGTATTCTAGTTCTGGGGCGTGACATGGTTTAAGTGGTGGCCCATGCAGGTCTTGTCATTCAAGAAATGTGAGGGTTTACCGAATAGATGTCTCAATCAGTATTCGCCCTTGATCTCCGCCCGTATTTTCAAATCCCTGGAATTCTTGCCCTGATTACATGCTTGTATCGTTGATCTGTCCTGGTCCTTCCTTATTGTTTCCCTGTGTCGTCTTCCTCAGCGGCACTGTACCTGACCCTGCCGATCAGTAAGGTGGAGCACCTCCCGTGGACCAGCAGCAACCTGGAGATCAAGCCCAGCACTCCGGAGTAGCCTCCAGAGTTGTACCTACTAGAGGAGAACCCCCAGTTCGGCCCGTCCAGCCTGTGGAACTTGATGATGGTACCTTGGTAGGTCTCATCAGGACCTTGATAGCTTTCCAGGATCGCAGAGGAGACGCCTTGCACCAAACTGTGGCAGATGCTTTGACCAGAGGCGGTCATCCAGGGAACAGCGTGGCCAACAGCTTCAAGCGCTTGAACCCTCCTTTCTTCGACGGCAGCGAGGATGCGATTGTCGCAGACGCTTGGCTTTGGGATATCGAGGTGGTTCTGGAAGCAGCTAGGACACCTGAGAATGGGAAGGTGGCGGTGGTACGCCTGCAGTTATTGGACTTAGCTCGCAGTTGGTGGACAGCGCAAGCCATGGGATAAGTGGCACCCATTGCTTGGGCAGTGTTTAGAGAGAGATTCCAGACGAAGTATTTCGATGCTGTGGCTCGGTATGACCTGCAGACCAGATTTATCAACCTGAAGCAAGGAGGCAGAACAGTCGACAGTTATGCATCTGAGTTTCCTAGGCTCAGTAGGTTTGCCCCCACCTTGGTGGCGACCGAGTTTGATAGGGCCCAGCAGTTCCAGCAGGGACTGCATTTGGAGATCTTGTTGGCGGTTGAGCAGTTCGAGCACCAGACCTTCGATGCGGTATTGAGGGCAGCTAGGAGGCATGAGTACACCTCCCAGAGGATCGTGGATAGGACCGGAGGTAGGAAGCGGTCCCACAGTCAGATGCACCAATCATCAGCTCCAGCCCCGACAGCTAGGGATTGACCATTGGAACTCCGAGGCGGGCGGCTTCAGTAACGTCGGTTCAGCATTCGACCCCGACGTACCCGCAGCAGCAGAAGCAGAAGCAGACTTCCGCAATGGGATGTTCATATTACGGGAAGCAGGGCCATGTAGTGGCAGATTGTCGTAGGGCGCAAGGATTGTGCCTAGCTTGTGGAGCGACAGATCACAAGGTAGGAGCCTGCCCGAATAGGGGTAGTTCTTCCTCTTCCAACCTAACCAGTCCATCGGTTAGGAGACCAGCACCCATACAGCAGCAGCAGTACCCAAGGCCATTGTTGCCTCAGGCCCAGGCATTCCAGCAGCAGTGTGCCCAGGCTCCAGTGCAGAGCAGGCAGAGAGGTTTCCAGCAGAGGGGACCCGCAGCTAGAGGTCAGGCCATGATGATGGCTATGGAAGAAGAAATTGCACCAGGTGAGGTAGTGGCAGGTACTATTCTCGTCAACTCCTTTCCAGCATTGGTATTATTTGATTCTGGTGCATCGCATTCATTCATGTCTGCACGATTCGTGACACGGATAGGATTGGAGCCAGAGTCATTATCAGTAAGACTCAATATACTTACTGGTAATGGTCTTGTGGGAGTAGATCGAGTGTTTTCCTCGTGTCGGATCATAGTTAGCGGTAGAAAGTTCCCCGCTAGATTTATAGAATTTCCTATGGCAGACTATGATGTAGTCTTTGTCATGGATTGGTTGAGGAACCAGTATGCTAGGATAGACTGCCATGTTGGCAGAGTTGTTTTCAGCATTCTAGGAGAGCCAGAGTTTTCATTTTCCAAAGGTGCAGTGGAACCATCATCCCCAGTGTTACGGATGGCAGTAGCAGCAGTGCAGTTGCCCCGGATAGTTGAAGAATTCCTAGATGTCTTCCTAGAAGAACTTCCAGGGATGCCGCCAGAGAGAGAGAGATCGAGTTCACTATAGACTTGATCCCCGAAACAGCACCAGTATCAGAACGAGTCTACAGAATGGCGCCTTCAGAGTTGGAGATTTTGTACAAGATGATTGAAGAACTCAGGACCAAGGGATTCATTCGTGCAAGTGGATCGCCTTGGGGAGCCCCGATGCTTCTTATAAAAAAGAAGGATGGTACGTCCAGGTTATGTATAGATTATCGTACCTTGAACTCAGTGACAATCAAGAACAGATACCCTCTCCCGAGGATAGATGACTTGTTTGATCAACTTAAAGGGGCTTCATTGTTCTCGAAGATAGACTTGCGGTCAGGATACCACCAGATCAGAGTCAGAGAGCAGGACATCCCGAAGACAGCGTTTAGATCGAGGTATGGACATTGGGAGTTTCTTGTTATGCCCTTTGGAGCAACTAATGCGCCAGCAGTATTCATGGACCTCATGAATCGCATTTTTATGCCTTACCTGGATCAGTTCGTGATCGTGTTCCTAGATGATATCTTGGTCTACAGCAAGAGCGAAGCAGAGCATGAGCAGCATCTCAGAATCGTCCTTCAGACGCTTAGGGAGCACCAGTTGTACGCCAAGTTCAGAAAATACAAGTTCTGGCTCGATCGTATTTCGTACTTGGGTCACATCATTACTCGAGGAGGAGTGGAAGTGGATCCCCAGAAGATTATGGCTATCGAGTCTTGGCCAGCACCCAGCTCAGTGGCAGAGGTTCGCAGCTTCCTTGGATTGGCCAGCTACTACTGACGGTTTGTATCAGATTTTGCAAGGATTTCAGCGCCGATGACCCAGTTGACTCGTAAGGATGTGCCATTTGTTTGGACAGCAGAGTGTCAGGAATCATTTGTGAAGTTGAAGCGAGGATTGATAACGGCTCCCATTCTCACGCTTCCAGATGGGACCGGAGGATTCACAGTTTATTGTGACGCTTCAGGTAGAGGATTGGGGTGTGTCTTGATGCAGCATGGGAAGGTAATATCTTATGCATCACGTCAACTTCGTAATCATGAGAAGAATTACCCGACCCACGACTTGGAGCTAGCAGCAGTAGTGTTTGCACTTAAGTTATGGAGGCACTACTTGTACGGAGATAGAGTGGAGATATTTACTGATCACAAGAGCCTGAAGTATGTTTTCACCCAGAAGGACCTTAATATGCGGCAGAGAAGATGGCTCGAGCTACTGGTGGACTACGATGTGGATTTGCAGTATCACCCAGGGAAGGCCAACGTTGTAGCAGATGCGTTGAGCCGGAGAGCCGAAGTTTATTTCCTAACGGCACAACCAGAGTTATTGGCAGATTTTCAGAATATGGGAATTGAAGTGGTTCTTCCTTCCAACGTGGTATTGATGGCCAGTCTACAGGTTCAGTCCAGCATAGTTGAGAGGATCCGAGTGGCGCAGTCTACAGATTCCAAGCTTCAGCGGCTCAGAGCAGAGTGTGAGGCAGGAAGGAGGCCAGAGTTATACATTCATGAAGATGGTACACTTCGACACGGCTTTCGTCTTTGTGTACCCAGTGGAGATATCAGACAGGAAGTCATGGCAGAAGCTTACAGTTCGCAGTATTTTATTCATCCCGGTGGCACGAAGATGTACCGTGATATCCGTCAGCACTTCTGGTGGAATGGCATGAAGAGGGAGATAGCCCGGTTTGTCTCTCGGTGTTTGGTTTGCCAGCAGGTTAAAGTTGAACATCAGAGGCCCGCTGGACTTCTTCAGCCCTTGCCGATTCCAAAATAGAAGTGGGAACATGTGACCATAGATTTTGTGACTGGATTGCCTAGATCCCCAGCTGGTCGAGATTCTATTTGGGTTATAGTTGACAGGCTCATGAAGGTGGCTCACTTTCTTCCCTTCAGAGTTGGTCAGTCTATGGCTCAGTTGGCAGAGATGTACCTCAGGCAGATTGTCAGACTTCATGGTGTGCCCGTCAGTATCACCTCGGACCGAGATTCAAGGTTTATGTCACAGTTTTGGCGTAGCTTACAAGAGAGTTTGGGAACTCGTCTCCAGTTCAGTTAGGCATATCATTCGCAGACAGATGGCCAGTCGGAACGCACAATCCAGACTCTTGAAGACAAGCTGAGATCTTGTACGCTTGACTTCGGTGGTTCATAGGAAGATCGCCTGCATCTTATGGAATTCTCGTACAACAATAGTTTCTAGGCCAGTATCCAGATGGCTCCATTCGAGGCTCTGTACGAAAGAAAGTGCAGATCCCCGCAAGCATGGGATGATGTCGGAGAGAGGCAGATGCTTGGTCCAGAGATGATTGCCCAGACAGTTGAAGTGGTCAGAAGGATCAGAGATCGTCTTCGAGTTGCCCAAGATCGCCAGCGACATTGGGCCGATGCTCATCGGTATCCCTTAGAGTTTGCTATCGGCGACCATGTATTCCTTAGGATCTCGCCTAACCACGGCGTCATTCGTTTTGGCGTGCGGGGAAAGCTTAGTCCTAGGTATATAGGGCCGTTCGATATCCTGGAGCGAGTAGAAGATGTATCATGTCGTCTTGCTCTTCCGCCGTCGCTAAGTGAGGTGCATGATGTATTCTATGTATCCCAATTACGACGGTACGTCCCGGACCTGAGCCACATCCTAGACCATTCGGAACTGGTTGTTGGTACCAACCTTTCGTATGAGGAGAGGCCCGTGTCTATATTAGACCGGAGAGAGAAGATACTCAAGAACAAGACTATTAGTTTAGTCCGTGTTGCTTGGGGTCATCACTCTCTAGGTGAGTCAACGTGGGAGCGTGAGGATGATATCCGATCGCGATATCCCTACCTGTTTGACTCGTAAGGTATAATGTCTTTCTTATGCTTTATGTTTTCCATCCCTTGCTTGCATGTATGATTGTCTGATTGCTTGCCTGGTTATAGCTTGCCTGTGATTAATATAGCTTGTCCTTGTCTCTCTAGCCTCTTAATTAAATTTCGAGAACGAAATTCTTTTAAGGTGGGTAGAGTTGTAACACCCATATTCTGAATACGTATTTTGTCAAGCTTGCATGTATTTCAGACCTGTATTTATTTTTTCGGATTTTGGCATGTACTTGTAATTGGCTTGACTTGCAGATTTTGGTTCTCGTAATTGGGTTTTACCTGGCTTGGTTTATTTTGTGGAGGAGAATTGGTTTGATTTGGTTTGGTTTGGTTTAACATGCATTGGAACACCTTAGCCTATGTTCAACCCTCATTCCACCATAATCTACCCTCATTAAAACCCCACCTACTTTTCTCTCTCCTTAATAATTCTCTCATTTATTTCTCCATCTTCTTCTTCTTCCTTCCTCTACACAACACCATCACCCATAGGCAAGTGCACCTTGCCACCACATGAGAACCACATTTTATTTGTTCATTAGCTAGATTAGGCCATGGTGATCAACATTAGTGCTTGACATTTTGTGATTTGGAGTCTCCATTGTTCTAGATCTAGGTTTTAACTATTTTTGGATTTATATGGTTTTGATCTATTTTGGTTGGATTTTGTGGGTTTTGATGCTTTCATGTGGAAGAGAATTCAATTTTACTCAAGTTAGACATTTGAAAATCTAGATTTGGTTTTGATTTGACCAAGATATGAAGATTTGAACTTTGGTGTTCTTGAAGAGTTCCTCTCGGCCTGGAGTAGCAGACTGCAGCCTGCGCTCTTTAGCGCAGTGCTGGACTGCGCATCCTCCTCTCGGCCTGCGCTCTTTAGCGCAGTGCCGACCGCGCAGCTTGCCCCATGGTGAACTGCGCTCAGCCCCTGCGCAGCTCACTCATGCGCAATCTAACCCTGCGCCATCCAACCCTGCGCAGTTCACCCCTGCGCAGTTGGATCCCTACGCAATCTAACCCTGCGCACTTCACCCCTGCGCAGTTCAACCCTGCGCCATCTATTTCCTGTGCCATCTATCTCCTGCGCCAACCATTTCTGCGCCATCCACCCCTGCGCAATCTGACCCCTGCGCCAACCAACTCAGCGCAAGCCGACTTCTGCGCAGCTCACTCCTGCGCAGTTGGCCCCTAGCGCACTTGACTCCTGCGTAACCCGACCCTAGGGACCCTTGCGCAATCTGTCCAATCATGAAGAATTGGTTTTATTTTTCCTTAAGCTTGGCTCTTCTATAGCCCTGTATATTGATATTTTATTAGATATTTTACGCCCATTTTATATCCTTACGCGTTTTGTCATGAACTTGATTTTACTTAATATGTTTGGAATGACTATTGTACATGGCATGGTATGACAAGGAACTAGCATAACACGACAGTGACCCGTAGTGGTGCACTCCTGACATGACCAACCTGACATGATAGTGGTCCGTCATGGCGCACTCCTGACAAGTACCCTGATATGATTTATCTTGATGCTGTTGCGACGGCTAACTTGACTCGTATAATCAACTTGACACCGTGGGTGTTTCTGCTTGCTTGCTTGTGCAATCCACTTGTCTTGTCTTGCATCATGTCTAGGACGTGACTCCCTGGTTCCCACGGTCAGGGATTCATACTGAATATGGATTAGGCTAATGACTAGATCAAACTATAGTTCATGGAGAATTTCCAGTCACAGGCAATCTCGTTATCTGGGCGCTCTTAATTGGACTTGTAGCTTGCCGACGAGTAGAGCACATTTCCAGCGCACTGTCATGTGTTGCACCCTCTAAGTCACCTAAGGGTATATCGTCTCCGGGGCGATGTACCCAACCATACTCTCAACCCGCGGAAGGATAACTGGATGGTCTGCAGGGTTTGGGACTGGGAAATTCTCATTGCATCTTGTTAGTAATTAAGGCTTGTGTTAACCCTAGTTAGTTAAGTAGTAAGCCGTAGTAATTGCTTGGCCGCATTATAAATGGATGGAGTCCAACCTTGTCTAAGTCATGTCTAGCCCCTGTACCTGGAACTCTTGTACATGCTTGTTTTACTTATCTCTAACAATAAATGGGTAGAGACAGAGTGCTGTTCAGGCGAATGGTTACAACCTCGGTCCTTGTCTGGTTTAAGGGTTGTAACCTGGCTCCCGGAATGGTCCCACATCACTAGTCGTTTATTGTCCTGTTGCACTCTTTATTACTTGTACCTTCTTCTATTTCTTTTCTTATGTTCTGATATGCTGGCTTTTGTTCTTATTTCGTGGCCACCTTTGTGGCACTTGCTCTTTCTGGGGTTTGACCCAGCTGGTTTTGTGCGTCCAGATTTTGGAGCAGCTCCCGAGGATCTTTCGAACCTCCAACCCGATGGTGGCGACTAGAAGGAACCCGGGCTACGAGTGGGTTTTCTATTTTGTTTCGCTCACTCTATTGTAAAGTTATTCTTTTGAGGCGTTTAGCCGACGAGCACCTGTTAGCTCGATGCACTTTACTTACTGTCTGCCTACGGGCTGTAAACATGATTGACAAATCCTAGGGTTGATCATGTATGACTTAACTCTTGCTAGTCCTAGCATTTTGTACGACTAGCTTCATGATCAGCTGATATGTAATATTTGGGACGCCTTTTATTGTATATTTGGTGGTCAAACATCTTGTGATCATATTATTTGCTTGAGATTGAGACAATAGGCTTGACATAAGAGACCGTTGGCTTGTAGTAAACCCTCATATCTAGACAGCCGTGACCGTGTAGTTGAGATGTATTCTATTTCAATATACGTAGCTGGCTATATACGCCCCCCTCGCCAGTATTCTGGTTCTGGGGCGTGACACTTAACCACCATGTTCCCATCCCAAAATAGTCCAATGCATACCCCACAAATCAGTCCTAAATACCCTCAACTTCAGTCCATTTAGTCCCCTAAAAACTGTCCATAACCACCCCACATTCTAGTCCATTCATGCCCCTTAGCAAGTCCATCTAACTGTCCTCCTTGCACCCCTTAACAGCCCCTCAAAATTAGCCCCATGGCTGTCCCAAATTTCCAGTCCCAAACAGTCCAATTTCAGCCCACATGTTGGTCCTATGGACAGCCATATAGCTGTCCCTAACCAGGCTCCTAACACAGCCCAAAACAGTCCCTTAAAACCATGCAAAACCTGTCCATAACACAGCCATATATGCAGCCCCAAACCATCCTTTGGTACCCTCCAAATCAGCCCAGGGTTCACCCCATTTGACATCCTACAAGCTGTCCAAACTTGCCCCAAAAACCTGTCATAAAACCATCCATTTCTTGTCCAATATCAGTACATTTTGGACAGCCAAGCAGTCGCAAACCTGTCCCCATTTGGCAGCCTATGTACACACAATTTCAGCCCTATTTAGGACCCCCACTTGACACACATATTGGCCTATATCTAACCCTCCTTCCAGCCTATATCCAGTCCACAAATTCAGCCCAAAACAGTATCAATATATGCCTACGTGTGTGTGTGTATGTGAGCTTGTGTGTGTGTATGTGAGCCTATATATGTATTTGTGTGTGTGCCTATAGGTTAGCCTATATCTAAGCCTAGGTGAGAGCCTATGAGTGTGGTGTCATGACTGATATATAAGAGTGTTGTGTGTGAGTGAGTTGTGTGGGTGAGTGTTAGGATGATGTGAGAATGGGGTAGAATATCTTGGTAGGGTAATGAGGGTAAATCCAACCTATGTTCTAAGATAGGCTAGATACCTAGGATACCTATATTTCTTGGTAGGTAAACCTTAGATAGGATAGTATCTAGCTACCCTAAGGAGCCTAGGCTAGTATCTTGGGTATTAGCGGGGTTTCCTTTGTATTGGGCAAGGTATCGGGATTTACCTTGGTAAGGTAATGTTGGTTTTATCTAGAAATAGGATATTGGAGTCTAGAGTCTAAGATATGGTTAGAACTTGGTTCCCTTGGTTGGTAATGATCAAATATAGTGCTTCAAGACTAGTTTTGACGTCGGTTGACCATTTTGACCAAAAGTCAACAAAAGTCAACCGAGAGTCAAACTTAGCCTTTAAGCGACTAGATTTGACCGAAACCAAACAAGAGTTGACCAGTTGACTGAAAGTCAACAGTTGGTCAACATTAGACTAGTTTGACCTAGAGTTGACCAAGGTTGACCAGTCGACCAAAAGTCAACTGTAAGTCAACCTTTGACCCCATTTGACCTAGTATGACTTGGATTGACTCCCAGTGACTTGGTATGACCTAGTATGAACTAGTATGACCTAGTATGACTCAGTTTGACCTAGATTGACCTATTTTTGACTTAGACTTGCATTCATGACTTAAATTAGTTTCCTTTTTCAGTATAAAACCCTGTTTGACTCATAGTATCTTATTTTAGGTCTGTGATTACTCTGAGCGTCTGTTCACCTTATCATCTCAGGACCACAGGCGAGTACATTCTCTGATCATTTCATACTTGTCACGACTTATATTCTTGCTCTAGATTACTTTACTTGATGTTGTCACGTTATTGTCACGGATTGGTACTATATGGATCTCTTATTGGGATGTTATTCCCCTTAGCGGGCGCATCGAATACTTTATGTCATGTGTTTCATGTACATCATATATTTCTTGCTCTTGCGTTATTCATGTTCTCTCATGATCTTTCATGTACGATCATGTACTTTCATGTGCTCTCATGTACATTCATGTTTCCTCATGTGTCTCGTGTGTAACCAAAATATCATATCCGTAACGTAACTTGACTGGATCCTTGTGTATTGATTGTGGGTAGTGGTAAGTATAAATGGTCATATGATTTACCCATCATGTCCACTCTGTTACTTTTCATGTTTTATCATGTACAACCTAAGCCAATTACATGCTATCTCGTACTCTAAATCACTAGTCACTTACAGTTCTTACTTATCATGTATATATTTCCAGTTATCAAATATCTCTCCTGTTTTTATGTACATCTTCTTACAGCGTTTCATGTATCTTACTCTATTGCTTGCTTTATATTTCCTGTCATGATATGAACTGCATGAGATGTACTGTGCTCGCTCCCGTCCTGACTGGACCTATTGAAAATATTACAGATGATACCGAAGACTTCTGCCCGACCTACTATGGAGCCCATCTAGACGATACCTGTGAGTTGGACCCATAGGAGGATCCAGCTCTAGCTGTGGACGTCATCCCTACTGCTTAGACTAGTTTAGTTGGGCTCTATTCTGTCATTTGAGATCTGGATTGTATATATTCTTTTATATTCTGTAGTTGAGACTTTGTATTCTAGATATTTTCTGGATTGTGTTATCTTAGAAACTTAGACTTCTCTGGTTGTATCTCTGCGGATCTTATTTCATTTTCATATCTGTCTATCTATCTTATCATCCTGCCTTAGATGTGATTGAGACTGTATTCTGCTATGTCACCTCCATTCGAAGTATATATACTGTACAGGTACCTTTATATTATTAGATGATTGACCTAGGACAGCGTTCTACCGCTGACACTGCGGCATAGGCTGGACGTATCCACTTCTCGTGCCCTTACTCTAGGGTGCGGGTCGTGACATGTTTTTAGTGGTGGCCCATGTAGGTCGAGTTTCTGTAGTGGTATTCGAACTAGAGTATCACTACAGCCTGCAGTAGGATTAGAATATTTTGAAGGTACTCAATCACATTAGGAAAAACTCTTATCTAATTCATACCATCTCAGTTCTTGCTGATATTGTTCTCCTTTGAATATAACTGTCCTCCCTTGCTATTTTGACTCATTCTCAGCAATTGTTTCTTTTGATCTGTCTCTAGGATGGTTGAGACAAGATCACATCGCCAGGGCCAGGGGGACGCCGATGAGAGGTCTGCTACCTCTCATACTCAGCAGCCAGCCCCTGGTACCGCAGCCCCAATTATGCCAGTTGGGGTAAGCATTTCAGCTGCTTTCGGAGGAGCCCCTCCACCAGCAGCAGGGGGTATGCCTCCACCAGTTCGGAGGCAGGACCCAGTCATCCCAGAGGTGCCTTTCCAGCAGCCGTCGCCTACAGGATACGTGGACGCGGTACAGATATTTGCCTACTTTCAGCAGTTTATGGAGGTGTAGCAGGTCCGGCAGGCCAGGGGCATAGAGTTGGCCATTACGACAGTCGCAGCTCGACCAGCAGCCCAGCAGCCGAAGACACCTGGGATAGAGCAGTTCCAGAAGATGAGCCCCAGAGACTTCCTGGAGACGGAGGGGATTATATATGCTGACGAGTGGATCGAGCATATAGAGGAGATCTTCCGCCTGGCCCGGATACCGACAGATCTCCAGATAGAGGCAGCAGCTAGCCGGATACGAGATCTTGCTCGCACATGGTATCAGTCAGACCCCAGGGTGGGGGTAGCTGGACAGACCTGGGGGGAGTTCAAGGGCGTCTTCAAGAAGAAGTTCTTTCCAGATGTAGTGCTCCGAGCTTTGGAGTCGCAGTTTGAGAGCTTAGTTCAGGGAAGCCTATCAGTAGAGGAGTACGCTGGGGAGTTCGGCCGCCTCGGCAGATTCGTAGAGGGCTTGAGCGAGACGGCGAAGGCCCAGAGGTTCCGAAAGGGTCTGGTCAAGGAAGTCAAGTCCTTGACCAAGGGCAACAGGGATGCCACTTTCGAAGAGATTTTGACGGAAGCTTTATTGGCTGAGGACGATCTTGAGCTAAAGCTCAAGTGGGGGCAAGATCCTGTTGGGGGCAGCAGTAGCGGAGGCCAAGCCAAGAGGCCTCACTTTCAGCACCAGCAGCCGAGGCAGTTCCAGCCGCAGCCGTTCCAGCAGAGACATCAGCAGCAGCAGAGACAGCCGCATATTATCTTTTGCCCTTTCTGTAAGAAACCAGGGCACGATTGGGGTGAATACCGGATGAGGCTAGGAAAGTGCCTACTCTGCAGATCATCAGATCATCATTTGAGATAGTGTCCCAAGTCTGCGGGACGGACATCTCAAGGAGCAGGAGCCAGGGCTCCAGTAGGCTAGCAGCAGGCTAAAGGAGGCCAGCAAGGGCGAGCTTACGCCATGACATTTGAGGATGCTCAGGCAGTAGCAGAGCAGATAGCAGGTTCCTATATTTCGAATCTTTTTTTCGTATTTGCCTTCTTATAAACTGTCTTGAAATTCAATTCCATCTGTTCCTTGATCGTGTGATAAAATTTATTCTTGTGATGTGATTTTTTTCTGAGATAAGTCGTATAGGCTAGGTTGCCTCAATTATGAGATTTTAGTATACTCTGGGGTAATGCTAGCAGGCAAAGTGAGGACATATAGTCGGATTATGGACGTATTTCTCGGGTATGGGAATTTAAGGTTTTCGCTGCCAAGCATCCGGCAATGTGAAAATTTTAAATACCATAATTCTAGAGGTATGTACCATAGTTGAGGACTTTGTGATTATCATAGCCTTGCTCACTGGCTTGACAGAGATTCTGATTATCATGATGATTGGACAGACGCATACGATTATCGATTTGCATGATTTTCTGTGTTTACTTTATTTTAAATTTTTTTGATGATTCTTTTAAGGTGGATAGACTTATAGCATCTATTTGAGAGTAATTTCAAATTTTGTAATTTTAGTCATGTAATTCATGCTTTGATTTTGAGATTTTAAATCATTTTAATTTTAAGCCAAGACTTGTGATTTTGACATTTTACTATTGTTTGGTTTTAATTTCGAGGACAAATTTTTTTTAAGGGGGATAGATTTGTCACCCCCAATTTTAAGGAATAGGAGTATTTTTGTCATTTTTCATTTTTAATATTTTTGAAATTATTTATTTATTTATAATATTATTTTGGGGTTATTTAAGTCGGGATCGAATTTCAACTCAATCTGACTTGTAACGGGGACCCGGGGTAGTGTTGACTCTAGTGGGACCCACACACTAGTTAGCCATGGCCCACATGACATTTATTTTAGTTAGTGGTTAGACTAATTATTTCATGGTAGGATTAGTTAGATTAGTATTTTAGAAATGACTAAACTAGCCCCCGACTTAAACCTTTCCTAATATTTATTAATTAGACTAGTGGAGGGCATTTTAGACATTACAATAGGGGGAATACCAAGCCATATGGCCGGCCACATTAGGAATGGATAGGCTCTAGTTCATTTGGCATTACCTCTTCCATTTTCTCTCTCTTGTTCTTCCCCAAATTTCTAGAGAGCAAATCCCTATCATTCCTCCACCAAATCCTTCCATTTTTCTACCCAACCTTCTTCTTTCCTTCTCCATTCAAACCAAGGAGGAAGTACCCAAGTTTGAGAGGATTCGGATTTCGTTCGTGTCCGTTTGGGATTCCTACGTTTCGGTGGCATATCGGAAGGCCTTTCCTTCGATTCGATCTACCGGGTGGTATAAATCCCTTTCTCTTTCTCATTTTTCTCATGCATATAGGTTGATTTTGACCCATAGGAATGACCCCCATGGTTGTGTCTCCATTTGTGTCCATTTTGTGTCCATTTGGAGACTTGTAGAGGTGTCCTATGTGTAGGATCGTGTCCTAGTGAGAAAATCCCTAATAGGACACATGTGGATTTATTTTATATTGAATTGATGTTGTTTTAATATTTAATTCCAGATTAATGAGTGCGTAGAGATGTGTTTTCCTAAGTGTCATATTGTATCATACTATCTAATCTATATATATATATATACATATATATATATATATATATATATATATATATATATATATATATATATATATATATATATATATATATATATATGTGGCTTATATATATATCATTCTCTCTCTCTCTCTCTCTCTCTCTCTCTCTCTCTCTATATATATATATATATATATATATATATATATATATATATATATATATATATATATATATATATATAAATATATATATATATATGTATATATATATATATATATATATATATATATATATATATATATATATATATATATATTGTGGTTTACATATATATGTATATATATTATGGTGTGTGTGTGTGTGTAATTTTGTGTTCATGATGGGGATGTAGGTTCGGCCAGAAAAGAGTTGATGTGTGTGTTTGTGTTAGTTTAGGGTGTATGCGTGGTGTTTGAGAGTTGGTGTGAGAGAGATTGAGAGGGGTTTGAGTGTTTGTTTGAGTGTGGAGTTAGAGAGGGGAATGAGAGTGGAGAGTGAGGGATTAGAAGGGGGAACCCCTAGGTAGCAGCTGCTACACAGCAGCTATGGCAGTCCTATGTATACCCCCTAAACCTGTCATTAACCACAAGATGGTTGTCCATTTGCACAGCAGTATGGGCTATCCATAACCTGTCATTTACCTGCACTTAACCACCATGTTCCCATCCCAAAACAGTCCAATGCATGCCCCACAAATCAGTCCTAAACACCCTCAACTTCAGTCCATTTAGTCCTCTAAAAACTGTCCATAACCACCCCACATTCTAGTCCATTCATGCCCCTTAGCCAGTCCATCTAACTGTCCTCCTTGCACCCCTTAATAGCCCCTCAAAATTAGCCCCATTGCTGTCCCAAATTTCCAGTCCCAAATAGTACAATTTCAGCCCACATGTTGGTCCTATGGATAGCCATATAGCTGTCCCTAACCAGGCTCCTAACACAGCCCAAAACAGTCCCTTAAAACCATGTAAAACATGTCCATAACACAGGTATATATGCAGCCCCAAACCATCCTTTGGTACCCCCCAAATCAGCCCAAGGTTCACCCCATTTGACAGCCTACAAGATGTCCAAAGTTGCCCCAAAAACCTGTCATAAAACCATCCAATTCCTATCTAATATCAGTCCATTTTGGACAGCCAAGCAGTCCCAAACCTGTCCCCATTTGGCAGCCAATGTACACACAATTTCAGCCCTATTTAGGACCGCCACTTAACACACATATTGGCCTATATCTAACCCTCCTTCCAGCCTATATCCAGTCCACAAATTCAACCCAAAATAGTATCAATATATGCCTATGTGTGTGTGTGTGTATGTGAGCTTGTGTGTGTGTATGTGAGCCTATATATGTATTTGTGTGTGCGCCTATAGGTTAGACTATATCTAAGCCTAGGTGAGAGCCTATGAGTGTGGTGTCATGAGTGATATATGAGAGTGTTGTGTGTGAGTGAGTTGTGTGGGTGAGTGTTAGGATGATGTGAGAATGGGGTAGGATATCTTGGTAGGGTAATGAGGGTAAAACCAACCTATGTTCTAAGATAGGCTAGATACCTAGGATACCTATATTTCTTGGTTGGTAAACCTTAGATAGGATAGTATCTAGCTACCCTAAGGAGCCTAGGCTAGTATCTTGGGTATTAGCGGGGTTTCCTTTGTATTGGGCAAGGTATCGGGATTTACCTTGGTAAGGTAATGTAGGTTTTACCTAGAAATAGGGTATTCGAGTCTAGAGTCTAGAGTCTAAGATATGGTTAGAACTTGGTTTCATTGGTTGGTAATGATCAAATATAGTGCTCCTACACTACTTTTGACGTCGGTTGACCATTTTGACCAAAAGTCGACAAAAGTCAACCGAGAGTCAAACTTAGCCTTTAAGCTACAAGATTTGACCGAAACCAAACCAGAGTTGACCAGTTGACTGAAAGTCAACAGTTGGTCAATATTAGGCTAGTTTGACCTAGAGTTGACCAGGGTTGACCAGTTGACCAAAAGTCAACTGTAAGTCAACCTTTGACCCCGTTTGACCTAGTTTGACTTGGATTGACTCCCAGTGACTTGGTATGACCTAGTATGAACCAGTATGACCTAGTATGACTCAGTTTGACCTAGATTGACCTAGTTTTG
The DNA here is from genome assembly GCA_029216955.1 of Iris pallida. NCBI lineage: Eukaryota > Viridiplantae > Streptophyta > Magnoliopsida > Asparagales > Iridaceae > Iris > Iris pallida. The sequence goes on from JANAVB010004398.1 coordinate 18,350,306, forward strand.
ACTTAGACTTGCATTTATGACTTAAATTAGTTTCCTTTTTCAGTATAAAACCCTGTTTGACTCATAATATCTTATTTTAGGTCTGTGATTACTCTGAGCGTCTGTTCACCTTATCAGCTCAGGACCACAGGCGAGTACATTCTCTGATCGTTTTATACTTGTCACGACTTATATTCTTGCTCTTTGTTACTTTACTTGATGCAGTCACGTTATCATCACGGATTGGTACTATATGTATCTCTTCTTGGGATGTTATCCCCCTTAGCGGGCGCATCGGATACTTTATGTCATGTGTTTCATATACATCATATATTCCTTGCTCTTGCGTTATTCATGTTCTTTCATGTTCTTTCATGTACGCTCATGTACTTTCATGTGCTCTCATGTACGTTCATGTTTCCTCATGTGTCTCGTGTGTAACCAAAACATCATGTCCGTAACATAACTTGACTGGATCCTTGTATATTGATTGTGGGTAGGGGTGAGTATAAATGGTCATGTGATTTACCCATCGTGTCCACTCTGTTACTTTTCATGTTTTATCATGTACAACCTAAGCCAATTACATGCCATCTCGTACGCTAAATCACTAATCACTTACAGTTCTTACTTATCATGTATATATTTCCAGTTATCAAATATCTCTCATGTTTTCATGTACATCTTCTTACAGCGTTTTATGTATCTTACTCTATTGCTTGCTTTATATTTCCTGTCATGATATGAACTGCATGAGATGTACTGTGCTCGCTCCCGTCCTGACTGGACCTGTTAAAAATATTACAGATGATACCGAGGAATTCTGCCCGACCTACTATGGAGCCCATCTAGACGATACTGTGAGTTAGACCCACAGGAGGATCCAGCTCTAGCTGAGGGCGTCATCCCTACTGCTTAGACTAGTTTAGTTCTTAAGTAAAGCCTCCTTTGTGGCACTTGCTCTTTCTGGGGTCTGACCCAGCTGGTTTTCTGTGGCCAGATTTCGGAGCAGCTACCGAAGATCTACCGACATTCCTGCCAGATGGTGAACACTAGAAGGAATCCTAGCAACGAGTGGGTTATTTTTGGCTCTCCCACTCTTTTGTAAAAATATTCTTTTGAGGCGTTTAGCCGACGAGCACCTGTTTAGCTCGATTGCACTTACTTACTGTCTGCCTACGGGCTGTAACATGATTGACAAATCCTAGGGTTGATCATGTATGACTAAACTCTTGCTAGTCCTAACATTTTGTAACGACTAGCTTCATGATCAGCTGAATATGTAATATTTGGGACACCTTATTATTGTATAATTAATGATCATACATCTTGTAACATCTATTTACTTGCTTGTGATTGAGACAATAGGCTTGTTCTTGACCTTAAGAGACTGCTGGCTTGTAGATAAACCCTCATGTATCCTAGACAGCCGTGACCGTATAACGAGATGGAATCCATTTCAATATACGTAGCTGGCTATGTCTGCCTCCGCTCTCCAGTATTCTGGTTCTGGGGCGTGACAGTATTCTGGATATTTTCTGGATTGTGTTATTTTAGACACTTAGACTTCTCTGGTTGTATCTCTGTGGATCTTATTTCATTTTCATATCTGTCTATCTATCTTATCATCCTGACTTAGATGTGACTGAGACTGTATTCTGCTATGTTACCTCCATTCGGAGTGTATATACTGTATAGGTACCTTTATATTGTTAGATGATTGACCTAGGACAGCGTTCTACCGCCGACACTGCGGCATAGGCTGGACGTACCTACTTCTTGTGCCCTTACTCTAGGGTGTGGGTCGTGACACTGCTAGAGCATTGGTGAGTCCGAACGGCATCACCAAGAATTCATACTGGCCGTAGCGGGTATTGAAAGCTGTCTTCGGAATATCCTGCTCCCGAACCTTCATCTAATGATACCCTTCGAGAAAACTTTGCCCCATTCAGCTGATCAAACAACTCATCTATCTGCGACAATGGGTACTTATTCTTGATGGTAATGTTATTGAGTTTACAGTAATCGATGCACATTCTAACAATCCCATCGTTCTTCGGCACGAAGAGTACCGGTGCTCTCCATGGTGAAGCACTGGACCGAATAAAACCCTTGCCTTCCAACTCATCTATCTCGGCCTTCAACTCTGCAGCTTCTTTCGGGTTGATCTTGTAGCAATGCTGGGACTTTGGCTCTGATCCGGGTACTAAGTCGATGTTGAACTCCACACCTCGATCTGGTGGCAATCCTGGCAACTCCTCAGGGAAGACATCGAGAAACTGCAATCAGCGGGTGCGGCAACTCCTGGTCTTCGGCAACTGCTCTGAAGTAGATTCCCTCTGGTCTCTCTATAAAATGTCTGCTGATCTCGAATGGTAGAACTCCAGGCGGGCTAAAAATTACCTTCCCTTCATGGCAGTCTATTACAGCAAACTACTCACTTATCCAGTCGATGCTGAGGACTATATCAAATCTGGGCAATAGCATCACTAGGAATCAAGCCCTAAGCTCCCTTCCAACTATAGTGATAGGGCAATCAACCATCTCACTAACTAGTACTATCCCTCCTCCTGTCATAATCCGACAGTTCCTCCTAGTGGGCTTAGGTGTGAAGCTGTGTCTATGCAGAAACTTATAAGATACAAATTTATGTGTGACTCCAGAATCAAACAATACAGTGGCAGGGAAAGAATATACAAGGATTGAACATGTAATCATGTTTGGAGCAGCCTTATCCTCCTCAATTACGGCCATAACATAAGCATGCCCCTGCTGTGGTGGTCCCCTCTGCTGCTGATGCTATGTAAAAAGCTGTTGCTGAGTAGGTAAAGCCTGAACCCTCTGTGGTGCAGCTGGTGGTGCTCTGGGTGGTGCAGGTGTTGGTCCTCCAGCTCCTCGTGGTCCTCTTGTCAGTCGAGCTTCAGCATGTGGGCAGTCCTCCATCTGATGTGCATCTGATCCGCAGAATAAGCAGAGCCCGAGCCTCTTGCGACATTCGTCAAACCGGTGTCCTAGACGGTAACAGAAAGCACAAGTAGCTGTATGCTGCTGTCTCTGTGGCTGATGTACCTAAATTCTGGCTGGACGGTGATATTGTTGTGTCGGCTGCTGTGGCCTCGTCTGGATCTGAGTCCTCTTCGACAGTGTCTGGTAGTTGCTACTGCCGATGTCCCGGTCCCTCTTCAGCTTCGGATCCGCCTCCTTCTCTGCAGCCTGAGCAATCTTGAGGATGCTCACATAAGTCATCGCCTGGCTGATCGCAACTGCATGCCACAACTCTCTGGTGAGGCCCTTCTTGAACCTCCAAGCCCTATCCTCTGGTGTACTGACTAGGTTCTCTGCGAACCTGCTGAGTCGGGTGAACTCCGATCTGTACTCCGCCACCGTCATGTTCCCGTGTAACAATGTCTCGAACTGCATCCAAAGCTCATCTCGCTCCACGTCTGGAAAGAACTTCTCTTTGAACAGAGTTTTAAAGTCTGCCTAAAGAACTAGGGGTGCGGCCAATTGAGGCCCCTCTTGGTACCAGGCTCTGGCAAGATCGAAAAGTCGCATGCTCGCAACTTCCACCTTCAGGTCATCCGGGATCCTCTCCATCTTCAGTATCCTCTCGATATTTTCCAGCCTCTTGTCCGCATATACGATCCCCTCATGGCCCCAGAAATCTATCGGACAAAGGTTCTGGTAGTCTCTAGCAGTCCCCGGTCTCGTTGCTGGAGGTGCTACCAGTAATGGTGCTGCCGGCTCTCGGGTCCTAAGTGCATTCACGAATGTCACCCGGAACTGTGCGGCCTGGTGGTCCTGAGCCTACATGAACTGCTAGAACATGGCCATCACCAGGGCACCGTCCAAAGTCATCGTCGGGGGTAGCGGAGGAAAGATAGGAGGCGGTGGCGGAAGCTGCTCTACCGGATCGTCCGGTGCAGACTGTCCCGTACAGCTTGTAACGCCGAGCTAATTTGCGGTCTTCCTCGTATTGACCATCCTGCAATAAAAGAAAACTTCATGATTGATAAAAACCTAACCTACAAGTAAATAAAAATGTTTTATATAATATCCATATACCCGATGTACCCGATTTCCTATGTTGTGATTCAAGTTTTCCTAGTTTAAATCAAATCCTCCAATAGTACACTAATACCTAGGTACTATTAGGATAGACCTGCATGGACCACCACTAAAAACATGTCATGACCCATGTCATGCCTATATACAAGGCAGGGGGTGGCGACGAAGAAGAAGTAGACGCTTCAGCTCCGGATCTCGTACGGCGCATGGACAACTTAGAAGATGGTCTTAAGACCCTTTCCACCACCATGCAATCCTTGACCCAATTGGTATTCGAGATTCGGAATACTCTGACTTCTCCACCTTCTATAATGGGCTCCTATATCTGCCAGTCACAATCCTGGGGCCAATGGAGAATCAAGTATACCCCCTCAACGGATATCTTCAGGAACAGGTCATCATGCCTTACCTGGGACATCAACTCCTTCGAGTACTGAGCCTTATACTTTGCCTTCCTTATCTGCTCCCAGCTCTACTGAAGAACTATTTGAGCTAGTAAAACACTTGTGCGCTCGCTTCGAGGTAAAGAAAAATAGAAGGAACACCAAAGCTCAAAATCTGGCAGCCTTATCCTCCTGAATTGAATAATATGGTTTATCCTCCTAAGTATAAACCACAATCATTGACACCGTTTGACGAAAAAGACTCTCCCCGTCAATATTTGACCTATTTCCATTCTATGATAAGACATCTGCTGAAAGAAGACGTATTGATCATGAGTCTATTTGTAGCGGCTTTGAAGGCAGTAGCATAAGACTGGTATTGCAGCCTCCCTGACAACTGTATATCCTCTTTTGAAGACTTGAAGCATCTTTTCTTGGCCCGATTCTACGACGGAGAAAAAGACATGACAATGTCCACTCTGATGGAAGTCGTCTAAAAGGAAAAAAAAAAAAGACAGTTCGAATTACATCGAACGCTTCCATCAAGCATGTCTAAGGTTACCTTCTGGTATACCTGAACATGTGCTGATAAAGTCCTGCCGCATGAATATGACACCAGCAGTTAAGCTTTGGCTCGATTCCCCTCAGCACCCGGACTGGAGTGCACTAATTATCGGGGCTGAAGGCGCCGAGAAGAAGGCCCGTGATGCTCGACTTCCGGGGCTCAACTTCCCCGCGTTAGATGACAAGGGAAAGCACGCCGTCAACAACAGTAATAACGGGCACGAGCCAAAAGGAAAATAGGCATTGACTGTGAATACATCTAAAGGTATGTCGGATCCTGCTCAGAAGCCACCGGCCGCGCCAAGGCAGAAGAAGGTTTACTCCTTCATTGATAATGACACCTTGCAGCTCTTTGAGATACTGAAGCAAGGCGACAAGATCAAATTGCATGATCCAAAGTGCCTTGACGAAGTGGACAGGATAGGCCACCCAACGTATTGTCACTACCATCGGTTCTTCTGTCACCTAACTCGAGACTCTTATATCTTGAAGAACTACATACAATGCACGATCGATGCGAATGTTCTCTCACTTGACTATAAAGAAAAGACTGTCTCGGCGAATATGGTGTCTCTCTAATTCGGTACCGTGCCACCGACTGAAGCTCAAAATGGCGTCGTCCCCATCCCTAAGGCAACAATAGAAGTAATCAACCTTCCACCGAATCGTCACAATGTGAGTGGGCTAGTACCACTCACGACATCCCGGAAGAGATCATGTGGGTTTACCCAGATCTAGCTACAGAATTGACTCAACCAGGAGTACTTCCTACCTCCAAAACCAAAGGTAAGAAGACCAAGTCTTACCGAATGGTCACTTCCTCTCCGAAGGAAGCCCTTCTATTATAAATGCATTCACAACAAAATGCTCAACAAGAGGAGGTTCCAGCCGAAATAACGCCTTCTGTCACCACGGTGGCTGCCCAAAGGGAAGGTTCATCCCAACCTCCAACAGCCGACAAACAGAAGCAGAAGGAGGCTCTTTTCGATAGGCCTCTACGAAAGGACAGTACTTCGGGGTTGATAAACCCTACAACTTCGACATACTGGGGCAGCTCGCCAGCACTCTGGCTCGGCTATCACTATTTGAACTACTCCGTTTATCCAAAGATACTCGGGAGGCTCTATGTGAGGTGAAGGATGCTGAGTCCTTCATCAGTCAAGTCAAACAGCCTGAAGGAGATCCAACAACATGTTCGCATTGCCATAGTATGGGGAAAATCATCCCCAACATCACATTTACTCAACAAGACATGCTACTCAAGAACAATCGACATAACCGACCACTGTATTACACAGGGTATGTTGATGCCATCAAGGTAGATCGAACACAGATCGGCCCTGGGTCTTCCTTTAGCATTATCCCTCGGACTCTACTATAGACACTGGGGATCCCGATGCATCTCTTGACTGCATCCAACACTACAACTGAAGCACGGAAGAGCGCCAGCCCCAGAGACACCAACTGAAGCACCTCTGAAAGTATGCCTCAAGGGGAAACCTCCCTAATCGTTGGCTCCCCTCGTAGTCAAGCTACAGGGAAAGGCTCCGGCATCCCTCTTAGTGCAGGTTTAGAAGCCAATACGGGTCAGACTCCCGAGGAACTCTCTAGAAACACCGCCTGCCAAAACATCAACTCCTCTGGTGGCAAAAATCTAATGTAAAGCCCCATAATCTCCCAAGGCTACTCCGGTCCTCACTGATGAAGAGCTGGGAGATTACATATATGCTAATGTTGACGCTCCTTCTTTAGATGTTGTAATCCCTCGGGATAAGATTTCTTACTTTATCAGTAAAGGTTGTCTTTGAATTACTCTAGTCTTCTATATTGGAATGCCATGTATACCTTAGGTAATGCTTTAACATCGTTATAACACAAGAAATGACTATAAATAATATAAATTGAGTGGTCCCGTACAGAGGGGTTTGCTATATAGTGCCGCCCTTGAACAAGGACGATAAACCTATCATCTTCGGCAAAGTTGAGCGTTATCAAGACCTCTCGCTAGTCGAACCAGAACATGATACCGGTAGAATGCAAGTATATCGGTACACCAATCAAGCAAAGTACCACATCCAGAAGATGGGTTATGACTTGAAAGGCGACAACGGCCTAAACTATGGTAAAGGCCGACGTCTTTCCTTACGGCTCCCGGTCCCAAAAGGAAAGCCACGGGATTATTATCACCGCACTCGATGGGGGGTAGGTTATGTCACGCCGCTGACAACTCCAGAGAGTTCAGAAGCTGAAGAGGTCATACACTCTCACTTATCCGAAGCTTCAACTTAGGACTCCGATGCCAGCATCGGTCCAATCTTCAGAAAAGTACTATCAGCCAACATGATGTCTATGCATCTTTCGGAAGAAAAAGAGGACGACCAGATACTGGAATTCTTCGAAGAGGAACCCTGGGCTCAACGCTTAGGTGCACAGTAGGAATCTCGTTTCGAACAACGGGAACCTCCTACCGAAGATAAAGTCAAGCAAATCGACTTAGGCGATGAATCCTCGCCCAGACCCTTCTTCATCAGCAAAAGCTTGGCAAGGGAAGATCGCGAATCCTTGATTCAACTTACTAAAGAATACATCGACGTCTTCATCTAGAGCTGTGAAGACATGCTGGGTCTAGACCCGCAAGATAAGGTCGTCTCCCTATTTTCATCCTCTCCAAGGGGAAAGATAAGGTTTCTGGTCACCCTCTCCATAAAATCGGATCTACCGGGAAATATATAATATCAGAGCCATATCATCAGATAGGCAACTAGCACCACCTTCGACGACATTTTGTGCGTAGTACCAGAAGCAACTATAGATGTTGTCGGTCGTCTCCCTATTTTCATCCTCACACGGATTGCGTTTGCCAAACTTCTTCAAATCGACGATCACCGTCGCATGACTGAGACCCTGGGGAGTAGTGAAGCGAACCTTCGACGGATCACTCTCGTCTTCAGTGACAACGTAATCTCTCCAAGCAGTTACGTGAGGTTGCGCCTTAGCCTTATCTCTCTGCTGATTCAAATAATGGTGGCTCACTACTTTTTTAATGACCGCTATTATTTCTAGATTCTTCTCTTCCAAAGCGGAGAGCTCCTCGTTTGTTGTAAAATACTCTTCATACGGCTCAGTCCCCTAAGGGAGCTTCAAGACCTCAAACATCTCATGAAGTGCCAATCCTAATTCCCCTACGGGCGTGTAAAAAGTTCTGGTGTAAGAATTATACAACTCCATGAGGGCCAGAAACATGGGCCAGTTTATGTCTATACCAGTCTGGGCAGCTCGGATGGCAGAAGTCAAGCCAATCTCCCTGAGTTCATTCTTATACTTCGCCATGATCTAAAGTGTCAGATCATCCTACTTTGGCATATAGTGACACCAACCTTCGACCTGAAACTCCCCTTTTGGATATAAAATCTTGGCCACCAATATACGGTTGGAGAAGGTTTAGGCACTGAAAGCAAAAGTTTGAGGGAGAACATTATTGAATATACTTCCAAGATGCAAAGTTCGTAGGGTGTAAGAAGTTTCGTCTCGCACGAAAGTAAAGGTATACTTCTGGTTAGATGCAGAGTCAATCCGGATGGATCCTGCCACTACTCCTCCCTGAGTTTGGGTATGCTTCCAATGCATCCTCTTCTTCGAAGCAAGGCTGATGAAAGCGGTCAAAGGCAGCTGATGCTCTATTTTTGGCACATACATGTTGAGGTCCTTCGTCTTGAAGAACCAATCCTCTTTGATTTTCAACACTTTCATTTCATAGGAAGCCAGGCGATCCCGAAAAAGAAACTGGGCTTCAAGTTTCTGTGGCAGATTCAACAGCATTGATCCTACCATTCTCCATCATGGCTTGGAGAAAAGAAAAGGGCGATCCCGAATTAGCATCATTCTCTCTGGTGGCTAATCCAACATAATTGCATCCTTAGCAGGGTTGACATCTCCTCGTTGAAATCTAGACCCATCTGGCAAAGAAAGTGGTCAAAGAGGATGACATTCAACAAGGACAAAGTCATAGACAGTGCAACGAAGCAAAAAAGAAACAAAAGTTGGCAAAAAACTCAGCCCTTTTTTATAAAGAGTTGAAAGATATGCGCAATTTAGCATCGACACATATAAACTCATACGCATCGAAGTCTCGACGCATCATCAGGACAAGAGGTCCATGCACGTTAACTAGGATCCACCGCAGCGTATCCCCAGGACTGAAGTCCATGCACGTTGGTAGAAAAGCTTCGGCGCATCATCAGGACCGAAGTCCATGCTCGTTAACTGAGATCCACAGTAGCGCATCTCCATGACCGAAGTCCATGCGCGTTGGTAGGAAAGCTTTAGCACATCATCAGGACCAAAGTCCATGTGCATTAACAGAGATCCACCGTAGTGCATCCCCACAACCGTAGTCCATGCACGTTGGTAGGAAAGCTTTGGCGCATCATCAGGACCAAAGTCCATTCGTGTTAACTGAGATCAACCGCAGCGCATCCCCAGGACCGAAGTCCATGCGCGTTGGTAGGAAAGCTTCGGCGCATCATTAGGATCAAAGTCTATGTGCGTTAACTGAGATCCACCGCAGCGCATCCCTAGGACCGAAGTCCATGCACATTGGTAGAAAAGCTTCGGCGCATCATCAGGACCAAAGTCTATGCGCGTTAACTTAGATCTACCGTAGCTCATCCCCAAGACCGAAGTCCATGCGCGTTCGTAGGAAAGCTTTGGCGCATCATCAGGACCAAAGTCCATGCGCGTTAACTGAGATCCACCACAGCGCATCCCCGGGACCGAAGTCCATGCGCATTGGTAGGAAAACTTCAGCGCATCATCAGGATCAAAGTCCATGCGTGTCAACACAAAAAAGCCTAGGCACATCTTTAAGGTATGGCTCTTACAGCCATACCCATGCGCTTCAGTAAAGTAGTTTTGGCACATGTTCCAAGATGGTTCCCCATCCATGCGTGTAAACCGTACAATAAGTGTCTGTGTGATTAATGAACTCCCAAGCAGCGGACCACCCGCCAATGACTTTTGGTCGCACGTCGACGTGCGTTGTATCGACGACTAGGGGCTCTTCGACATCGGCCTCAAAGAGCTTATTGCCGTTGTCTCTGCCTCGACAAGCAGTACCGCAAGGAGTTTTGGGGGCCATTGCACGAGAGAATTAGGGTTTTGTCTCTGCCTCGGCAAGCACCACCACGAGGAGTTTTGGGGGCCATTGCACGAGAGAATTAGGGTTTTCTATTTTGAAAAAAATTTAAGAAAGAAGAAGAAAAGGAAAGGGAATAGAAGACTCTCTCTCTCTCTCTCTCTCTCTCTCTCTCTCTCTCTCTTCCATCAGATGCCTATTTATATGCTTAAGCCACGGGCGTGAACCAATAAAACATTGACATCAACATCGATGTGGCTCTCATGAAACTGACGGTTGCATATCTTCAAAAAGTGATCATCATTAATCACTCGGAATTCAGGATGTTATCTTCATTTAAATCAAGAAGAATATGCGCCAGCACAGCTGTGCGCGGAACAGCCAGGCGTCCAGATAGGGCATGCCCCCAAAGCATCTACTACTCATGCTTCTTAGTTCAAAGAATTCCAAAACTTGTTTAAAGTTTTAAAAACTTTGAAGGGGCCTTGTTGAAGCATAGAATTTTATAATATGCCACATACATCATGTGCCATACACAAGATAAATGTCAGTGCATCAGTCAAAACAGTAAGGATAAAAGCGCATGGAAAAAAAGAATTTTTTATTTCAAAATCTATTACATGGACTTTTTTATTCTATTACAAAAAAAAGCCTAGTCTAAATACTCTGTAGCAAGGCGCATCAATCTGACGTCACAGTCTAGGCGCATCACTCTAGCATCTCAGTATAGGCGCATTATTCCTTCTCATCAGAGCGAATTACTTGCTCGTCAACATACGAGTGCTTCGGCTAATGAAGCAGTTATTGAGCAGAATGCGGGTTGACAATCAATCCAAACCGGTTGGCTCTTCCAGCATAACGAAAGTTAGGGTACGATGACCCCGATCTTTATATGCAACAGGCACCCAACGTCTTGTCATACAAGAACACTATCGACAAGGGGCACGAGCACGAACTGCTCTTTCCATAGCCTACCGGGAGCATCTTAGTCTTCTGAAGGAGTTTATCATCAAAGCTTCTTTGAATGAGGAGATTCAAAAACCGAGTGCAACGTCTCGCTAAGGGGGATGATCGATCGAGTTCATCTTTGTTAAGAAGTTGGGTGAAACGAGAACAAACTTTCTCTCACCGCTGGTATTTATAGGCTAAGGCATAAACTAAAGCCATGCACCAAGAGCCGGCCTACACGAAATTAATGTGATGAATATGCATTCATGGCATGGCAATGAATCTACCACCTTAAAGTCAGCTAAGTCAAAAGTCATCAATTTTGGCCTCGAAACACTCAAAAGACTTTGACCAAAGGAGATGCGCCCAGCGGCTGATGCGCTATCCAGATAGATGTGCCTCGCAACAGATGCATCTTAAGAGGCATGCACTGTAGAATCAATTGGTATGATCAAGCAAGATCTGTATAAAGAGAGCTCGCTCTGATACCAATTATAGATACCAATTGTAGGAACGGGATGTAAAGCACTATACTCTATAGGGGGTAAATAGAGTAGGCAGCAAAAAATTAGCTATTTAAAAAATTATTAGCAACAAGATCACAGAATATGTAAATAAAAAGTAGAGAGCAGAGAGCAAACGCAAACACAAAGATTTATACTGGTTTCCCTCTTGTGAAGACTAGTCCAGTCGGAAGAACTCTAGCTTCCAATTGAATCCACTATAGAAAATCACCACAAGTTTTCATCCGAAGTTCTTGCAACTTCTACAACGCGAGCTTTGATCCGATGTACTCGACCAACTTCAATTGTGAAGTGTCTATCTTCAATCAAGCCTCTGATTACAATTACTCTGAAACTTCTAGACCGTACCGTACTGGCAAATCGACTAGAGGATTGTAACTAGCTTGGGATTTGAAAATGAAAGCTTTTGAACACTTTGGAAGAAGTAGTAGGCTTATAGAGAAGAGATATGAAAGTAAATTGGTGTATTGAGATGATTTAAATCCTTCCCTATTTATAGTTTTTCTAAAGGTAGAATTTTGACAGAATTCGGGCAGAACTCTATGAGAAAATCTCGACAAGATCCGTAACTGTAGGAGGACCAAGTTCAAAATCCAACATCCACTAACCGAACTCTGGCCGAATTCGGGCCAAATTCTGTTGGAGTTCTGTCAGGATTTTTGTAAATTAGTTTTGGGCTTTTTAAAAAGATCAAGCAGTTAGGAAGTAGTTTGGGCTTTGTAAGTGGGAAGGGTATTTTGAAAACGTTTCTTGGATAGCTTATTTGTCAGTACGATGCAGTTTATATTGTATTCCTAGACTCAATAAATATGAAAAATACATTGATAAAATAGGAAAACCAATAGCCCTTTGATGATGCCTTTTTCTGATATTTGAGTATACCTGAAGATGCCTTTTTCTTTGGCGGCAGTCGTCCAAAGATAAACAGATCTGAAAAATCTGAATACCTTTCGGTGGCTTCGCATAATGCCGTCTTTGGCCCATTAATAAGTATTCTCCATTACATATGTCCTGATTTGACAAAGCTTGATCATGCTTACTGCATGTCTATAAGAACATATTAGACAAACAAAACAATATAATACAAGCATAGCAATATGATATAGAATATTTAGGACAATGCTAAGTTTAAGTACCAACATGATAGTGATTGCATGAATATTAGTGATGTTATTATGGTAAACTTAATTGATTAGCTATATTCAAAAACATGATATAATCATTGGGCTAACAATCTTCCCTATTTTTATTATGGCAAATCGGTTGAGTTTAATATATATATACAATAGATACATGTATCACTAATAAACACATAATAGTAGAATATTATGTGCTAACTTAAACTTATTTCTCCCCCTTTGACATGATCAAAAATATGCTCCCCCGTAAATAGGGCTAAAATAAACTCAAGCATAAGTAAAGGAGAAAAGCAAAAATAATCATGATCAAGGATTAGGAGAACAGTGTAACGACAAGTTTAGAAAATTGCATAACTAAAGTAGAAAAACTTGTCAAAAATAGTTGGTTGAACTTAAAAATATTGAAATCAAACAATACATAGTTTACCAACTAGAAATCCAAAAATGACATTCAAAACACAATATGATGAATAAATAAAACTGTAGTTTTGAAATTGGCCAATAAAGGATTTTAATAAAAAAAATGGATATCAATATAGTATAAATCAATCATTGGTCATAAATAATTCATGAGAAATTCACAGATCTAGTATATACCAAAAAAAATTAAGGATATAATGAGACTTTTAACAATAATCACAAAAAAAAATTATGAATCGTAATTTGTCCATACAAATTATTGAATCAATTACATAAAGAGTATAATGATTAAAAAAGAAATCAAAATAAATATACTAGATTCTATTCAAAATCTATACCAAATTTCATGCATTTGAATTCAATTACCTTAGCATGATATATGAATATCCATTAGATATACATGAAGGTAATGAAGACAAAATACTTGAGAAGGAGAAATTCAGTCGACTTAAATGCTCCCCCACAAAGTATGATCAGTCTAAATATAGATAACCATGAACTTTGAGATAAAATCTCAATAAGAAATGCCAAAATTAATTTGAACTCAAAAGAATTATCAATGAAGATAATTAAATATATTTGGCAAAATAAATTTTTAGAAACTTGAATAAAATGAGAGAATTAAAAACAAATAAATAATAATAGTAATCTAATAATCTCCCAAAAAAGAAAATAAAAAATCAATAATATATGTTAGGTAAAAGAATATATGTCCATGATGAACTAGCTATACTACATATTAAGGACATAAAAGAATTGAAACAATTAATTTTGCTCCCCCTTAAAATATGAGTATCTAGTGCCGAAGAAATTTATATGCAAGAATAAATAAAATAAATAATCACAAGATCTAAGGAATATCCAAGATATTCATCTTTCTTTCCTTTGATCAAATGCATATAACGTCCCAAACTTAAAACAAATATCGTCTTTAGGCAAATAAAAGAAATATCCAATGAATAAATACTTAAAGATGAACAAACAAAATATATCTCCAATATATATATATATATATATATATATATATATATATATATATATATAAGAAATATTTTAAGACAATAAAATATTTTGAAAACTGTCTTTAATAATAACAATTGAGTACCTGACAGATTCAATAAATCAAAAAGAAATCAAAAAGACTTTTCAAAATTGTGGAATTTATTACGAAAAATTGTTTTAATAAATATTCGAATACGTCCATTTTGTCCTCAGACTGAAAGCTGACGATTCAAATCACAAAAATAATTTCAATAAAAGAATCCATAAATCATAAATAAATACATTTGAACAAATAAACATAACTAAATAAATGTCCAAAGAAAAGTGTATTCTAGATATATGACATGTCAAGGGGATAATTGACTTGAAACAATTAACTACTCCATCTTTACATGGATATATCCAAAAATAATAGTATAGATAAAATTTAAAAATTAGAGGAATATTTTCAAAAGTAGGAAACTAATTTTTAAAAAAATCAAAGTTCATTTCTTTCCTTTTAAAGTTGTTGCACGGTGTCCATCAGATAACCGTAAGGTTAAAGAGAAGAAACGTTTTGAGAGAGAGAGACATTCAATATGCATGACTTCTCTCCTGTAAAGAGTTACTGTTATAGACAGTAAGTAACTTGAATAAGAAGATAATAATATAAAACTCAAAATCATTGAATATTACATAAGTTAAAGATGAAATCACAAGACCATAATATTCAATGAATAGTCATAAAATCATCAAGTCTGAATATCAAATAGTGACAGAAAAATGAATATATCAGAAGATAACAAACATTAACATATGGAGATCAATGCATGTTACCTTTTGCAAAATTAAATCATTAAATAATATTATCCATCAAAGCTAAAATCCATCATATAACAATTGCAACTAGATCTAAATAAATCTTTAGTTTATAAAGCGTTGATCAATCTTGGGTTAGCTGTAGGGGTATTGTCCCAGCTAACGGAGGTTCACCGGGGAACATTTAAGTACCGTTTCACTTTGGCCTTAGCCGTGGTGACAGACAGACCCTTTGTAGGCTTGTACCCAAAACAAATCTCTTCTTTAATAACCGGGGATTTAAGAAAAAAAATAGTGTAATATAAAATCAATTATATCCTATGGACTTAAAAAAAATCTTAGAACAATGTAGCATATGGTATAAGATGTATCAATTACATTTATCCATATGTTTGCAAAATCATTGGGTAACAATAAAATCTAAAACATTTATAAACCAAATGTAAGACCTAAATATGTTGATGTATTCTAGAACCTAGGGGACTGGGTTTAGTACCTTGGATCCAGAACTAGATGATAGTTGTAAGTGGACCTTAATAAATCTTAAGCCTATAAAGTATTGATCGCTTTTGGTTAGCTGTAGGGGCCGGTTCCCAGCTAGCGGTAGTCCGAAGACTAGTGCACCGTGTTGCTTCAGGCCATTTACACCTGTATGACAGAAGGACCCTTTCGGCTTGTTCCTAAAATGATCTCTACTCTTAACGACTTAGATTCAAAGGAATATACGCAGTATCATCGAAAAACATCCAAATCCAGAATCCCTAAATATAAAAGAAGTAAATCCCCAAAGAATGGTTTATCAAGATCAAGATATTAAAAATATCATGTATCCAAAATGTCAACCAAAAATCCAAGAAAAACATCATTTAAAAGAGGCTTTGAAGAAAAAGCCAATAAGAGAAGAACATAAATTTGTTCAAAGTAATCAATAGCTGAAATATGAGATAAGAACAAGTTTGAAACTACATTTTTTTAAATAATATAGAACTTGAACTTAACTCATATATCCCCATAAAGATAGAACTGATTCGTAAGAAGTTAATCAAAATAAAATATGAGAATCAATAGTAAATATATTATGCAAGCACAAGGTTAACATAAAAGTATATGTATATACTTTTAAAGTAAATGGAAGACTCGTGCTAAACATACATACTCATAAAATACTGATCAAAGTAAATACGACATGTTAAAGACAAATCGATAAGAAGTGACCATTAAAAATATTAAAGACAGAGAGTCAAAAACATATTAACTCAAAAAAATAAGCTCATATGCATGCTTCAAAAATAAAGATTAAAAGTAAAGAACATATATAGACAAATGTGTCACACTAATAGAAAATAAAATACTATATAGTGTGAACTAATTATTTAAGCTAAACAGCTAGTCAAGCTAGGATTATGTCTCATATTGATTCAAACAATAAACAACTAAAAGATATCAAATAGAAAGACATTAATAAGAACATAATAGATTCTATAAATAAAACAAAAAAATAAATCACTTAGCATGTTAACGACATGGTTCAAGTGACCACACTTATGTTGGTGCAATTGCATGGAAGATGACCTTTGTAGTTGTGCAACCACCAACACGTTCCATGGTTCTATGGTTCAGCATAAGTAGCTCCACCTGAAATATTAGGTGAAGAATTTGGTATCCAATACTTGGATCCACATTTATTAGATTTGGGAACCCATTTGCACAAGTTCATATCAATTAGTTTTCTAATCTGACAACGATTAAAAACGTGTCCATTCATAACACAACAATGATAGAAAGTATTAATATTAGTGCTATGTGCAGTAGTATGAGAACATGCAGTGATGTGATATGATGTGCGTGATTTACTATAATAAAAAACATGGTTATGTTTAACCTTAGCTTTGCTTGCTTCCTTTGTAAATGATCTGACGTGTGTGACTTTGTGATGTGCTACGTGTCTCATGTTAGACTGGGTCATAGGTTATACTATCTGCTTTTCCAGTTTAATCTCTAACTTTTTAGAGTTAGCATAAATCTCATAATATTTAACAGTAAGAGCATCAATTCTACATGAAGCAATAGAATACTTCTTCTTTTCTGATTTTAATTCCTCCTTAAGTTTAGTATTTTCTTGAGTGCTTTTCTCAATGCAATCAAGTGCCTCATGCAATCTAAACTTTAGTGTGGAAATCTTAGTAGAATTATCATAAGGAGAAGTATTTCAAGCATCATTCAATAAGCAAGTAAGATTTTTATTCTCCCGCTTATAGGATAGAATATCCTTTTTAGATTGCTTATACTTATCTAATACTTTTTGTATTCTTCTAATAGATCACTGAAAGCATCAGATAGCTCATCATGAGAAGATTTACTCTCTTCAAAAGAATTATTTTGTACCATGTTTGATAATGCCATTGAGCATAAATTTGCAGCTTGATGAGGTCTCTCTTCTTCTTCTTCAGAATCTCTTGCTTCGCTTTCACACCATATGCTCATGCTAGCGTACTTGTGAGACGATGATCTTCCTTCATTTGATCGTTCGTAGTGACTCTTCTTTCTACTAGTAGTACAATCTTTTTGGATGTGGCCTATCTTCTTACAATTGTCAATACAAGCTCTTCTTCGTATAAGAGATTGTGTTGTACCTTAAATTCCAATTCCATCGTGCATATATTTACATTATTGTGAAGATTATCCTCCTCTTTGGAGTTGCTAGCTTTGCTTTTATGCCCACATTCATAAGTAGCTTCAAAAAATTTTTAAATTTTATGAGATGTTGTGCAAGTAGTAATAAGATTGAATACATTTATGTCTACAGCACAGTAAAAGATATGTATAGATTTTGTATCAAGGCTAGCTAACTTCTTCTCTTCCTCCGGATAACTATAATAAGGCTTGTTGATTGTAAAGGATGTAAGAATAGAAGTGATAGTAGGCTTTTTGTAGCCGTTGATAACAATTGACCATAAGTCAAAATCTACAAACTTCAGGTAGAAGCTCATCTGTGTCTTCCAATAACTACAGTTTGTTCCATCAAATAGTGGGAGTCTATTTGAGGATTGATCTTCAGTTGTGAAGTACATACTTGCCATATGTGATATAGTGATCAATGCAACAGCAGTTATATAATAACAATATTACCTCGCTTTACCTGTATAACCCGCTCTGGTAATGAGGATCTCCTCCATGGATGTTAAGCCAAATAATAGAGTCCTTGCTCTGATACTAATTGTAGGATCAATTGGTATGAGCAATAATACCTCCATAAGGAGCACCTGCAATAATATCACTATAAGGAGCACCTGCTTTAATATATCTATATGGAGCACCTGCTCTAATATATCTATAAGGAGCACCTGCTCTGATACCAATTGTAGAATCAATTAGTACGATCAAGCAAGATCTATATAAAGAGAGCTCGCTCTTATACCAATTGTAGATACCAACTGTAGGAACGGGATGTAAAGCACTATACTCTAGAGGGGGGTGAATAGATTAGGCAGCAGAAAATTAGCTATTTAAAAAATTGTTAGCAACAAGATCATAGAATCTGTAAATGAAAAGTAGAGAGCAGAGAGCAAACACAAACACAATGATATATACTGGTTTCCATCTTATTAGGACTAGTCCAGTTGGAAGAACTCTAGCTTTAGTTGAATTCACTATGAAAAATCACCATAATTTCATCCAAAGTTCTTGCAACTTCTACAACGCGAGCTTTGATCCGAAGTACTCGACCAACTTCAATTGTTAAGTGTCTATCTTCAATCAAGCCTCTGATTACAATCACTCTAAAACTTCTAGACCGTACCGTACTGGCAAATCGACTAGAGGATTGTAATTGGCTTAGGATTTGAAAATGAAAGCTTTGGAACACTTGGGAAGAAGTAGTAGACTTATAGAGAAGAGATATGAAAGTGAATTGGTGTATTAAAATAATTTAAATCCTTCTCTATTTATAGTTTTTTTAAAGGCAGAATTCTGACAGAATTCGTACAGAACTCTGTGAGAAAATCTCGAAAAGATCCGTAACTGCAGGAGGACCAAATTCAAAATCAAACGTCTACTAACCGAAATCTGGCCAAATTTGGGCCGAATTCTGTTGGAGTTCTACCAAGGTTTTTGCAAATTGGTTTTGGGCTTTTTGAAAAGATCAAGCAGTTAAAAAGTTGTTTGGGCTTTTGTAAGTGGACTTGTTTTCAAAATGAAAGGGTATTTCGAAAACATTTCTTGGATAGCCTATTTGCCAGTACGATGCAGTTTACATCGTATTTCTACAGTTTATATCGTATTTCTAGACTCAATAAATATGAAAAATACATTGATTAATAGGAAAACCAATAGACCTTTGATGATGTCTTTCTTCTGATATTTGAGTAGACCTGAAGACACTTCTTTCCTTGGCGGCGGTCATCCAAAAATAAACAGATCTGAAAATCTGAATACTTTTCGGTGGTTTCGCATAATGTCGTCTTTGGCCCATTAATAATTATTCTCCATTGCAAATGTCCTGATTTGATAAAGCTTGATTATGCTTACTACATGTCTATAAGAACATGTTAGACAAACAAAATAATATGATACAAGCACAGCAATATGATATAGAATATTTAGGATAATGCTAAGTTTAAGTTGCAACATGATAGTGATTAGATAAATATTAGTGATGTCATTATGGTAAACTTAATTGATTAGCCATATTCAAAAAAATGATATAATCATTGGGCTAACATGCACCTCATATATGATGCACCCACCTAAGCTCATCGCCATCCAGCATTTAATTCTACGTGACAAAGTCAGTAGCACGCATCTCAAAGCCTGAGTAATTGACAGCTTTTACAGAAAACAAAAAGACGTAATCATCATCCTTTATCGGTTACGGCTGTGCTCTGCCACGTGGCCTACTGATCACTCGTATGTGCCTCAAATAT
This sequence comes from Iris pallida, assembly GCA_029216955.1. Classification (NCBI taxonomy): domain Eukaryota; kingdom Viridiplantae; phylum Streptophyta; class Magnoliopsida; order Asparagales; family Iridaceae; genus Iris; species Iris pallida. The sequence continues at coordinate 18,370,187 of JANAVB010004398.1, forward strand.
CCATATGCTCAGATTTTGTATGCACCTCTACGGCCATGCGCCTAGACTTGCTTTTAGCCCCTAAAAGTCAGATGACAAGTCTCCTTATGCGCCAGATCCTAGGTGCATCCAAGCAAATCATCCTACACCAAATCCAAGATCTTGAGCAATAGACACGCGTTACGTGTCATTAACTCGGTTTGGTCTACGTATGGGTGCCAACCACCCAGGATCTCAGCAACAACCAAATCTTAAAAACTGCCACGTGTCAGCTCCTATGCAGCCCAACGGTGCAGTTCAAACAGATTTAGTTCCAGCTTCCTGGCGCATCTCCATGCGCCCAATAAAGTCAGACACATGGCGTCCCTACGTACAAAATTTTCATACGCATATCACATATGCGCACAATAAGCAGATCATTCTGCTTCCTATATATAGAAGGATCATTCCTTCATTCAATCTCTTCAACCACTTTAACATTCTAATATTTTCAAGAGCTTCAACAGCTTCTACTCATCACCTTCCAGAGCAGCTCAGACCTTCATAGAGCTCGAGATAGTCGTCAGATCCTCAATGGAGTAAAGAATCACCTCTCTATCGCCATGGTTTCTAGATAAAAATAGAAGTGTACTAAAAGGATTCCATCGAGATCCTATATTGTACTCTGTTCTGTTTGTGATTAAATATAAAGTTCATTTCAAACTTTTTAATAGAAAATAAGCTGGGGACTCTGCTGGGACCAATTTCTCCTCCAAAGAGAAGGTCGTGTCACAATCTGATAACAACTCATTGCACAAGACGCTGGTGGTATGCTTCGATCAACAAGCGTACGAGGATTTTCTCTCTGAAGGCAGCACGAGTCCTTCGAAGCAGCTGCCAAAGCCGAAGAATTGCCAAGTGTGGGTGCGCAAAGGCAATGTGTCGAGCACCACTACTGAAGAAGCTGTACGAGCACAGTCCTCCCTTCCTGCTGATGTTCTCAGCGAACAAGACGTTACCACTGGTGTAGCGCATCTGTCTGGAAAGCACGGTGCTGACTGCTCTTCCCAACCAACCTCTTCCCAGTCAAAAATGATGTACCAACGTAACAAGGGCGTAGCCACTCTTTCACGCATGAGCTCTGATGTACAGGGGAAGACTTCTGTCTTTGACAGAATCACTTATTGTTATGGCAAAAAAAATTAGATTATGAGTAATATGCGCTATTACGGGCTAATACAAAGAAGTTCAAGACAGCATGGGCCATGCGCCATCAACGTGCTATGTCGACACCGAGCCAGCAATGCCGGCTAAAAGTCATGTGTGTAGCTGATGGAAAGCTGTTTAGAGTCGACTCGGGTGTTGCGGCACCAGCAACGAGTTAACTCTTGAAGTCCCCTTTCTAGATAAAAACAAAAATGTACTTGAAGGATTCCATCGAGATCCTATATTCTACTCTATTCTGTTTGTGATTAAATATAAAGTTTATTTCAAACATTTTAATGGCAAACAACTTTTGTATGCAATCTTCTTATCTTGACTTAGCATAGCAAGGGTTCTTTCATTACGCAAGCATGCATGTAATCATATGGGTTCATTATTAGGCGTAAAGGAATTAGAAAGTGAAGTCTTTGTCCATTCACCCAGATTAATCTTCTTTACGAAAACTTCCTCTCGAGCCAGCAAACCAATTTCTCTGTCTATATAGTGTCTTCGCAGAGCGGGGCACTACATTGTCTAATTACTTCAATTAAACTTGACTGGCATCATCTGGCCCTTGTGGGATTGAACTTGTCCATAAGTTCAAACTATGATAGTTTCATTTTTATTATCTACTTTCTCTTGGATACGATTGTCGTCCGTGCTAGTTGATAATGCATGTTATTAATCCTTTGGATCGCAAAACAATTCTTCATTGTGATCTTGTTGATCAACCGGTTTTTAATTCACATCTTCCAAGTACAATAATTTTTTGGTGTAATGAGAGCAAATAACATAGACTCACACTTGGTCGCACAAACCCTTTCTTTTTTGGATGTGTAACTTGGTGCTTCGACTAATGGTTTTCTGATCTTGTGCTAACTTTAGAAGTTGGTATATTAGAAATACTCGCCCCTATTATGAGATCGATACAATAGTGGATCTCCCGCTTAAGGTCTAGTGGAACACCATCAGAGGTCACGTTAGTTTACTATTGTAATAAGGGCTTGGTCGCATCCAAAATCTTTTAAACATTATATCCAATTCAACCTTCGTAGTGAACATGCATAGATAACCTTCGTTTCCATCGCCTCCTCTTTGAATGGTTTAGTTGCATTAGCGAGCATTACCTTAGGTTCCATATCTTTGTCTGTAATCGAGTTTGGATTGTGCCTGACCTTCTTCTAATGGTTCCTTGGGTTCATTATCACCATAGTCATTGTACCTCGGACCAGGGTTTCGGGTTCGTCGACCATCAAATTCTTCTCCTTGTTTACCCTCTTCATTTCACAAAGGTAATTCGATAAGTAATGTCCTAATTCATTCTATCCATAATGGCCACTAGCCACTGTTCTTGGCAGATCCCGTACAGCTATTGTGTTTTTTTCCAAACATTAGAGTCTCAACTAGGTTGGACACAACAAGATCTGGAAAATGTTAGGGTTGTGTGAACGCCCCTGATCGACTTATGTGCTAACTTCTCCTTCTATACTAAAGCTTTTTGCTTTGCCGTTGAGATTTCGTAGATCTAGTGATACATGGTGTGGGCAAAATTAATGGAGATAGATTTTTTTAATTCAACTTTTGCATCATATTGTCCCAAGTTGAGATCATCAGCTTGCCATGACTCTCTTATATGGTTTTTTCTTGCTCCACCAAGGACGAAGCTCGACCCTTCAACTTGGTGGAGACAAACTTAACCACCTTGTCCTAAGGGTCTTGTCTAATGTGCTGTCACCCCCAGTTTTCAGAAACAGGGGTATTTTTGTCATTTTACATTTTTGAATATTTTTAAAATTTATTTTATTATTTATGATATTATTTTGGGGTTGGAATTTATTTTATTATTTATGATATTATTTTGGGATTATTTGAGTCGGGTTCGAATTTCAACTCAATCCGACTTGAAACGGAAACCCGGGGGGTAGTTTGACTCAAGTGGGACCCACACACTAGTTAGGCATGGCCCACATGATATTAATTTTAGTCCATATGATATTAATTTTAGTTAGTAGTTAGACTAATTATTTATGGATAGGTTTAGTTTAATTAGAGACTTAAAACTAGACTAAATTGACCTCAACCTTTAACCCATTCCTAATTTAAATCATATAGATTAGTAGAGGGCATTTTGGACATTTAAATAGGGGACACCTCACCCTTTTTGGGCAGCCACCTATAGGGGGATAAGGAGTGAGTCACTCCTTCATTCATTTGTTTTCATCCACTTTCTCTCTCTTGTTCTTCCCCAAATTAATTTAGAGATGAACCTCCATTGATTTCATCTCTAAATCAACCCCTTCTTCCACCAAATCTTCTTTATTTCTCTTCTACTCCATGGTTAGAGGGTGCTAGCCAAGTTTGGGAGAATTCGGAGCTCGTTCGTGTCCTTTTGGAATCTCTACGTGTCGGTGCCGTGTCGGAAGGCTTTTCCTTTGAATCTCTCTTCCGGAAGGTATAATCTTTCCTCTAAACCACTCCTACATGCATATAGGAATATTTTGAACCCATAGGAATGACCCCCATGGTTGTATCTCCATTTGTGTCCATTTTGTATCCATTTGGAGGTCATAGGAGGGTCCTTTGTGTTGTGATTATGTCCTAGTGGGAAAAACCCCTATTTTGGACACTTGTATGCATATATTTATTTATTTGTGTGTGTGGTTAGATGGTTAGAGAGTGGATTGATCTTATTTAGGATAGTTAGAATAAGTTTTATTTAGATAGCTATGTTGGTATCCAAGTATTTTGGCCTACATGTGTTTTTTGTCCAAACAACCCAAATTCGTCATAATTTTTATCCACATTTTTAGTAGCTAGAGCAACTTAGAAATGCCATAACTTTTAGCTCATAATTCCAATTAACCTTCCATTTTTTTAAAAGAAGCGTATCGAAGTTAGATTTCCAAATATATATTTTAATAATCCAAATTCGTTCTAGAACTTTCTGTAGAATTGTTTGAGTGTCAGCTGTACGAAAGACAAACGCATTTCGGTATTTTTGCGATTCCGGGAGCTTCCGGATACGAAAATGTGATCCGTTTAAAGTTTCGGAAAGCTAACACGAAGAGCTACAACATACTTTAATTTTAGAATTTAGTGAAGGCCCAATTGGTACAGTATTGATTTTAAGTAGAAGAGTGACTATACGATATATGCATTTTATGAAACCTATGAGCCTATGTAGTATGGATATTAAATGAATATAGAGTATGTAATGCATGATATGTTAGATGAATGAAATAATATATACATGATATATATTCTTTTTACATTAATGTATATATATGGTTGAATGCAAGCATATAGGAATGCAATTAATATAATGCATATAAGCAATGCATGAATGAAAGAATGATATACAATGTATGCATATGTATAAAACATGTAGGTAATGCATAGATGCATGAATGAAATAAATGTTTGCAATATGTTAATATAAATACAAGTATCTAATATATATGAATGTAAGTATAATATAATACAAGTATACATGTATGTATCATGTAATGTAATATACATGATATGTATGTATGCATGTATACAATGTAAGTATGTATGTATGTATGTATGTATGTATGTATGCATTTCTATAAACTGAGTTAACCTATAACCTTTTACATACATTCATTCATACACTCTTTGACATCATGTATCCCATGTCACATACACCTACCTATCACTAAATTTTAGAACATTAACACATATCCTTTCACACATGCCAAACACACACATACTCACTTATTCTTTTACCTCTCTTTCTCTCTCTCTCTATATATATATATGTACCTATATATATAGCTTTTCTATATATATCTATGTATATGAATATGTGAATGTGAATAATATATATACATTATATGACTAAGTTTGTGTGTCTTGTTAGCTTATGGTTTAGTTTTGTGCTTGGTTTAGTAAGTGATTTAGGCTATGAGTTTGTAGCTATCTTGGATACTTGATTTGTATATACCTAGTTTGTTTAGACCTAGAATTGACTAACTAGACTAGAGTTGACCTAGTTTGACTTTATAGTTGACCAAAGTTGACTTTGACCTAGATTGACTTAGAATCATGTAGATTGTATTATAATTTCAATTACCATATAAATTGAACTCTTTATAACCTATATTGCTATAACTAGGACTCTGTGACTCCAGTTGGCCATCTTTTCATATCAGCTGTTCAGGGTATTAGGCGAGTACATTCTCTGATCGTTTCATACTTATCTGGATTTACATTCTTACTCTAGATTACTGTACTTGATGCTGACACGATTGTTATCACGAATTGGTACTTTATGGATCTTCTTTTGAGATGTTATCCCCTTGTATTCACTAAATACATATTGTGATGTGCATTTCACTTACATATTGTATTTATTGAATATCCATATACTTGTATACTCATTGTGCATATTGTACTCTCATTATCACATGAGTTCCAGGGATAGACCATTGTACACTATTGTATAACATTGTACAACTATTGTATAATATTGTACATCTATTGTATAATATTGTACATCCATTGTATAATATTGTACACTATTGTATAAGATAACGTAACTGGAGTGGATCCTTGTGTATTGATTGGGGAGGGGGAGTAGAATTGGTTATGTAATCAAATCCTATTGTACAACATTGTATAACTATTGTATATATCTATTGTACACTCACGTACAATGGAGTTACCATTGCATTGTCCTAGACTGTTTACATAACCATATTGTACTCTAAATCACATATTGCTTACAGTTCTTACTTAGCATATATAGATATTTCCCGTTATCAAATCTCTGCTATTTTCATATACATTCTTCTTTCAGCGTTTTCTGTACCTTACTCTATTGCATGTTTTATATTTCCTAACTTGATATGAACTGCGTGAGATGTTTTGTGCTCGCTCCTGTCCTGACTGGACCTGTTGATAAATTTTACAAATAGCTTGGAGGTTGCCTGCTAGCCTAGAGGAGACACAGTAGAGGTTGCATAGATAGCTAGGGTTTTCTTATAGCTTATTTTCAGTTGTCTTGAGTTGTATTTACTTACGGATTACTATATTTGAGATTTGAGATGTATTTCTGGGTTTGTGTATCTTAGACACTTAGACTTCTCTCTGCTGTATCTCTTTTGGATTTCATGTTTTATCTATCCTTATCATGCTCTACCTTAGATGTGATTGAAACTATATTGCTATGTCACCTCTATTCGGAGTGTATATACTGTACAGGTACCTTTATATCATTAGATGTTTGACCTAGGACAGCGTTCTACTACCGACACTGCGGCGTAGGCTGGACGTACCCACTTCTCGTGCCCTTACTCTAGGGTACGGATCGTGACACGTTTTTAGTGGTGGCCCATGCAGGTCGAGTTTGTGTAATGGTATTCGAACTAGAGTACCACTACAGCCTGCAGTAGGATTAGGATATTTTTTTGAAGGTACTCAATCACAGTTAGGATCCCTTGGGAGATTTCTGGGACGACCCTTGAGAATCTTATTTTAACTTCGATTTGAAAACTCTTCTTCCCTTGATTTAATTTATCTTTACTTCTATTGTTGAATTTGAGTTTGTATTTATTGATTTTGATGGATGATTGTTGAATTTTGAATCTTGATGTTAGTTGTTGCATCCGAGTTTGTGTTTATATAATTTGATGGATGTTTGTTCATTTATGAATCTTGATGTTCGTTGATAAATTTGATTTTTGGGTATCTATTGTTGATTTAATTTAATTTTTGTCAAGATGAAATTATATGGGCTAGGTCATCTAAGTTATGGAATCTAGTCTTCTACAGTCACATTAGCCAACATGATGAGGACATATAGTCTGACTTGGATATATTTCTCGGGTGTAGAAATTTAAGGTTTTTGCAGCCAAGCTAGCGGCATCGCAAAAATGTTAAATACCATGATTCTAGAGGTATGTGCCTAAGTTGAGGACTCTATGATTATCGTAGCCTTGCTTACTAGTATGACGAGGATTTAGAGTACTATGATTTTGGATAGACGCATATGATTATCAGATTGTACCTTAAATATTTTCGAACATGTTTTCTCTACTTTTGTTGCAGTCCTTCAAAAAAAAAGAATTATTATTTATTTTGTTTTGTTTTGCTTCTCATTATTTAACTTAGGAGTAGCTTTAGCTATTTTTATAAACCTTGTGTAACTTCTTGCTATGAGTTTTTCATAATACAATGAATCGATGATTTTGCTAGACCTTATGTTGGATTGATATTTTAGCTCTGGGTTTCAAAATGGTTCCTTCCTTAAACAGATAAGCAGAACAAATTTTATCGTTATTTCTTTCTTGCTGTTATTATTGTATTAAATAATAATAATAATAATAATAATAAAACTGTCTTGATTACATTAATCACCTACTTTGTAATCTTGGTAGGAATCTAAATATTGGTCTTGATGTAGAAATTGATTTTTATATTGGGACATGAGAATATATAGTGGACACAGACCCTTGCTTTATACGTATACATGCTACACTTTGATTTTCTACCTATCTAAATACATATTAATATGTTGTTGACGTTTAAATTCTCAAAACCCTAATATTTCTGATACACTAAAGTATCATAGACTGGTTCTCTGCTTTTTCCAGTTTAAATTCATAAATTAAATATAAATTTTATGTTATTAGTTATGTTTACATCACTGCACATGTATGTTAAACATAGGGTTTCAATTCAAAAAAAAAATTGGTTGAGTTTTGTGTTTGAAATTGTCAAATCTAAGACTGTGTGCATATTAACCCTTAATACTGGATTTTAAATGTTAGTTCAATTTGTTGTTTTAAAAGTAATATTTTGAGCTTTATACATTGTGGTATGTAGGGATATAAATTTAGGTTTCATATTCTTACATGTTAGGTTGTGATAAACATTGGGTTGGTTGATGTTCGAATTTTTCCAAATCCTAAAACTGAATACATGTTAACATTTTTACATTGATTTCAAATGTTTAGTTCAATTTTAGATTTAATATGTAATATTGAACTGTATGCATAGCTAAATGTATGGATAGTATATTAGGGTTTTATCTCTATCATGTTAGGATGTGTTGGAAGCATTGAGTTAGTTGTGATGTTTTAAACCCTAAAATCTGAAACTGCATTATGTTAATATTACACTGGTTTAAATGTTAGATTATTTTCTGATTTTGTATATAAATGCTGAACTAAAACTGGATTTAACCTTTCAATACTAAGCTATAACCCTGTACAAGGACACACACACCCTAACTTAGTATACACTGCCATGTAAACCTAACCCTTTCTCTCTATGTTATGTTTATATATCTATATAGATATATATAGAGTTTATGCATACATGTTATAATGTATATAGATACATAACTAAATCTCTACCTCTTTATATATATATGTATATGGTTAGCCATACATGTTATGAGTAAATAGGTTGTGTATTGTAGATTGTTTAACCAATATGCCATGAGTAGTGTAACTAGATAGCTATTGTTTCGAAACCCAAATCCTCCTATACTCTTCATGTATATTTCACATACACACATGCCTACTATCTAACCATATGAATATGTCCACATACACCCATACACACATGAACCACATAACCTTACATAATGCTAGCTTTTCCTTCTCTAACACTCACTATATATATATATATATATATATATATATATATATATATATATATATATATATATATATATATATATATATATATATATATATTGTGATTGGATTTCAATGCAATTGACTTTCATTCTTTAACTTTTGATTGTGATTTTCTTTGAATAGCACCCCTTTATAGATAATTGGTAGTCATCTTTATTTATTTTTGATAAGTACCAGTTTCATATAGGATGGTAGACTGCCTTACAGTTTTGATGATTATTATTTCTGTATCTTTTCTAGTTTAGCAACCTAGATTGCTTGTGTGTTTTGATACCCTATGACCGTTTTGGTTAGCATGACTAGTATACCTAGATGAGACTTCACTACCACCGTATGTCATGATCATGTATGTCGTCCTTTTAAATCATATGATTTATTTAAGTTTTGGGACTTTGATTGTGGGGGTTTGACCTAGAAGGAGTATGAACATTTTAATTTCGAGGACGAAATTTTTTTAAGGTGGACAGATTTGTCACCCCCAGTTTTCAAAAACAGGGGTATTTTTGTCATTTTATATTTTTGAATATTTTTAAAATTTATTTTATTATTTATGATATTATTTTGGGTTTGGAATTTATTTTATTATTTATGATATTGTTTTGGGGTTATTTGAGTCGGGTTCGAATTTCAACTCAATCCGACTTGAAACGGGGACTCGGGGGGTAGTTTGACTCTAGTGGGACCCACACACTAGTTAGACATGGCCCACATGATATTAATTTTAGTCCATATGATATTAATTTTAGTTAGTAGTTAGACTAATTATTTATGGATAGGTTTAGTTTAATTAAAGACTTAAAACTAGACTAAATTGACCTCAACCTTTAACCCGTTCCTAATTTAAATCAAATAGATTAGTGGAGGGCATTTTAGACATTTAAATAGGGGACACCTCACCCTTTTTCGGCAACCACCTACGGGAGGGATAAGGAGTGAGTCACTCCTTCATTCATTTGTTTTCATCCACTTTCTCTCTCTTGTTCTTCCCCAAATTAATTTAGAGATGAACCTCCATTGATTTCCTCTCCAAATCAACCCCTTCTTCCACCGAATCTTCTTTATTTCTCTTCTACTCCATGGTTAGAGGGTGCTAGCCAAGTTTGGGAGGATTTGGAGCTCGTTCGTGTCCTTTTGGAATCTCTACGTGTCGGTGCCGTGTCGGAAGGCTTTTCCTTTGAATCTCTCTTCCGGAAGGTATAATCTATCCTCTAAACCAACCCTACATGCATATAGGAATATTTTGAACCCATAGGAATGACCCCCATGGTTGTATCTCCATTTGTGTCCATTTCGTATCCATTTGGAGGTCATAGGAATGTCCTTTGTGTTGTGATTGTGTCCTAGTGGGAAAAACCCATATTTTGGAAACTTGTATGCATATATATAATTATTTGTGTGTGTGGTTAGATGGTTAGAGAGTGGATTGATCTTATTTAGGATGGTTAGAATAAGTTTTATTTAGATAGCTATGTTGGTATCCAAGTATTTTGGCCTACATGTGTTTTTTGTCCAAACAACCCAAATTCGTCATAATTTTTATCCACATTTTTTGTAGCTAGAGCAACTTAGAAATGTCATAACTTTTAGCTCATAACTCCAATTAACCTCCCATTTTTTTTAAAGAAGCATATCGAAGTTAGCTTTCCAAATATATATTTTAATAAGCCAAATTCGTTATAGAACTTTCTGTAGAATTGTTTGAGTGTCAGATGTACGAAAGACAAATGCGTTTCGGTGTTTTCGCGATTCCGGGAGCTTCCGGACACAAAAATGCAATCCGTTTAAAGTATCGAAAAGCTAACACGAAGAGCTACAACATACTTTAATTTTAGAATTTAATGAAGGCCCAATTGGTACAGTACTGATTTTAAGTAGAAGTGTGACTATACGATATATGCATTTTGTGAAACCTATGAGCCTATGTAGTATGGATATTAAATGAATATAGAGTACGTAATGCATGATATGTTAGATGAATGAAATAATATATATGATATATATTCTTTTTACATTAATATATATATATGGTTGAATGCAAGCATGTAGGCATGCAATTAATATAATGCATATAAGCAATGCATAAATGCATGAATGAAAGAATGATATACAATGTATGCATATGTATAAAACATGTAGGTAATGCATAGATGTATGAATGAAATGAATGTTTGCAATATGTTAATATAAATACAAGTATCTAATATGCATGAATGTAAGTATAATATAATACAAATATACATGTATGTATCATGTAATGTAATATATATGATATGTATGTATGCATATATACAATGTAAGTATATATGTATGTATGCATTTCTATAAACTGAGTTAACCTATAACCTTTTACACACATTCATTCATACACACTTTGACATCATGTATCCCATGTCACATACACCTACCTATCAATAAATTTTAGAACATTAACACATCCTTACACACATGCCAAACACACACATACTCACTTACTCTTTTACCTCTCTTTCTCTCTCTATATATATATGTATGTGCCTATATATATAGCTTTCCAATATATATATCTATGTATATAAATATGTGAATGTGAATAATATATATACATTATATGACTAAGTTTGTGTGCCTTGTTAGCTTATGGTTTAGTTTTGTGCTTGGTTTAGTAAGTGACTTAGGCTATGAGTTAGTAGCTATCTTGGATACTTGATTTGTATATACTTAGTTTGTTTAGACCTAGAATTGACTAACTAGACTAGTTGACCATTGTTGACCCAACCCTAGCTAGTTTGACCACAGTTGACTAGAGTTGACCTTGTTTGACTTTATAGTTGACCAAAGTTGACTTTGACCTAGATTGACTTAGAATCATGTAGATTGTATTATAATTTCAATTACCATATAAATTGAACTCTTTATAACCTATGTTGCTATAACTAGGACTCTGTGACTCCAGTTGGCCATCTTTTCATATCAGCTGTTCAGGGTATCAGGCGAGTACATTCTTTGATCGTTTCATACTTGTCTGGATTTACATTCTTGCTTTAGATTACTGTACTTGATGCTGACACGATTGTTATCACGGATTGTTACTATATGGATCTTCTTTTGAGATGTTATCCTCTTGTATTCACTAAATACATATTGTGATGTGCATTTCACTTACTTATTATATTTATTGAATACCCATATCCTTGTATACTCATTGTGCATATTGTACTCTCATTATCACATGAGTTCCAGGGATAGACCATTGTACACTATTGTATAACATTGTACAACTATTGTATAATATTGTACATCTATTGTATAATATTGTACATCCATTGTATAAAAGTGTACACTATTGTATAAAATAACGTAACTGGAGTGCATCATTGTGTATTGATTGGGGAGGGGGAGTAGAATTGGTTATGTAATCAAATCCTATTGTACAACATTGTATAACTATTGTATATGTCTATTGTACACTCACGTACAATGGAGTTACCATTGCATTGTCCTAGACCGTTTACATAACTATATTGTACTCTAAATCACATATTGCTTACAGTTCTTACTTATCATATATAGATATTTCCCGTTATCAAATCTCTGCTGTTTTTCATATACATTCTTCTTTCAGCGTTTCCTGTACCTTACTCTATTGCATGCTTTATATTTCCTAACTTGATATGAACTGCGTGAGATGTTTTGTGCTCGCTCCTGTCCTGACTGGACCTGTTGATAAATTTTACAGATAACTTGGAGGTTGTCTGCTAGCCTAGAGGAGACACAGTAGAGGTTGCATAGATAGCTAGGGTTTTCTTATAGCTTATATATTTTCAGTTGTCATGAGTTGTATTTACTTACGGATTACTATATTTGAGATTTGAGATGTATTTCTGGGTTTGTGTATCTTAGACACTTAGACTTCTCTCTGCTGTATCTCTTTTGGATTTCATATTTTATCTATCCTTATCATGCTCTACCTTAGATGTGATTGAAACTGTATTGCTATGTCACCTCCATTCGGAGTGTATATACTGTACAGGTACCTTTATATCGTTAGATGTTTGACCTAGGACAGCATTTTATTGCCGACACTGCGGCGTAGGCTGGACGTACCCACTTCTCGTGCCCTTACTCTAGGGTGCGGTTCGTGACATGTGCTCCACCTTATAAATCTAATTCAAGAATTTCTCTATATCAATATAGTACCCTAGAACTGTGAAAGTTCCACTTTTATGCCATCCCAGTACCTCTTGTGTTCTCTTATACGATCGAAAAAAGGTTTGATGAAGAGGAGTCATACTCTGACTTACGATCAACCTCTCAATCTGGTGGGACCGGTGTTCCTCCCAAGTTGATCTAACTCTATCCTTATCTCTGCGAGGTACGTATCCCCTCAACTTATCCATCTCAAAATCCTGCAAAACATGCTCATATATGCCACGAATACCGCAACTACCAAGTGCACGTATAGAGTCACCATACATGATGAGTAATCTAGATCCGAGCTATAATACCACTTAGTGTAGCCCTAAGCTTGCACGATTGGGATTTCGACAAAAGGAGAAGAAAGGGGGAAGAGAATAAGTAGAATAATAACATTCCTGCCTAAACCTTCCTTTACTTCAATTCAACTTCTCTACAATATTACTAAAAATACATAATGACAAATTATTCTGAAATTACAAACTAAATATGGTTTATTAATGCTACAAAGGATACCCAAAAAATCCTTAATACAAAAATTGTCTATCAATATTTAACAAAATTAACGAAATTTAATACGATGAAATCAGCCATCATGAAAATTTTACCAATAATAACAAATTTTGATATATCAAACAACCATTAAATCTTACCCAAATTGAAAAAATGAAGGATACACTAGATACGACGCAAATTATTTATTTATTTTGAAATGCACGGCGATACGTACGGGACTTTGTACACGTTCCCTTGGCTCGATTCACTGATATTTCGTCACCTAGTCGGGGTCTTATACCTCTCATCGATAACTACAAGAGCTACTCGAGTTTGTTGACACGATTTGTTAACCTCTCCAAGTAGACATGGTCTGCTATAAAAGAGTAGTAGTCATGGATACAAAGGGCACAATAGGGAAGTAATAGCAAAAGAAATAAAAAAATAGGGACAGGAGCCAAAATATTTTTTTTTTTACTTTTAAAGAAGAAAGATAATATCACCTCTCTTTTTTTCTTTTTAACCCAAACAAAGCTCAACTATGGTACAATTGGTCTTGGAGGGAAGAAATCGAAAAACTATGCCAAAAATCAAGATCCAACTTTTTTTTCCTTCGATCCTGGCAACATGGAAAATTCGATGAAAGGACTGTAGATGTCAGCGAGTGAAAAGGAACTGACCGGGTCTGAATAATGGAAGAGTAGAGGTTGACAAGATTTCAGAACGGTAGAAGGGTTGTTGATGGTCGGAAGAAGTCGTCTATGGCAAGGTTAGTAGTCCTAAGGCAATTATGGTGGGAAGGGTTTTTTTTAGATGTCTACTTACGAAATTTTGTACTCGCTGTATTACAGGTTTTTTTGATCCACTATCTCCAATTCCTACCATTTAAATGGAAGGAATAATAAACATCCGTGGCTCGATCCACTGATCTTCCGCCACCCAGTCAGGCTCTTATACCTCTTCTCGATAACCACAAAAGTCACTCTAATTTGGAAGAGAAGTGAAATAAGTGGAGGAACCCTACGTTGGAATTAGGGCATAGGATGATCTGATACCATGTCATTTGGGATATTTTCGATCTAGATTCATTCATTGACGATAAGAAACATATATACAATAGACCTAAAGTCTAAGATAGTAAACTAACTATATGTCTTTACTATTATAATACGGCTTGGAACGACTCAAAAATGAGCAATCTAAGTCGTATGTATATTCTCCATTAATTAATAATAAGAACAATTCAAAAAAAAAATTCAAAAATATTTACCGCGTATATGTATCTCCTCAAGTAGTTTTATAAAAATTTAAAATCCTTCTAACTACCTGAACATATACAAAATTCTAAAATATATTCAATATTCAAATTAAATTTAAACTATGTACATTGTATTATCTAACTAAACACATATCTAAAATTCTAAAAATATATCTATAACAAATCCTAATTAAAATATATTCTAATCATATTTATAATAATTTAATATAATTTAAATTATTTTTTTATTTTTTCAATCATATTGTAGTTTTTTTGGTATGTGTAGGGGATGTGAAGGTGACTAGTACTAATAATTGAAACACTACTTGATTTGCATTTTCTTTGGCTTAAGTTGTGCGTTTCTCTTTTAAAGAGCCCTTGTAACAGTTTCATTGGTATCTTTTTATTGGAACAAGGTGAAAGATGGTCACTCTCATTAAAAAAGAGAATTTATTTTACAATTAACATTATCTTAAATGTCACTAGTTGGTAGAGTTTCTATCCTACTTGTCATTGAACTTTAAAAAAAATTCTATGGTAGAGTTTCTATATAAAAATTATATACACAAAAAATACTCTCCAATAATTTTTCATTTCTATCCTATGTGACGACCAATAAAATAATCAATTTAATAATATGGTGTCCAATATTAATTGGTATTAAAGATGGATAATTTATATAAGAGTTTCTACATGTAGAACTTCTCATAGAAACTATCTATCTTACATTACCTGCGACATATGATAGAAATTGGAATAAAAATCATGGTTGGGATAGTTATTTCTAAAATAAATTTTTACCATAGAAATATAGAAATAGAAACCCCCATTGGAGATGGCCTAACACTTTATAGGGGAGAAGACATTGTCTGATGTGACAGTAAAAAATTGTTGTTTGTATTATGGAACATGTAAGTCGAGCATTTCATGTTGGTGCTTTCTTTACATGGAGAGAGCTTGCTCTCAACATGCCTTGTAAAAGTTTAGTCCCACATCAGAAATGCACCATGAGTTATCTCAACATATATATAATTGGTTGTGTTGTTGAGAGATGCACATGGGGTGGTGACCCTAAGGAGGGAACCATGTGGGTGATTTTACTATGAGGTAAGAATAAGGCTTCAAGGATTAAGCATTAATGCTTTTGTCATTCTCTTGGATTAATTCCATTTGGAGCTAAGCCCCAAAGGGGTTTAGCGACTCGGACTCGGACTCGGGCTCGAGCTCGGACTCGGACTCGGGCTCATGGGCTCAGAGACTCGCACCAGGCTGACTGTGCAGACTACAAGTCAGTTATGGAACGACTGATTCAATGCGATTAATTCAGATCCACTTTTTATGGGATTTAATTCAATCTTTCCATAAGATTTGAATTAATTTCATTGATATTTTCGTGGGATTTAATTCAATCTTTCCATAACTGAAACGGCAGTTAGGGTTTCCACCCTCTCTCTATATATACTCTCTTCTGGCCTCCTTTGTGGTGACTACGAATTTGATAAGTCAGAAAAAGAGAGAGAGAGAGGGAGCTACTGCCGCCATTGTAAGTCCATCCGAGGAGTCAGAACAGAGGTGACTTCGAGCGTTCCACAAGTTCTTCAACTTGCTGGTTCCTGGAAGCAATTCGTGTGGGGCAAATCTTGCTTTGAGCAACGGTATTTTGACACCCCAGCAACTTTTCTTCATGTCATCTTTCTTTACATTATTGTAACTCGTTCTGTCCCAATTGCAACACGTTTGTAAGGAAGAACGAGAGATCTTCTCTTCTCTATTTCCCTCCTTCATTTTGTAATCTGGCTATTTGGTTTTTTGCATCATCGTAGATCTTGAGTTTGATCACTGCAAAGTTTTTTGTGTGACATCTCAGATCTCGATTGCATCAGTTTTCCATCTTTGGTCAAGCCCGGGGACTAACAATCTCAAAGCAAGATCCTTGTAGATGGAAAATATTAATGCTTCGCTCGTCCAATCGGACTACTGCAAGTTGGAAAAGTTCGATGGAGAGCATTATCAAGTCTGGAAGAGGAAGGTTTATCTAACTCCTCAACTCAAAGACGTTGATCATGTACTGTTGGAGGAAGAACCTTCTGTTCCAGACACTGGGTCTACTGCCGCAATCAATACGGCTACCAAACTCCAGGCCAAATGGAGAAGGAAAAATAGCATCTGTAGGCTTCTCATCCTGAATGCTATGGAGGATTCCCTGGCAGAATCCTATTCGAAGAAAAAATTTGCCAGGGACATATGGGAGTCTGTGGAAAAACTGTATGAAGAAACAGGAACAGGAGCAAGATATTTTTTTGTTGAAAAATATCACAAATTGCTCTTTGAGGACGAGAAGTCCATGTTGCCACAGGTGAAGAAATTTCTGAAGCTACGTCAGAAAATGGAAGACGAAGAGATGCCCCTTCCCGAAAAGTTTGTCGTTGGAGGGATCGTCTCAAAACTTCCTGCTGGATGGAGTACCTTCTATGCAAGGATGCTCAGAAAGAAGCTAGACATTAACTTGGGAGATCTACTTCAAGAGATCCATGTTGAGGACGAGATGTGTTCCCAACAGAAGATGGACACTCTGTCCAAACAGTTGGTTAAGGCCAATTTAGTGCAGACGAGAGATCCCAAGGGAAAGCAGGCGGCTTCTCACAAGAAGAAGGACTTCACCAATCTAAAAGTAAAGGGTCCTTCATTCAAGCAACAAAAGTCCAAGTCCCAAGTGACTTGTTTCAATTGTGGCAAGAAAGGCCACTACAAGACTGAATGCAGATCCAAGCCTAAACAATCAGAGAAATGTGAGCCTAGTAAGGTTTCATTGGTGTCTAACATTATTGCTATGATCGTACAGGTCACAACTGTGGGGGTTGACTCTGACTGGTGGATAGACACTGGTACGACTTGACATGTCTGTTCTGGCAAGGAATGGTTCGTCACGTACCAGCCGATATCTGAGAAGGTTATCATGGCGAACCAGGCCCAAGCTGAAGTTCTGGGGATCGGGACTGTGGAGCTGAAACTCACTTCTGGGAACACTCTGACACTTCAAGGTGTGAAGCATGTTCCGGTGATTGCCAAGAACCTGATCTCTGGGAGCCTACTCTGCAACGCAGACTTAAGGATGGACATCAATGCTGGTCAGATGGTGATGTCCAAGAAGGGAACATACTTCGAGAAGGCTTATCAAACCGAAGGAATGTTTAAAATTCAGCTTGTCAACCAGTTTGATGACATTAATGCAGTTGTATTTTCTGATTATTCTCTTGAGTTGTGGCATAATAGACTAGGACATGTTCATTGTAAAAGAATTAACAAAATGTCTAGTCTAGGACTTATCTCCAAATGTGGGGGTAAGGTGGAGAAGTGTGAAGTATGTGCTCAGACGAAGATCACAAGGAAACCCTTTCATCGGGTCAATCGAAGCACAGATCCTCTGGAGTTAGTACACTCTGATATCTGTGACTTCAAATATTTCTCCACGAAGGTCGGGATGAAGTATTTAATAACCTTCATCGACGACTTCTCAAAATACGCGTTCGTCTACTTGCTCAAGACTAAAGACGAAGCTTTCGAGAAGTTCAGAGAGTTCAGGGTCGAAGCTGAACGGCAGACTGGACAACAACTCAAGAGGTTGAGAAGTGATCGAGGTGGGGAGTAAGGTCTCATGACTTCGCATTGTTCTGCAAAGAACATAGAATCATATACGAGACTACTGCTCCATATTCTCCTCAATCCAACGGAGTAGCAGAGAGGAAAAACCAAACATTAACATAAATGATAAGATATCTCAAGAAGACTCAGACATATGCACTGTACTACAACGGGTATCCGACAGTAGTGGAAGGCTTCAGTGATGCTAGCTGGTGTTCAGAGGTGGAAAACGAAAGATCCACAGGTGGATATGTCTTTTCTTCGGGTGGAGCTGCTATATCGTGGAAGTGGAAGAAGGAGACTATACTCTCTCGTTCCTCCATGGAATCTGAATTCTATGCACTTGAAACTGCAGCAGATGAAGCAGAATGGCTTCGGGAGCTCATGTATGATCTTTCAGTGGTTGGTGCTCAGATACCGGTGATACTGATATACTGTGACAACCAGGCGACTGCGGCGGTGGCATCAAATGACCTCTTCAACGGAAAGAAGAGGACTGTGCGGTTGAAGCACAGGGCAGTACACGATCTTATCAAAAGAGGTGTAATTGCAGTGATTGATGTTCGGAGTCAGGAGAACCTGGCAGATCCGTACACAAAGGGCCTCAAGCGCCAGTTGGTCGATGACACAGCTTGTAAAATGGGCTTGAAGGCATTCTGATAGTGTGTCTTTGTAATCCTACCATAAAGTTTTATGCTATTAGTTCAAAGAGAAATCTACTAGGCATCTAACTTTTGGTTCAAAGGAGGTTCACTGACTGGAAAACTATTAGGTAACAGTGGGTACTTGTTCTCTGGAACATGGAAGGGATACGGACCCATAACCACTGTTGTCTACTATGTATTTTCTGCAGAAAAAAATAGATCCTGTGGAAGGTTGGCTTAAACGCCTTAATGAGTTCTCTCAGGCAGAGTGAGTGCCTGGTGTGCTTTACAGGAAGCACGGTAGAGCAGTACTATAAGGAGTGAAACTCCATGCTACAGTGGGGTGACTCCACCATGAGGTTTCCAGGTCTGGGGTAATGCCTCGGCTTTGCAAGCCAAGTCATAGCGGCGTAGCACCGCAAATAGGCAGGTAGCCTAATGTTGTATGACGTAATTAAAGAGTTGTAGACAGCACTACAAAGGGGAGGATGGCCCCATGTTACAGTGGCACGATACAACGATGAGGTACCCAGGTAGGGGTAAAGCCTCGGCCTTGCAAGCCATGTCGTTGCGGCGTAACACCGCAAGGAAGCCTTAGGCTTCATGCTGAGTAGATTGGCACTACAAAGAGGCTGAGACCTCATGCTACAGTAGTATGACACTACGATGAGGTTCCCAGGTAGGGGTAATGCCTCGGCTTTAGGCCATGTCATAGCGGCGTAGCACCGCAAGGAAGCACAAGGCTTCATGCCATGTCTCTTTAATAAAGAACTCACCTATAGTGTATGGAAAGCGATATCAGGCCGTCTCTTGAGGGTAAACTTATAGACGCCCAAAATTATACACTGAAATCAGGCTGGCATAGGGCCTTTAATGTGCAGCCAGAAGCACACGTAACTACACTTTGAGAGTGGGAAGAATTACAATTGTGGTGCAGAATTCAAGGCGTAGTCCATTCTTGTATCACATTATTATTTAACCCATGCGGGAAGATTCAAGTCGTCAGCGACATCTATCCTAATATAAAATGGACAGTTACTATGGGGAACGCTCAACCCTGGACACATATATATGTTGTGATATGTGGGGGATTGTTGGTGCTTTCTTTACATGGAGAGAGCTTGCTCTCAACATGCCTTGTAAAAGTTTAGTCCCACATCGAAAATGCACCATGAGTTATCTCAACATATATATATATACTTGGTTGTGTTGTTGAGAGATGCACATGGGGTGGTGACCCTAAGGAGGGAACCATGTGGGTGATTTTATTAGGAGGTAAGAATAAGGCTCCAAGGATTAAGCATTAATGCTTTTGTCATTCTCTTGGATTAATTCCATTTGGAGCTAAGCCCCAAAGGGGCTTAGCGACTCGGACTCGGACTCGGGTTCGAGCTCGGACTCGGACTCGGGGTCATTAGCTCATAGACTCGCACCAGGCTGACTGTACAGACTACAAGTCAGTTATGGAACGACTGATCAATGCGATTAATTCAGATCCACTTTTTTTGGGATTTAATTCAATCTTTCCATAAGATTTGAATTAATTTCATTGATATCATTATGGAATTTAATTCAGTCTTTCCATAACTGAAAAGGCGGTTAGGATTTCCACCCTCTCTCTATATATACTCTCTTCTGGCCTCCTTTGTGGTGACTACGAATTTGATAAGTCAGAAAAAGAGAGAGAGAGAGTGAGCTGCTGCCGCCATTGCTTATCCATCCGAGGAGTCAGAACAGAGGTGACTTCGAGCGTACCAAAAGTTCTTCAACTTGCTGGTTCCTGGAAGCAATTCGTGTGGGGCGAATCTTGGTTTGAGCAACGGTGTTTTGACATCCCAGCAACTTTTCTTCATCTCATCTTTCTCTACATTATTGTAACTCGTTCTGTCCCAATTGCAATACGTTTGCAAGGAAGAACGAGAGATCTTCTCTTCTCTATTTTTCTCCTTCATTTTGTAATCTGGCTATTTGGTTTTTTGCATCATCGTAGATCTTGAGTTTGATCACTGCAAAGTTTTTTGTGTGACATCTCAGATCTCGATTGCATCAGTTTTTCATCTTTGGTCAAGCCCCGGGACTAACATTTCAACTGTGGAAACTCAAATGTGAACTCAAATTAGGAACTTGTAATATCAATATGACATGTGGAAGAATTTTTCCATTTAGGTCTTTGATTTTTAAGAACATATAATCAAAAGATGAGATGTATTTAATATAACAGTTTATAATTGATGTGTTTGAAAAAAAAAACTCATGAGTTCCTCTAAGATTTTTGGTAAATCGAGAGTCAAAAAAATATTCTTTTTTTCTTTACAGGAATAAAATTGCATACATCGATCTTGACTATTTCTATATCCCGCATAAACAAAAGTCTCGTAGCACTGAACAAATTTTTATATAATGTGTTCTCATAAAGCTCGGGAGAGGAAGAGGGAATGTGTGCATTGGGATAGTGTACAACACATAGTTGGGATAGTGGAGGACACGGAAACAACCGACCAAGTTGAAATGCGATATCTCAGATTTGGTCGAAATAAACTTGAAACGTAGTATTTTACGGTCAGAACGGGGCTGAGTTCAAACCATTATGGGATAAAAGAGAATGAATAATCCATGATTAAGGAGAACGCAAGTTGATAGTTTAAATTAAGTATAATTTAGATCAATAGTTATAACAACTCTTAGTTCATAAATTCAGGAAATAAAATTGGAATATAGAATTTATTGGAACCAAGAATATGAACTAAAGTTGGTTAGGGCGTTGTAATCCTAGAAGATTTTTTATGGATTAAGAGATAGGATTTAAACTAGGATTTAACCTAATAATATAATATTGTTTCACAGGTGGACCTAGCACAAATTTTTACTTTGGATCCAGGCAAGTATATACTCTCAACTCTCCTTTACAATTTGTGTGGATACACTTATGCATTGTTTCGTATTACGTGCCCTTACTTGTGTCCTAACTGTTGGAGCATGTCGGGAGGGAGAATACTAATATAACATATAGTTTATCTTCTCCTAGACAATTTATGACTGCTAGTTGTCGTCAAACGTGCATTATATCCAAAGTTGCGCAAATGCTTGCCGTCACTATGTGACGAGTCTTATACCTGCTCGGCCTCTACATGCTCAATTAGTATTCTTACTACACTTGTCACACGTAGTTAGTGCATGCTAGCTCAAGTATTTACTGTAATATATTTGTTTCATTTCTAGTTTACTATTTACTTGTATTTACTGCATCATGATGTTTAGTACTTAAGATATATTGTACTTTGTTCTATCCTGACTGGATATGTTGACATCAATTGAGGATGGATATCCCATATACTTTGTGTAGTTTTTGAAACAGATCTTTTGATGGAAAATGGAAATCTCGAACTCTTATTTTTAGAGAGACGAAAAATTCGTTCTCCTAAGAGAGAGATGAATACTTGTTCTCAACCAAAGTTGATGCAACGAGATAAATGATCGCTCTCAACCGGAGTTGATGCAACGATATGAAGAATCGCTCTCAATCAGAGTTGATGCAACGACTTTGCTGGGGTGATAAAGATCACCGTTGCTCAAATTAAGATTCGTCCTATTGTGATCTCCCAGGAACCAGCAAGTTTGAAAGAACTTCTGGAATACTCGCTGTCACCTCTTTTACGAACTCGAAGAACTCTTTATGACTTCAATGGCGACGGCAGCACTTTTCTCTTCATCTCTTTATTTTGACATAAGTCCTTAATGAAGGCACGAAGAGAGTATTTATAGAGAATGGTCGAAACCCTAATCCTATTTCTGGCCGTAACTGATCGCAAAAAGATAAGAGCGAATAATAGAAAGATTTAAATGAATTAAATTTAAATCCCACAAAAAATGGATCTGATCAATTAACTCAATCTTTCCATAGTCGCTCAAATCTTCCAATCAGCCAGATCATACGACACATGTGCCCCATAGCCACTCAGTCCGTCAACCTGTGTGCATAGCTACGAAGCATACAGCAGCTCGTGGCACCTGTGCGCCCAGCGCCGCAGCCCCGCAGCACCTGCGTGCATTAGCCCCGCAGCACCTGCGTGCCCAGTACCGCAGCACCTGCGCGCCGTAACCCCGTAGCACCTGTGCGCCTAGCGCCGTAGCCCCGCAGCACCTGTACGCCTCCTGCGCCTGTGTGGCACCTACGCTGCGATTCGTGCAGTGACGAGCGCATCAACTGTATACAATGCGCCTTACGCCGATGTTGACGTGGTAAGTGCAAAGTGTGCCAACAAAATTCTACTTGACGCTCTTGAGCCCAAGTCGCTAAGCCCCTTCGGGGCTTAGCTCCATAGAAAAATTATTCCCATGAGCATGACAAAAAAGCATTAATGCTTCTTTGTTGGTTTAGCCTTCTTTCTACTAGAAAAATGCCTCCACATGGCATCCATGTGCCTCTCCACACTTCATGTGATCTCTCAACACAAGCAAAGCTTTATATAGAGGTACCATCAATTTGGTTTATCCAATGTGGGACTATCTTTCTAGTTTCTAAAGCAAAATACCAACAAGCAAAAACACCAACAATCCCCTACATATCTCTATATATGGGTTGAGTATTTCCCACAGTGACTGTCCATCATGCATTAGGATAAATGTCGCTACGACTTGAATCTTCCCGCATGGGTTAAATGACAGCATGATACAAGAATGAACTAAGCCTTGAATTCTGCACCATAACTGTAATTCTTCTCACTCACATAATGACATCAACTGCGCTTCTAGCTGCATATTAAAGGCCTTGTGCCAGCCTGATTTTGGTGTATGTAACTTGGGTGTCTACAAGATTTCTCTCAAGAGATAGCCTACATCTCTTTCCATGCACTCTAGGTGAGTTTTTTTTAAAGAGTCTTTGGCATGAAGCATTTTGCTTCCTTGCGGTGCTACACCGATATGACATGGCCCAATGTTGAGACCCTGTCTCATGTGGTGTCATTCCACCTGTAGCATAAGGTCCAGCCTCTTCGTAGTGCCAAACTACCTAGCATGAAGCCTTTCGTTTCCTTGCGGTGTTACGTCGTCGTGACATGGCTTGCAAAGCTGAGACCCTGCCTCATCTGATGTCATCCACTGTAACATGAGGCTCAGCATCTTTGTAGTGCTACCTACCACTCTTCATTATACAACATTAAGTCCTCTTGCCTATGTGCGGTGCTACGCTGCTGTGACTTGGCCCGAAGCCGAGGCTTTACCCTCATAAGGTACCTCATGTGGTGTCATCCCACTGTAGCACGGAGTACTATGCTCCTTTGTAGTGTTGTGCTACCCGTGCTTCTTGTAAAGCACGCCAGACATTCCAGATGTCTGAGAACTCATTAAGGCTTCCAAGCCATCCTCCCGTAGGACTTTATTCTTTGTAAAGAACAATCAGTAGACAACAGTGGTTCTGGGTTCATAATCCTGCAACATCCCAAAGGATTTTAATTTCCACTGTTACTGATATTCTTCCAGTCAATGGTCCTTCCTTGAACTAAATGTTAGATGTCTAGTAGACTTTTCTTTGAACTTATAGCATAAAACTTTATAGTAGAACTGTAAAGACATAATATCAGAGTGTCTTCATGTCCATCTTACTTGATGTGTCTTTAACCAGCTGGCGCTTGAGACCTTTGGTGAACAGATCTGCCAGATTCTCTTGACTCCGAACATCTACTACAACAATGACTCCTCTTTTAATGAGATCATTTACCGTCCTGTGCCTTAGACGCACAGTCCTCTTCTTGCCATTAAAAAGGTCATTCGATGCTACCGCTGCAGTCGCTTGGTTGTCGTAGTATATCGGTACCGCCGGTATCTGTGCACCAACCATTAGAAGATCATGTCACGCCCAGTCCCAAATCTCACGGGACCAGCACGTGACTTGGCTAGCTGGTACATACTCGACGGCTAAACCATGCTATGGGAACCCCTCATGCATGCACTTATGTTGTCTATAAAGTGCTCAAGCACAACATATAAGTCACAGGTATGTTATAAATCTCATCCACAATATTAAATGATAGAAATCCATAACTGGAATAATTAAATACTGAAATAACTAAGGAAGTCAAATACAGCAAAGATAAATGAAATAGTCTCGGTGGAGATAAATCCACTTCTAGTAGACTAATTATTAGAAACAAATAAAAGATATAATGGGAAGCATGGTGAGCCTCGCTCACATGAATTCAGGTGGATCAATCTCCTCGTGATCTGAATATGGTGCTCCTACGTCGGGTCCTGATCCATAAATATATGGGTATTCCTCGTCTATACCTGGAGAAAATTTTAGGTCATCAGGGGACATAGCAAGATACATAATATACGAGCCTACAATACAGAGTATCTAGCATGCATGGAAAGACAGAAAGAAAAATATGAAACAACTGCAAGTACAAGAAAAGAGTTCCCCAATAACTCTACAGATGGTGACATGGCATAGAAAATAAAATATGAGTCATGGCTATCAAATAATCATGTTATAATGACCGCAGTCCGGTGAGGTACTAACAGTCCTAAAACAGGTCTATATCGCAGAGCCACGCCTAATATAACACTCTCTCATAAGGAACTAGGAAGTCAAGTCTGTCAAGTTTGTCATATCAAGTAACTGGAATCTAGATACACGGGTGAATATGCTAACAGAAGCACATGAATAATGAGGATACAAGTGCACTAACACAGACATAAATAAATGACATAAAAGGCAAAAATTTACATAAGTAACAGAAATAGTGGAACAATTAAATGCATGTAAATAACTGTATGTATTTGGCAAGATATACTTGCCTACTACCGCGTCCAAGTCCGTTACGCTGGAAATAAAGTTCCAAGTCTCGGTTGCGCAATTCGCCTAAAAATAAACCACACATAATTTATTACTCCACATGCATATTTCAACTGTAACTATTAATTATCTTATTTACTTGTAGTCTTAATTAATTATTTTAATTCCAACTATGCATCATGTGGCATCCTTATCTATTACAACACTTAGCTTATTAACCACATAATTCTCTTGCTACTATATTATTATATGATCATAATATATGACTCTCTACATCTCATTAGTGTGCTGAAGCACATATGTACATAGGAGATTAACATACGGGGTAATATGGTAATATCCTCATGTTAAATCCGTGCTAAAGTTGGGCACAGGCTCAATTATGCTATTTGGCTCCCAAAAATTTTGGATGATGTCATCTTCCATTATGTGACATCTGACATGGCAACTGACATGACAGCTGACATGTCATATTTTAACCCAAAAAATTAATTACCAAAATTTTTTTATTGTTAATGTTAATGCTAATGGTAATTTAATTTAATATCCAAATTAATTTTAATGTTAAAATTAATGTTAATGTTAATGCTAGTTAATATTAATATTGTAACACCTAGTTTTCCAAATGAGGGTAATTTTGAAATTTTGTAATTATAATTATTATTTATTGATTATTATTTCATATTATGATTTTTGGTGATTTTTAATCATTTTTAAACTATTTAAAATTATGACTTGTGATTTTGACATTTTACTATTGTTTAGTTTTAATTTAGAGGAATTTGTCACCGCCAATTTTCAGGAACATGGGTATTTTTGTCATTTTGTATTTTTAAAATATTTTTGAAATTTATTTTATTATTTATGATATTATTTTGGGATTATTTGAGTCGGGTTCGAATTTCAGCTCAATCCGACTTGAAACGGGGACACGGGGGTAGTGTTGACTTTAGTGGACCCACACATTAGTTAGCCATAGCCCACATGATAGAAATATTTTAGTTAGAGGTTAGACTAATTATTATGGATAAGGTTAGTATGATTAGAGACTTTAGAATGACTAATTTAGCCCCAACCAATTAGCCCTTTCCTAATTCTAATAGAATAGGTTAGTGGGGGCATTTTGGACCTTATCATAATAGGACAAATAGCCCCATATGGCCAGCCACTTTGGGAGAGGATAGGCTCAAGTTCATTTCATTATTCTCATCCACACTCTCTCTCTTGTTCTTCCCCAAATTTCTAGAGAGCAATCCCTAGCAATTTCTCCACCAAATCCTTCCATTTTGCCACCAAATCTTCTTCTTTCCTTCTCCATTCTAGCCAAGGAGGAAGCTACCCAAGTTTGGGAGGATTCGGAGCTCGTTCGGGTCCTTTTGGAATCTCTACGTGTCGGTGTCGCTCCGGGAAGGCTTTTCTTCGATTCGATCTACCGGGAGGTATAAATCCCTTCTCTTTTTCATTTTCTCATGCATATAGGTCTATTTTGAACCCATAGGAATGACCCCCATGGTTGTATCTCTATTTTGTGTCCATTTCGTGTCACGCCCGAGAACCAGAATACTGGAGAGCAGGGGCAGACATAGCCAGCTATGTATATAGAAGTGCAACCCACCTCGCTATACGGTCACGGCTGTCTAGATACATGAGGGTTTATCTACAAGCCAACAGTCTCTTAAGGTCATGAACAAGCCTAGTGTCTCAATCACAAGCAAGTAAGTAAAAGTCACAAGATGTATGATCATTAAATATATAATAGTAAGGCGTCCCAAACATTACATATTCAGTTGATCATGAAGCTAGTCGTTACAAAATGTCAGGACTAGCAAGAGTTTAGTCATACATGATCAACCCTAGGATCTGTTAATCATGTTACAGCCCGTAGGCAGACAGTAAGTAAGTACAATCGAGCTAAACAGGTGCTCGTCAGCTAAACGCCTCAAAAGAATATTTTTACAATAGAGTGGGAGAGCCAAAAATAACCCACTCGTTGCCAGGGTTCCGTCTAGTGGCCACCATCTGGCTGGAAGGTCTCCTCTGGAGCTGCTCCGAAATCTGGCCACACAAAACCAGCTGGGTCAGACCCCAGAAAGATCAAGTGCCACAAAGGAAGCTTCACTTAAGAACTAAAACCAGCAATCAGCAAAAGATATAAATAAAAGTAAGAACTGGAATAAAAGTAGGAACTGGGAATAAGAAAATACATCAGGATGATATACGACGAGATAACGATGGAACTATTCAGATAGCCAGGTTACAACCCGTAAACCAAACAAGGACTGGGGTTGTAACCCTTCGTCTGAACAGAGCTTGGAATTCCCACCATTTATCGGTAAAATAAATACAAGCATTCTGGTCTTGCAGTAATCTGGAACAGGATCAGGGCAAGACAAGACAGGTTAGACTCCATCCAATCACTTTACGGCCAAGCAAGAATTACGGCTTGATACTTTAACTAACTAGGGTTGTCACGAGCCTAATTATACTAACAAGATGCAGTAAGATTATTCCACAGCCACAAGCCCTGCAGACCATCCAGGTTCCCCGGGTTAAAAGATTAGAGTTGAATTCAGGTGGGTACATCGTCAAGGAAACGAATGTACCCTTAGGTAGCTTGAAGGGTGCAACACATGACAGTGTGCTGGAAATGTGCCCTACTCGACGGCAGGCTACAGATCCCAAGGCGTGCCCAGGTAACAGGATTGCCTGTAGCTGGAAAATCTCTTCATGACTAATGTATTAATCTAGTTATTAGCCCTTAGTTTATTTCAATAGGTACTCCTGACCGTGGTACTCAGGAGTCCCCTCCTAGACATGATGCAAGACAAGACCGGATTATTTATACAAGCACAATCGCCCACGGTGTCCAGGTTATTATACAGGTCATGTCATGTCAGGTAGCCGTCGCAACAGCTTATCAAGGTATAACATGTCAGGTTATCAGGTCAGTGTACTTGTCAGGAGTGCGCCACGACGGGCCACTTTCAGGTCATGTCAGGTTACTCATGTCAGGAGTGCACCACTACGGGTCACTATCAGGTCATGCTCAATTGTCAATTCCAAACATATCAAGTAAATTCGCAATTATCAAGTTCAGGACAAAAGGGCTATAAAAGAGCCAAGCTTAAGGAAAATAAAACCAAATCTGACACGCTGACATAAGGGCAAGTCAGCCAAAGGCCATACGCTCAGTGCAAGCTACGCTCAGGCCAGCGTACACCTTGCTCGCTTAAGCTAGCGTACCAAGGCACGCGTACGCTCAAGCTACAGGTCAGCGTACGCTCAAGCTAGCGTACGCTCAAGACTGCATACGCTTGAGCTAGCGTACGCTCAAGACTGCGTACGCTTGAGCTAGCGTACGCTCAAGACTGTGTACGCTTGAGCTAGCGTACGAAAGGGTCTAGGGCACGCTCACGCTAGCGTACGCAAAAGACACGCTGCCAACAGGCAGCGTATCAAGGCTAGCGTACGCTCGCTAAAGAGCAGCGTACCAAGGCTAGCGTACGCTCGCTAAAGAGCAGCGTACCAAGGCTAGCATACGCTCGCTAAAGAGCAGCGTACAGCTCAGTGGCGTAAGCTAAAAAGCTAGCTCACTGTTCACTGTCTTCTCCAAATGGCAAGAACAGCAAGAACTCTAAAGTTGAATCTAAGCTTCAACAGTCATATCTTGGTCAAAACAAGTCCGAATCCAACTTTCCAAAGGTCAAAATTGGGTAGAATGAAACAAGGAAGTTTGATAGATCAAGACTACCAAAAATCCAAAAATAGCAAGACTCTAGATCTACAAGAATTAAAGCCTCAAAATGGAAAATGACAAGTTCTAATGTGGTTTAGAATCATGAGGAGAAGCTAAGGAAACCATCAAAAGGGGTTCTCTTGTGGAAGCAAGTTGCACTTGCCTATGGTGCTCTTGGTTGGTGGAGAAGAGTAATGGTGGGGGAAGGAGAAGTAAATGAGAATTATGGAGGAGAGAGAAGGTTGGTGGGGATAATAAAGAGGGGGGTTGTGGTGGAAATGAAGGAGAAGCATAGGCTAAGGTGTTCCACCCTTGGCCCATGATGAACCAAGCATTGGGCCGGCCGAACCAAGCCAACCCAAACCGAGAGTTAAACCAAGCCGAGAGCTAAACAAGGAATCAGGCAATACAGAATAAAATACGTATACGTATCCCAAAATACGTATTACGAACACAGGCATTACAACTCTACCCACCTTAAAAGAATTTCGTCCTCGGAATTTAATCAAGAGGCTAGAGGAGCAATGACGAGCAACATTAATAACAAGCAAGCTATACTAGGCAATCAATCAATCATGCAAGCAAGGAATCGAAGGCAGGAGGCATAAGAAAGACATTATACCTCACGAGTCAAACAAGTCGGGATATCGCGATCGGATATCATCCTCACGCTCCCACGTTGACTCCCCCAAAGAGTGATGACCCCAAGCAACTCGGACTAACTTGATAGTCTTGTTCTTGAGGATCTTCTCTCTCCGGTCCAATATAGACACGGGCCTCTCCTCATACGAAAGGTTGGTACCAACAACCAATTCCGAATGATCCAGGATTTGGCTCGGGTCCGGGATATACCGTCGTAATTGGGATACATGGAACACGTCATGCACCTCGCTTAGCGACGGTGGAAGAGCGAGACGATAGGATACATCTCTGTAAAACCCCTAAATTTCTACTATATTTTTATTATATCAATTTTGGTACTGATTTAAAATTTTTGTACTATATGTCACGTAGTCGTATTGTACGTCGTATGCGAAATTTTTGTTTGCTCGACGAGTACGAATATGTGCGAGCGTACATATTTTATAAAAATATTTTCTCTTCTATTTTAATATACACTTTCAAAATTATATAATTATTATTCTTACTATAAAAAGTCATTTGTTTCTAAAAAGTTATTAATAATAAATAATATTTTGTATACTAGAAAAGCCTAATTATGTAAAGGATATTTGTGGCATACAAATATTTCGTTATTTATTTATTGGTCTATTTTAAATAAAAGTATAATTTTCGAAATTTATTAATAGTAATATTTTATTGTTCAAAAAGATATTTAAAAATATTTATTATTTTCGAAATTATTATTATTGGTATTTTGAAAAATATTTTTGGAAGTTATTTTGGCTAATTAAATCTTGATTTAATGTTTGGAATTATTTAAATAGATTAAACTAGTATCTATATTTGGAATTGGGTTATTTGATTCGATTTTAAACTAAAGGGATTTAATTTAAATAGGATTTGTATTTGGATTTGGATTTGAATTAAATAGGTTGAATTATCTAAATTGGGTTTTAAATATCCTAGTCCATATCTAATTGGGAATTCCCACCTCCTATAAATATAGGCAGGTACTCCTCCAACTTTTTATTCTTCCACAAAATTCTACAACCCATAATTATCGTGCATCGTGTTCGTGTCAACCTAGTTACTCCAATATATATTCTTTGTACAAATACATTATCTCCTTTCTCGTGTCGGACACACCCCGACATTTTCTATCTCTAAACATAACCTAATCCTAACCCTAGCCTCCTCGACTCTCGGCTTTCCGTCCACCATCCCACGCCCTCTACCGGACACGTCCCCCGGCCACTATCTCCGCTGCCACGTACCACCATCACCGAACCCCGGTCGGCCACAACTCCCCGGCCAGCCACCGGAACCACCACCAAACACCTTCCCTACCACCTCCTCCCAAACCAACGTCGCCACCCCGGCCATCTATCCTCCGGCCAGCACCACCACACCCAAACCAACGTCGCCACCCCTGTCACCATCGCCACCGCCAACACCGCCCTCACCGGCGTCATCCGCCAAACCCAAAACTATCGACCACCACAGTCGACCCCGCAACCAAAGCCAACAACGACGTAAACAAAGGAAAACCAAACCAACCACCCTTACCTCCCGTAACCGCCGTCTCCGATCGGTGATCCGTGCCGAACGCCACGCCGCCCTTGGTAAGCCCGTACGCCGATCCGACAAGCCCGACCTAGTCTCCAGCCCTTTCCCGCGCGCTGACCTCCGCGCTCGAGACCCGACTAGCCGTCGAACCCCTCGCCTCACCCCTCCGGTCGTCGCCTGGCCGCACGCCCCAGCCCTAACCGCCGCTTCCACTGAACTCTCCACCTCGCCGCGAGCCCAGCGGTGAGCCCCGCAGTCCGATTGATCCGCCGTGTCCGCCGCTCGCCAAGCCCGACCGGCCGACTGCCTCCGCCTACCGCCCTTTCTCCAGATTCGCCTCACCGACAACCCTTCCCTCCGCCGAGCACCCTTCACCGCCTCCGGCGATCGCCGCTGTGTTCGCTCCTCCGTCCCAAGCTTCCACCAAACCCCCAAACGTCGAGCGAGCACCGACCCAAGCCTCCTCCGCCGCCTCCTTCTCAAACCGGCGCGCCACCGCCCGAACATGGCCGAGCCGCCCCCTGCTTCCTCTCTCTCCGTCCCCTCCCGATCCTCCTCCTCTCTCTCTTCTCTGAACTCCTCTCCCCAATTCTCTTTCTCTCTCTTCTTTTGTTTTTTTTTGAACCAGTACTGTTCTCTCGAGAGAACAGCTTTCTTTTTGTTTTTTTTATTATTTTAATTTATATTCATTTCTTTTGTTTTGTTTAAGTTATTGTTATTTGTTTTTTTATGTATATAATTTCTTTTTAGTGTTTTCTTATGGGAACACACAGCTACAAGGCTGCTTACTACTATTATTATTAAATTGACAATATATCAGTTCCTGATTATTAGCATTGTTATTAGTGGATATTATTCTTATTCTTATTATTATATTTATTATTATTATTATTATTATTATTAAGGTTAGTATTTAAGATTATATATTATTATTTTTCAAAACTATATATATAGTATAGAGGTAAATCTATCTAGGTAATTTCTAAATTGGTTTAGCAAATATATATATATATATATATAAATTCTCTAGATTATACAATGTTTATTTTTATCATAAGAATTAGATTTCCAAATTTTAAAATATTTTATTTTAGTTACTTGTCGAAGATATTAATAATGATATATAGTTTTATATATAAACTACAAACTTAAGCGTTTTGCCCTAAAACGACTTTTGATCTTTGGTATTTTATTGGAAGGCATATTTTGACTAATGAATTATATTTGAAGAATTATAAAACATTTTCCAAAATCATATATATTTATTATTACCTATTTTTCTTTGTTTTTCCTCCTTCCCATAACCAATCCCATTATCCATGTTCTTTCGCCAATCCTAGACTACCTTATGTCCAGCCTAACTAAATTGACCGTCCTGGACCCGATGGAACTGTCCATGCCACCATCCTAGGTCATATTGTATAACTGTTGCACCAAAGTCGCAAATCGTGCCACCTGGATCATTACACCACCGCAGGCGTCCTACCAGGCAAGACACCTTGCCATTAGCTGTTTAATTATTTTAGCTCATATTTCATGCATTACTTATTTTTTTATGCAAAATAAACTGTGATACATGGCATAACTGTTCATTTATATTTCCTGCTGTGTATTATTTTTCTTACAAATTAAACCTAGATTTAAGGGACCACCATGTGTGTTGCATTCATTGGCCTTGACACGTTGTAACACGAAGTTGTGTGTCGCATGTAGAACACGGAAGTGCGTGATTGGCTGGCCACCAGTACGTACAAGCCGTGCGATAGGAATAACCGCTAATAGAGGTTGCATGCTAGTTTGACTTAGCGGTTATAGTGGTTTGTGTTGTGGATGCAACACAGTAGGCATTGGGCGGGGAGGACAATTCCTTAGCGTATGGGCTTCGATGCACTTCCCTTGTGACCCGGACTCTCCGCTGGAGATACGAGATTGATGACCCATGATTACTGACGTCCACTGACGATTCTGCGGAACGTCATGCTCTTCCTGCTGGGGCCTCTGGTGCCCAAAGGGGGACTACGCCGATCCTATTTAGCCAGGGCCCATGCGTAGGAAGGATTGTTCTTAACAATATTTTGAAGAACAGTATGGCAACTCTAGAGGAGGGTGAATAGAGTTTATATAGAAAAATAGCCAATTAAAAATAACTCTTTCACCAACAATAAATAATCAGAGTAAAGTGCAAAAAATAAATGAAGAGCAGAAGAGCATACGCAAACACAGCGATTTTAACCTGGTTTCCCTCGTGGAGGACTAGTCCAGGCCTGAGAACTCTAGCTCAGGATTAAATCCACTAGTTGTGAAATAGTAGTTTACAACCCGTGCCTTTTCTTCAGAAGAGCACGTCAACTTCTAACAGATGATCGCAGTGGCAATTTGCTTGGAATTGTCCAAGCGACTTCTTCGACTCTTGCACAAGAATCCTAACTGAGAGATGCTGAGCACTCGACACTTAGGAGGCTTGTGGCTAGTAGATGGGAAGGGTATGGCTTACTTGAGCTTATAAGAGAGAAGAGAAAAGAAGATTGGATGAATTGGAATGAGAGAATTCATGCCCTATTTATAGTGTTTTTATAGGCAGAATTCGGCCAGAATTCGGGTAGGAAAATTCAAAAATTTGGCCGTTGGACAACTAGCAACCAGCTAACCCTAAAATTAGGGTTCCTGATTTCTAGGGAACAGAGTTCGGCCCGAACTCTGTGTGGAGGCAGAGTTCGGCCCGAACTCTGTCTCCAGAGCACAGAGTGGTTCTAAGGGGATTTTTGGGCAGTGTTTGGTTCAGTGGAGCTTGGGATTTTGGGTAGGCTGTAGACTAAGTGTCAAGAGCTCAGCAAGACTCAGAGTACACAAGTCTAGACTCAATGAAAATATAAAATACAGACTCAAAAACACACTGAGAGCCGGAGACTGAGCTGTCGTCTGTCTTGAACTGTTATGCAGACGTCGTGTGTCGTATTGAATTAATACAGATATTATTTAGTTAATGTAGTCAATATTTGGTTGACTGTGACTTTGTGTCAACAATCTCCCCCATATTGATAATTGACAAAATAATATATGTATATTCAATATTCATACCTGGACACAGTTGATTATAGCAACATAGCTCCCCCATACTTGATGCCGAGCTAGAATGTAATAGCTCCCCCGTAATCAGTGAATGGTGATGAGCTAGAAGCAATAGCTCCCCCGTAAATAGTACATGGAAACCTGTATAATATCTCCCAAAAAGCACAAACAAGCACAGAAATACGAAAAGATAGGATATGATACCAAACAAGTATATCCAGCCATATATATCCAGGCAGAATATACATAGTTCTCCCCCTTTTGGCAGTTAGTAATATAGACTGCAGATGAATGAATAATAAAAGAAAACTGCAGTAGACAATTAATAGTAATACAACCACACCAAGCAGAGAAGAAACAGTATAGAAATAATCAAAAGAAGTACTAGCATAAAGTGTCATAACCAAATGTCAAACACACAACCAGAGTTTAAAAGCATCCAAGTACATAAAACTGAAACTAACTAACTAGAAATGAAAATGCAATAACTAAGATCATCATCAGTAGCAGCAGCAGCAGATAGTAGCCAATCTCCATTATGGAGCACGAGATGGTCCAGGAGTGTCAGAACGTCTGGGATCCACAAAAGCAGCACCCGGATCCAGGTAACGCATGACCCACGGATCATCAATGCGATAGCCCTCACGATCGGGATCCCGCTGCATGGGAATGGGCTTAGTAGGATGATGGGACATGGAGTACCGAATATCATGCAGCGAGTTGCTGAGTGCACTCATCTGCAGGGTAGTGCGGTAGTCCATCTGAGCCCACCGATCGGCCTCTAAGTCGAAACGATCTCGGAGCATGGTCTGGATGGAGTCAAGAGTGGCAGGTAGAGGAGGTGCAGCCTGACCGAAAGGAGGGGGGTCAGACTCCGCATCATCAGAATGCTCAGAAGCCTCAGGAGAGGCGACAACTGCCTGAGTACGTCATGCCTTGGACAGGAAAGCAGGAGCAGGCAAGAACAGACAGATATCAAGTGGTATGTTAAATGCACGAAAGATCATTGGAAGGTACAAAGGATAAACCAGAGCTCGTGGTTTCTTCCTACAGTGAATCATCCAGTCCATCATTGTACGTGGAAGATTGAAAGAAATTCTAAAGTGAAGATGATAAAGAGCAGATATCTCAAGATAAGTGATGTCATCATGGGAACCTGTTTTGGGTAGAATGGTGTTAGAGATAATCCAATAAAGATCAGAAAAATATGGGTTGAAATATTTAGCCATGAGCTTGCGAGGACTTGTGTATGGAGTACACAAATCGTCCTTGAAGCTCTCAAGGAAAATTCTGTCGGGAAAACGGAACGAGCGAGCGTCAACTAGCTTTTCCCAAGAATTGGGCTCTTGAAGATCAAGATATTCGGCTAAGTCAAAGTCATCAAAAGATATATTGATACCTGCAACTCGTGAATAAATATGGAGATCATCAAAGGTCATATTGCAGTAGAACATTTGGACAGCATGACGATAGATAGCAGAAGTGGTAGTGATAAGCTCATCAAAACAGAGGTCATGAAATAAAGCATCATATTGAGAGAAGATAGAAAAATTAATAGGATGTCCTGCGAATACCTGACGATTCCAATAGTCACTAAACCAGTTGTTTGAGGCATCTAGTGAGACAAATAATCGGTTGTCATAGGTAGAAGGATTTCGAGGACGAGGTGGGTTGAACAATGGATGAGGTGGTTGAAGTTGTTCAATGATCTGTTCATTCGTTGGAGGAGAATCCGAAGAGGAAACACTCTCAGTTCGAATCCTCTTTCCACGATTGAAAAAGCGAGGAGCCATAAAAAAAACTTGATAGTGTGAAGTATAGAAGACAACAATGATACCTCAAATAATCAATAAACAGTGGAAGAGAATGATGAGAAACTCCTTTCCCTTGATTTTGAGGAGTAATGGAGCACTCTAGATCAAAAACTAGGGTTAGGGTTTGAAGGAAAGAGTTTGGAGAGGTGAAGAAGGAGGCAATAGTGAAGGAGAGAGAAGAAAACCCGAAATATAAGTGAGGGTTTTCTTTGGTCGGAAGAAATTCTGACCGTATGATCTAAAATGATCCAACGGCAGAGGCTGATCCCGACTCTGGAACAATTGGACCGAACTCGGCCCGAACTCTGTTGGGGGCAGAGTTCGGCCCGAGTTCTGGATTAGTGGTCCAGAACAGAAAACAGGCTGAAAAGATAGAAAAATTGGTTAAATGTTGAAGAAAAAAGTTTGCTAAATTCAATGAAGTACATAGAGAGGTACACAAAAGTCAGAATGAACTTTAGAAAAATCAATTAGGCAATATTAAATCGAAACAAACCATATAACAAACAAGGAAATATATTGTAATTCAATATTTCAAATTTGCCATGGGTTAGCTGCAGGGGCCGGATCCCAGCTAGCGGTAGTCCTGAGGACTAGTGCACCGTGTCGCTTAGGCTTTTACGCCTTGTTGTCAGAAGGACCCTTTCGGCTTGTACCCATACCAAATTCGTCGTAAAAGAATTAAAATATACTCGATATTTACGCAGGTGAGTCTCAACTTATAACTGCTTCATCCAAAATTCCGAGTTCACGACATAGGAAATTGAAGCGCTCTTCGGATAATGGCTTAGTAAAGAAATCTGCTAGCTGATGATCAGTGTCGATAAATTCTAAGTTAATCGTGCCATTTTGCTGATGATCACACAAAAAGTGGTGTCTGATCTCAATGTGTTTAGTGCGTGAGTGGCAGACAGGGTTCTTAGTCAAATTAATGGCACTAGTATTGTCACAGAATATAGGAATATGCATAAAAGATAACTTATAGTCTTCAAGGGTTTGCTTCATCAACAGAATTTGTGCACAACAACGCCCAGCTGCTATGTATTCAGCTTCTGTTATGGATAGTGCGACAGAGTTCTGCTTCTTGCTAAACCAGGAGACTAAAGCTTTTCCTAATAAATGACACGTGCCGCTCGTACTTTTACGGTCGACCTTGCATCCAGCGAAGTCAGCATCGGAATAACCAATAAGATCAAATGATGTTGACTTGGGATACCATAGGCCCACTGTAACTGTACCCTTAAGGTATCGAAAGATACGCTTAACCGCGGTCATGTGTGATTCCTTAGGATTAGCTTGATATCTAGCACATAGGCAAACACTGAATATAATATCGGGACGACTAGCAGTTAAATAGAGTAAGCTGCCTATCATACCTCGATACTTACGTTGATCAACGGGTTTGCCGCTCTCATCTGGTTCGAGTTTAGTTGAAGTATCCATTGGCGTGCTGATTGGTTTGACGTTGTCAAGATCGAACTTCTTCAGCATGTCCTTGGTATACTTCGATTGGCAGATGAAAGTTCTATTAGCCATTTGTTTCACTTGCAGACCAAGAAAGTAGTTGAGCTCTCCCATCATGCTCATCTCAAATTCTGTCTGCATACACTTGGCAAATTCTTGACATAAGGTTTCATCAGTAGAACCAAAAATGGTATCATCAATATAAATTTGAATCAACAGAATAGTGTCTTTAAAAGATTTTATAAACAGTGTAGTGTCAATTTTTCCTTTTGAAAAACCTTTCTCAAGTAAGAACCTACTTAGCCTTTCATACCAAGCTCTGGGGGCTTGTTTGAGGCCATAAAGCGCTTTCTTTAGCTTGAACACGTGGTCGGGAAATTTGTGATTTTCAAAGCCAGGAGGTTGTTTCACATAAACTTCCTCCTTAATAAAACCATTCAAGAAATTACTTTTCACATCCATTTGAAATAATTTAAAGTTTTGAAAATTAGCAAAAGCACAAAGCATCTGAATGGATTCTAGTCTAGCAACAGGAGCATACGTCTCATCGTAGTCGATACCTTCCTCTTGGTTGTATCTTTGAGCTACTAGACGAGCTTTGTTACGTGTGACTGAACCATCTTCATTTACTTTGTTTCTAAAAACTCATTTAGTACTAATTATCGAGTGATTAACCAGTCTAGGAACGAGTTCCCATACTTGGCTTCTCTCGAATTGGTTGAGTTCTTCTTGCATAGCAGAAATCCAAAATCATCATTAAAAGCTTCAGAAATGTTTTTAGGCTCTACTTGTGAAATGAAGGCAGTGCTAGCAACGGAGTCTCTTAGTGATGATCTAGTAGTTACTCCACGTGAAACTTCTCCTATAACTAAATTTTCTGGATGAGAAGGTTTGAAAGAGAATTTCTTAGGCAAACCCTCCAGAGAATTAGTTTCGGTTGAAGTATTCATTGGAGTAGAAGTTGATGGCTCAACGTCGTCATCAAGAGTACTTACTGCACTGTTGTCTTCATCAAAAGTCACATTTGTTGACTCTTCCACAATAAGTGAGCATTTATTAAAAACTCTATATCCCTTACTCTTGGCGGCATAACCAAGAAAGATACCATCGTCAGCTTTGGCATCAAATTTGCCTAAGTTGTCTTTGGTGTTAAGGATAAAACATCTACAACCAAAAACTTTAAAATAAGAAACATTGGGGGTTCTCCCAAACCAAAGCTCATAGGGTGTTTTCTTCGTAATGGGACGAATTAGCACCCTATTCAAAATGTGGCATGCTGTACTGACAGCTTCTGCCCAAAAGTATTTCGGAAGTGAAAATTTATTCAACATGACTCTGGCCATATCGCCGAGAGTTCTATTCTTCCGCTCCACAATACCATTTTATTGAGGAGTTCTAGGACAAGAAAATTTATGATCAAAACCATTTGCATTACAAAAATTTTCAAAATCATAATTTACGAATTCGCCTCCATGATCACTTCGGATTCGAGTAATCATGTAGCCTTTTTCGTTTTGAACTTTCTTCACAAAAACTTTGAAAACAGAAATAGCATCGCTCTTATTAGCGAGAAAGAAAACCCAAGTAAATCTTGAAAAATCATCAACAATAACAAATGCATAAAGTTTGCCACCAAGGCTAGCTATTCTACTAGGACCAAATAAATCCATATGAAGTAATTGCAAGGGTCTAGTAGTACTTACAGAGTTGATGGAATGAAACGAGGATTTAGTTGCCTTGTTTAGTTCACATTCGGCACATACCGTGTCCTTTTTGAATGTGATGTCAGGCAATCCTCTTACTAGCTTCTTGGTAGAAAGCCTGGATATAGCATCCATGTTGGCGTGACCAAGACGCTGGTGCCAAAGTAGTCGTTCGTCTTTGTGGGCATATAGACATCTACCTGCATTGTTAGTATTTACAGAAAGATAGAAAATATAGATGTTGTCCTCTCTTTTCCCTTCAAAAGCAATGTCTCCTGTTGACCTATCATAGATGTAGCAACTGTTTTGTCCAAAGTTAATATCATATCCATGATCAGCAAGATGACTAATGCTGAGCAGGTTATGCTTTAACTCGGTCACTAGGCAGACATCCTTTATTACAGGAGAAGGAGGATGTCCAATGATACCATTACCTATAATGTGCCCTTTGAGGTTGTTACCGAAGGATACGTATCCTTCTCTCTTCATCGATAGTGATGCAAAAAAATTTGCGTCTCCTGTCATATGTCGCAAGCATCCACTATCGAGAATCCACTTACTTTCAGTTGAAGAGGGAAGGTCCACCTACATCAAGAGTAGATGTGACCTTTGGTACCCGAGTTCTTGAGGGTCCTAAAAAGTTAGTCTTTGGAAACCAAGTATATATCTTTTTATCTACAAGTCTTCTAAATTTGTACTGTGGTGAGATGTGTCCATGTAATCCACAGTAAGTACAGATAGCATTCTTATTTATACTAGGAGTATGAGAATAATATCTATAAGCAACAGGATGAGGATGGTCATGATGTGAAAAGTTAGCATGGTGATGATGATTATGCATAGAATGAGTGGCATGGTGATGGTGTCTATGAGGCATATCATGATGGTATTGTCTATGATGTGTGACATGCTGATATTGTCTATATGGCATGGCATGATGATTTTATCTATATAGCATATGATGATCTTGTCTATATGGCATTGCATGATGATCTTGTCTATATGGCATGGCATGAAGATTCCTATGTGTGGAGTGATGTTGATTGTGTCTTTGTGCATGATGATTGTGTACTGAGTGAGAATTATTCTTACGTGCACGTGGTTTATGAAAGTTTGTGTATATAAATGCATGGTTATGTGTTGCATGAGAATGACGTGGTTGACTAGCATGAGTGGTGTTGTGCCCATGTGATTGGGTTTGAGGTTGAACAACCTGTTTACCTAATTTGGTTTCTAATCTTTTAGAAACAGCTTACAGTTCATCAACCTTAATATTTAAGCCATATATCTTAGTCATGGAAATCTTGTGTCTACTCTTTTCTTCAGCAAGTAACGTGTTGAGTGTAGTGATTTCTTGAGTTTGTTGCTCAATACGTGCTTCAGCATCATGTAAGCTTAATTTAAGCTTGGATACTTCATCAGTGTCATTAGTGGGTGTCGTGTTTCTAACATTATCAAGAAGTAAAGAAACTCTTTGTATCTCATCTTCAAGACTTTTGATTTTGTCCTTGGCATGTTTGTATTTACCGATGACCTTTTTGTGATCATCGAGTAAATCAGTGAAAGCATCGCCAAGTTCATCAAAAGAGAAGTCATCTAGAGTTTCGTTAGATACCTTGTTGGAAGTTGCCATTAGGCACACATTAGCTGTATCTTGAGGAGAGTCCTTTTCTTCCTCGGAGTCACTCGCTTCACTTTCATGCCAAATGCCTGTGTTGGCATATTTCCTTGATGAGTTCCTTTTGTATGGCTTCTCATGGCGGTTGCTCTTCTTAAGGAATGGGCAGTCTTTTCGGACATGTCCAGTTTTCTTGCAGCCGTAACAAGTTGGCTCTTCTTCATCGTCTTCTTAAGATTTCTTCTTCCTTCGATTGAAGCGAAGGAATTTCCTGAAGTTGCGAACCATGAGAGCTTGGTCTTCATCATCCGAATTATCTTCTTCGGTCTCATCATGATTAGCTCTTCGTTGATGAGCTTTGAGTGCGATCTCCCTGGTCTTCGGAGCGGGTTCTTCGAAGTCCTTGAGGTCAAGCTCGTGAGTCATGAGTTTACCCATCAAGGTCTCCATTGACATTGTTGTGAGATCGTTCCCTTCTATGATGGCTGTCACCTTAGGGTTCCAAATCTTTGGTAGCCTTCTGAGCAACTTACGAATCTTCTCATGGTTTGAGTACTGCTTTCCAAGCGAGGATAGAGGATTGATGATGTCGAGGAATCTTGTGAACATTTGAGTGATCGTCTCACTTGGCTTCATCTTGAAGGCTTCGTATTCTTGAGTGAGACGGCTTATTTTAGATTCCTTGACCTGTGTGGTTCCTTCATGCGTCACTTCTAGAAGTCTCTATACTTCATGAGCAGTGGTGCATGTAGAGACCCTGTTGAACTCATTCCTGTCTATAGCACAGAATAAAGCATTAATAGCCCTAGCATCTAGACTTGCCTGTTTCTTCTCCTCGACAGAATATTTGTCGTGTGGTTTCTCAATGAGGTCACCATCGACAACTATCCTGACGGGCTTTTTGTAACCGTCAGTGACGACAGTCTACAGGTCAAAGTCTAGAGACTTAAGATAGAAGCTCATCCTTGTTTTCCAATATGTATAGTTAGTTCCATCAAATAGGGGAGGCCTATGAGTGGACTGACCTTCACCATGATTGGAAATCAAGGATTGTGTGGTTGCCATGGATCAGCTCTTAGGATGTTAGTCCTTATAAAGAGAACAGAGCTCTGATACCAATTGAAGAACAGTATGACAACTCTAGAGGGGGGTGAATAGAGTTTATATAGAAAAATAGCCAATTAAAAATAACTCTTTCACCAACAATAAATAATCAGAGTAAAGTACGGAAAATAAATGAAGAGCAGAAGAGCATACGTAAATACAGCGATTTTAACCTGGTTTCCCTCGTGGAGGACTAGTCCAGGCTGAGAACTCTAGCTCAGGATTAAATCCACTATTTGTGAAATAGTAGTTTACAACCCATGCATTTTCTTCAGAAGAGCACGTCAACTTCTAACAGATGATCACAGTGGCGATTTGCTTGGAATTGTCCAAGCGACTTCTTCGACTCTTGCACAAGAATCCTAACTGAGAGATGCTGAGCACTCGACACTTAGGAGGCTTGTGGCTAGTAGATGGAAAGGGTATGGCTTACTTGAGCTTATAAGAGAGAAGAGAAAAGAAGATTAGATGAATTGGAATGAGAGAATTCATGCCCTATTTATAGTGTTTTTATAGGCAGAATTCGGCCAGAATTCGGGTAGAAAAATTCAAAAATTTGGCCGTTGGACAACTAGCAACCAGCTAACCCTAAAATTAGGGTTCCTGATTTCTAGGGGACAGAGTTCGGCCCGAACTCTGTGTGGAGGCAGAGTTCGGCCCGAACTCTGTCTCCAGAGCACAGAGTGGTTCTAAGGGGATTTTTGGGCAATGTTTGGTTCAGTGGAGCTTGGGATTTTGGGTAGGCTGTAGACTAAGTGTCAAGAGCTCAGCAAGACTCAGAGTACACAAGTCTAGACTCAATGAAAATATAAAATACAGACTCGAAAACACACTGAGAGCCGGAGACTGAGCTGTCGTCTGTCTTGAACTATTATGCAGACGTCGTGTGTCGTATTGAATTAATACAGATATTATTTAGTCAATGTAGTCAATATTTGGTTGACTGTGACTTTGTGTCAACATATTTCACTTAGAACGGTAGGCTACCCTATCCGTTAGGTATGAGTACTTTTGGTTTGGGTACTTGTATCTGACCGTGGCTTGGAACAATAACTTGTCGCAGATTAGTTCATCACATCTTGTCCTTCTTTGGTTGTAGGTGTGACTTACTACTTCGATGAGAAGGTATTGAACCTTGTTGGGGTCCGGATAATATATCGGATTCTTAGCATGGAAAGATACGTCGCCGTGAATTAGTTTACCATCTCCTGTCCTTGTTTGGTTGGGGGGATGGTACGCTTGTTCAGTAGGTGCGTATTAGAACATGTTATAATTCGATTTACTTATTTATTGAGCAATATTTATTCAGTTTATATGGCATACTATTATGTGTCTTGTTACGTCCCTCTGAGGACCTGGTTGTCTTGCCAGGTGTGTGCTCTTATGATTCGCAGGTGTTCTAGCTTTAGCCATGATCATCGCTACTTCTTCGAGGATGATTG
Organism: Iris pallida; assembly: GCA_029216955.1. Taxonomy (NCBI): domain Eukaryota; kingdom Viridiplantae; phylum Streptophyta; class Magnoliopsida; order Asparagales; family Iridaceae; genus Iris; species Iris pallida. The sequence goes on from JANAVB010004398.1 coordinate 18,414,163, forward strand.
CATTTAGATCGTCTTCGCTTCGCTCGCCACTCATTTTATTTTCCATGTATTTTATTTTCTTATTTTGTTGGTAGTGGATTTGTCTCCGCCCAACATATTGTATCAAGACAAATTTATTCTCATTATATGATCTTTTATTTATTTATTCTGTGTGGATGAGATTAGTTATGGTTCTACTGCATTTTACAGCTTATGTATTTATACGAGGCTTCCATATATTGGAGTATACTTCGTATGAATACAGCTGGCATGTCTACGTTCCTAGTCCTACGTATTTTGGGACTGGGGCGTTACATGTTTTTGTGGTGGCCCATGCAGGTCAACATAAATTGTTTGGTTACTTTACCGTACCAAGCAAGCCTGCGTATAGGATTAGAAGTCTAGGATCTCATCCACATACTTGACCTCTTTCCTTGATTTTATCTACCGTTTGACTCATCAATTGCATCTTGCTTGCTTTCTTCCATCCCTATTCTTGTCTTCCCTTCGTGCTTGCTAGAGATTGACCCTACTAGTTAGATGTCCCAAACACCCTTAGCTTAATTCTTTTAAGTTGGGTAGAACACCCCACGACCCGACACGCCCTTGACTATTAAGACCATAGAGACTAGAGGAATCTAACCCATTTGGTCAACCAAGACTTGGTCAATAAACCATAGAATGATTGTATAGGAATAAAAGACTTAGATCCTTATGACTCTTAGACTATTCATATTTGATTTTCTACCATCGTGCCTATATTTTTACTATCTAGACTAATGATGCTAATGTAGCCTAGTTTTTGCAAGCTCGCTTTGTTATCACGCTTGTTCATGACATATGTTATTGGAGGCCTCCACTAACAGATTGTCTAATCAGAACCGGTGCATAATGGTCTGATCAACCGAGTGCACTTTGGTTCGCTTTTGTCTATTACTCTACGTTGATGGAAACATAATTAAAACGTGGCCCTTACAATCCATCCACGACTGTCTTGACAATTCCTTTGAAATTTTTTTCGGTCGTCTTTGAATCACGTACTCGTATTCGATAAGATCGTCTTTTGAACCCCTTAATGCTTTCGCCTTCACCTATTCTAGAAGGACGAACGCATTATACTAGGATCTCCTCTAGCCTTTCTATCGATAATGACCATTATCACTCTATGTTGCTACTCGTCCTTTTTCGGCCCTATCATGACCTTCCAATTCACTTAATATAGAAGTGAAATCTAATTCGTTCTCTAAAATCGTCCCCTTAAGAGACCATAACTTTAAGGCCTCTAATTTATTTTATTTTCTTGAACCCATACTTATCTTTATTGCGTGTATTCTTCTTAACCATTTATCTTCTTACGTTAATCCATGATTATCTTCGCCATGATTGAAATCGCAACTCTATTGCATGTTTTCACTAAACGTCATTCCTTGTAGCCTCTCACCCCCCCTACTAATTCCTAATTTCGAGGACGAAATTCTTTTAAGTTGGGTAGGATGTAAAACCCCTAAATTTCTACTATATTTTTATTATATCAATTTTGGTACTGATTTAAAATTTTTGTACTGTATGTCACGTAGTCGTATTGTACGTCGAATGCGAAATTTTTGTTTGCTCGACGAGTACGAATATGTGCGAGCGTACATATTTTATAAAAACATTTTCTCTTCTATTTTAATATACACTTTCAAAATTATATAATTATTATTCTTACTATAAAAAGCCTTTTGTTTCTAAAAAGTTATTAATAATAAATAATATTTTGTATACTAGAAAAGCCTAATTATGTAAAGGATATTTGTGGCATACAAATATTTCGTTATTTATTTATTGGCCTATTTTAAATAAAAGTATAATTTTCGAAATTTATTAATAGTAATATTTTATTGTTCAAAAAGATATTTAAAAATATTTATTATTTTCAAAATTATTATTATTGGTATTTTGAAAAATATTTTTGGAAGTTATTTTGGCTAATTAAATCTTGATTTAATGTTTGAAATTATTTAAATAGATTAAACTAGTATCTATATTTGGAATTGGATTATTTGATTCGATTTTAAACTAAAGGGATTTAATTTAAATAGGATTTGGATTTGGATTTGGATTTGAATTAAATAGGTTGAATTATCTAAATTGGGTTTTAAATATCCTAGTCCATATCTAATTGGGAATTCCCACCTCCTACAAATATAGGCAGGTACTCCAACTTTTTATTCTTCCACAAAATTCCACAACCCATAATTATCGTGCATCGTGTCCGTGTCAACCTAGTTACTCTAATATATATTCTTTGTACAAATACATTATCTCCTTTCTCGTGTCGGACACACCCCGACATTTTCTATTTCTAAACCTAACCTAATCCTAACCCTAGCCTCCTCGACTCTCGGCTTTCCGTCCACCATCCCACGCCCTCTACCGGACACGTCCCCCGGCCACCATCTCCGCTGCCACGTACCACCATCAAGAACCCCGGTCGGCCACAACTCCCCGGCCAACCACCGGAACCACCACCAAACACCTTCCCTACCACCACCTCCCAAACCAACGTCGCCACCCCGGCCATCTATCCTCCGGCCAGCACCACCACACCCAAACCAACGTCGCCACCCCTGTCACCATCGCCACCGCCAACACCGCCCTCACCGGCGTCATCCGCCAAACCCAAAACTATCGACCACCACAGTCGACCCCGCAACCAAAACCAACAACGACGTAAACAAAGGAAAACCAAACCAACCACCCTTACCTCCCGTAACCGTCGTCTCCGACCGGTGATCCGCACCGAACGCCACGCCGCCCTTGGTAAGCCCGCACGCCGATCCGACGAGCCCGACCTAGTCTTCAGCCCTTCCTCGCGCGCTGACCTCCGCGCCCGAGACCGGACAAGCCATCGAACCCCTCGCCTCATCCCTCCGGTCGTCGCCTGGCCGCACGCCCCAGCCCTAACCGCCGCTTCCACTGAACTCTCCACCTCGTCGCGAGCCCAGCGGTGAGCCCCGCCGTCCGATTGATCCGCCGTGTCCGTCGCTCGCCAAGCCCGACCGGCCGACTGCCTCCGCCTACCGCCCTTTCTCCAGATCCGCCTCACCGACAACCCTTTCCTCCGCCGAGCACCCTTCACCGCCTCCGGCGATCGCCGCTGTGTTCGCTCCTCGGTCCCAAGCTTCCACCAAACGTCGAGCGAGCGCCGACCCAAGCCTCCTCCGCCGCCTCCTTCTCAGACCGGCGCGCCACCGCCTGAACATGGCCGAGCCGCCCCTGCTTCCTCTCTCTCCGTCCCCTCCCGATCCTCCTCCTCTCTCTCTTCTCTGAACTCCTCTCCCCAATTCTCTTTCTCTCTCTTCTTTTGTTTTTTTTTGAACGAGTACTGTTCTCTCGAGAGAACAGCTTTCTTTTTGTTTTTTTATTATTTTAATTTATATTCATTTCTTTTGTTTTGTTTAAGTTATTGTTATTTGTTTTTTTATGTATATAATTTCTTTTTAGTGTTTTCTTATGGGAACACACAGCTACAAGGCTGCTTACTACTATTATTATTAAATTGACAATATATCAGTTCCTGATTATTAGCATTGTTATTAGTGGATATTATTCTTATTCTTATTATTATATTTATTATTATTATTAAGGTTAGTATTTAAGATTATATATTATTATTCTTCAAAACTATATGTATAGTATAGAGGTAAAGCTATCTAGGTAATTTCCAAATTGGTTTAGCAAAAATATATATATATATATATATATAAATTCTCTAGATTATACAATGTTTATTTTTATCATAAGAATTAGATTTCCAAATTTTAAAATATTTTATTTTAGTTACTTGTCGAAGATATTAATAATGATATATAGTTTTATATATAAACTACAAACTTAAGCGTTTTGCCCTAAAACGACTTTCGATCTTTGGTATTTTACTGGAAGGCATATTTTGACTAATGAATTATATTTGAAGAATTATAAAACATTTTCCAAAATCATATATATTTATTATTACCTATTTTTTTTTGTTTTTCCTCCTTCCCATAACCAATCCCATTATCCATGTTCTCTCGCCAATCCTAGACTACCTTATGTCCACCCTAACTAAATTGACCGTCTTGGACCCGATGGAACTGTTCGTGCCACCATCCGAGGTCACATTGTATAACTGTTGCACCAAAGTCACAGATCGTGCCACCTGGATCATTACACCACCGCAGGCGTCCTACCAGGCAAGACACCTTGCCATTAGCTGTTTAATTATTTTAGCTCATATTTTATGCATTACTTATTTTCTTTATGCAAAATAAACTGTGATACATGGCATAACTGTTCATTTATATTTCCTGCTGTGTATTATTTTTCTTACAAATTAAACCTAGATTTAAGGGACCACCATGTGTGTTGCATTCATTGGCCTTGACACGTTGTAACACGAAGTTGTGTGTCGCATATAGAACACGAAAGTGCGCGATTGGCTGGCCACCAGTACGTACAAGCCGTGCGATAGGAATAACCGCTAATAGAGGTTGCATGCTAGTTTGACTTAGCGGTTATAGTGGTTTGTGTTGTGGATGCAACACAGTAGGCATTGGGCGGGGAGGACAATTCCTTAGCGTATGGGCTTCGATGCACTTTCCTTGTGACCCGAACTCTCCGCTGGAGATACGGGGTTGATGACCCATGATTACTGACGGCCACTGACGATTATGCGGAACGTCATGCTCTTCCTGCTGGGGCCTCTGGTGCCCAAAGGGGGACTACGCCAATCCTATTTAGCCAGGGCCCATGCGTAGGAAGGATTGTTCTTAACAACATTTCACTTAGAACGGTAGACTACCCTATCCGTTAGGTACGAGTACTTTTGGTTTGGGTACTTGTATCTGACCGTGGCTTGGAACAATAATTTGTCGTGGATTAGTTCGTCACATCTTGTCCTTGTTTGGTTGTAGGTGTGACTTACTACTTCGATGAGAAGGTATTGAACCTTGTTGGGGTCCGGATACCATATCGGATTCTTAGCATAGAAAGATACGTTGCCGTGAATTAGTTTACCATCTCCTGTCCTTGTTTGGTTGGGGGGATGGTACACTTATTCAGTAGGTGCGTATTGGAACATGTTATAATTCGATTTACTTATTTATTGAGCAATATTTATTCAGTTTATATGGCATGCTATTATGTGTCTTGTTACGTCCCTCTGAGGACCTGGTTGTCTTGCCAGGTGTGTGCTCTTATGTTTCGCAGGTGTTCTAGCTTTAGCCGTGATCATCGCTACTTCTTCGAGGATGATTGCATTTAGATCGTCTTCGCTTCGCTCGCCACTCATTTCATTTTCTATGTATTTTATTTCCTTATTTTGTTGGTAGTGGATTTGTCTCTGCCCAACATATTGTATCAAGACAAATTTATTCTCATTATATGATCTTTTATTTATTTATTCTGTGTGGATGAGATTAGTTATGGTTCTACTGCATTTTACAGCTTATGTATTTATACGAGGCTTCCATATATTGGAGTATACTTCGTATGAATACAGATGGCATGTCTACGTTCCTAGTCCTACGTATTTTGGGACTGGGGCGTTACAATCTCCTACTCGCTCCAGAATGTCAAACGGCCCTATATACCTAGGACTAAGCTTTCCCCGTACGCCGAAACGAATGACGCCACGGTTAGGCAAAATCATCAGGAATACATGATCGCCGACCGAAAACTCGAGAGGGCGCAGATGAGAATCGGCCCAATGACGCTGGCGATCTTAGGCAACTCAAAGATGATCTCGGACTCTCCTGACCACCTCAACTGTCTGGGCAATCATTTCTGGACTAAGCATCTTTCTCTCTCCAACATCATCCCAGGCTAGCGGGGATCTGCACTTCCTACCATACAGTGCCTCGAACGGTAGATACTGGCTTGGAAACTGTTGTTGTACGAGAATTCCACTAGGTATAAGTGATCTTCCCATGAACCACCGAAGTTAAGAGTGCAAGACCGTAACATGTCTTCAAGAGTCTGGATCGTGCGCTCCGACTGGCCATCTGTCTGCGGGTGATATGCTGAACTGAACTGGAGATGAGTTCCCAAGCTCTCTTGTAAGCTACGCCAAAAGTGCGACGTAAATCTTGAATCTCGGTCCGAGGTGATACTGACTGGCACACCGTGCAATCTGACAATCTGCCTGAGGTACATCTCTGCTAACTGAGCTGTCGACTGACCAACTCTGAATGGAAGAAAGTGAGCCACTTTCGTGAGCCGATCAACTATAACCCAAATAGCATCTCTACCAGCTGGGGATCTAGGTAATCCAGTCACGAAATCCATGGTCAGATGCTCCCACTTCCACTCTGGAATCGGCAAGGGCTGAAGAAGTCCAGCCGGTCTCTGATGTTCGGCTTTAACTTGTTGGCAAACCAAACACCGAAAGACAAACCGAGCTATCTTCCGCTTCATGCCATTCCACCAAAAGTGCTGCCGGATATCACGGTACTTCTTCGTACTGCCGGGATGGATGGAATACTGCAAACTGTGCACTTCTGACATGATCTCCTGCCGGATATCTCCGCTGGGTACACAAAGACGCTTACCATGTCGAAGTGTACCATCCTCATGAATACATAACTCTGGTCTTCGTCCTGCCTCACACTCGGCTCTGAGTCGCTGAAGCTTGGAATCTGCCGACTGCGCCTTCCGGATCCTCTCGACTATAGTGGACTGAACTTGCATACTGGCCATCAATGCCACACTGGAAGGAAGAATAACTTCTATACCCATCTTCTGAAGATCTGCTAACAATTTTGGCTGCGCTGTTAGGAAATAAGCTCCGGCTCTCCTGCTTAATGCATCTACTACGACATTGGCCTTCCCAGGATGATACTGCAGGTTGACATCATAATCCACAAGAAGCTCCAGCCACCTTCTTTGACGCATGTTAAGATCCTTCTGGGTGAAAACATACTTCAGGCTCTTGTGGTCGGTGAAAATCTCTACCCTGTCTCCATACAAGTAGTGCCTCCACAACTTAAGTGCAAACACCACTGCTGCTAGCTCCAAGTCATGGGTTGGGTAATTCCTCTCATGATCACGAAGTTGTCGTGACGCATAAGCTATTACCTTTCCATGCTGCATCAGAACACATCCTAAACCTCTGCCTGAAGCATCACAATATACTGAGAATCCTCCAGTTCCATCTAGAAGCGTGAGAATAGGAGCTGTTATCAGGCCTCGCTTCAACTGCTCAAAAGAACTCTGACACTCTGCTGTCCAAGCAAACTGCGCATCCTTGCGGGTCAACTGGGTCAATGGCGCTGAAATCCAAGCAAAATCTGAAACAAACCGCCGGTAGTAGCCGGCCAATCCAAGAAAACTACGAACCTTTGCAACTGTGCTGGGCACTGGCCATGACTCAATAGCCACAATCTTTTGGGGATCCACTTCTACTCTTCCTCGAGTGATGATATGACCCAAGTACGAAATGCGATCGAGCCAGAACTTGCATTTACTGAACTTGGCATATAACTGGTGCTCTCTATGCATCTGAAGAACTATACGGAGATGCTGCTCATGCTCTGCCTCACTTTTGCTGTAGACCAGGATGTCGTCTAGGAATACGTCACAAACTGATCCAAGTAAGGCATGAAGATGCGATTCATGAGGTCCACGAATACTGCCGGCGCATTGGTTGCTCCAAAAGGCATAACAAGGAACTCCCAATGCCCATATCTCGATCTAAAAGCTGTCTTCGGGATGTCCTGCTCTCTGACTCTGATCTGATGATAACCTGAGCGCAAATCAATCTTCGAGAATACTGATGCCCCTTTGAGTTGATCAAACAAGTCATCTATCCTCGGAAGTGGGTATCTGTTCTTGATTGTTACTGAGTTCAAGGTATGATAATCAACACATAACCTGGACGTACCATCCTTTTTTTCACAAGAAGCATCGGGACTCCCCAAGGCGATCCACTAGCATGAATGAATCCCTTGGTTCTAAGCTCTTCAATCATCTTATACAATATCTCCAACTCTGACGGCGCCATCCTGTAGACTCTCTCTGACACTGGGGCTATTCCGGGAATCAAGTCTATAGTGAACTCGATCTCCCGCTCCGGAGGCATACCTGGAAGCTCTTCTGGATAAACATCTGGGAACTCATCCACTATCCTGGGCAACTGAACTGGTGCTACTGCCATCCGCAATACTGGAGGAGATGACTCAACCTCACCTCGAGAGAAAGAAAACTCCGGCTCGCCTGGAATGCTAAAAACAACCCTGCCAAGGTGGCAGTCTATCCTAGCATACTGGTTCCTCAACCAATCCATCCCTAAGACCACATCATAATCGGCCATCGGGAATTCTATCAATCTAGCGGGAAACTCTCTATCGCTAACTACGATCCGACACGAGGAAAACACTCTATCTACTCCCACAAGTCCGTTACCAGTAAGTATATTGAGCCTTACTGATAATGACTCGGGCTCCAATCCTACCCGTGTCGCAAATCGTGCAGACATAAAAGAATGCGATGCACCAGAATCAAATAAAGCTGAAGCTGGAAAGGAGTTGACGAGAATAGTACCTGCCACTACCTCTCCTGGTGCCAATCCTTCCTCCACGGTCATTACCATAGCCTGACCGTGCCCTCGGGGTGCTGGTCCCCTCTGCTGAAATCCTCGCTGTCAGCTCTGACTCTGGGCTTGGGCTTGAACATACTGCTGGGGGTTCTGCTGCTGGAACACTTGGGTCTGAGGCGGCAAGGGCCTCGGCAATGGGTACTGCTGCTGTTGCTGGACCGGTGCTGGCCCTCTCACCGAAGAGCTAGAAAGGTTGGACGATGATGAACCACCCCTATTCGGGCAGGATCCAACCCTATGGTCTGGTGCTCCACAAGCCAGACACAATCCCTGTGCCCTGCGACAATCTGCTACCACATGGCCTAGCTTCCCACAATGAGAACATCCCACTGCGGAAGACTGCTTCTGTTTCTGCTGTTGAGGGTACATCGGAGTAGAATGCTGAACCGACGTTACTGAGGCCGCTCGCCTCGGAGCTCCAATAGTCAAAGCCCTGGCTGCCGGGGCCGGTGCCGAAGACTGATTCATCTGGCCGTGAGATCTCTTCCGACCTCCGGTCCTATCTACAATCCTCTGGGAGGTATACCCATGCCTCCGGGCTGCTCTCAAGACTGCATCAAAAGTCTGATGCTCAAACTGCTCAACTGCCAACAAGATCTCCGGGTGAAGTCCCTGCTGGAACCGCTGGGCTCTATCATACTCGGTTGCCACCAGGGTAGGAGCAAACCGACTGAGTCTAGAAAATTTGGCCGCATATCCGTCGACCGTCCTGCCTCCTTGCTTCAGATTGGTAAACCTCGTCTGCAGATCATACCGAGCCACGGCATCAAAATACTTGGTCTGGAATCTCTTCCTGAACACTGTCCAAGCAATAGATGCTGCTAATCCAACGGCCTGCGCTGCCCACCAGCTGCGGGCAAGATCTAACAACTGCAGGCGCACCACGGCTACCTTCTCATTCTCTGGAGTCTTGGCTGCTTCTAGAACCACCTCTGTGTCCTGAAGCCATGCATCTGCTGCGATAGCATCTTTACTACCGTCAAAGAATGGAGGGTTCAAGCGCTTGAAGCTGTTGGCCGTGCTGTTCCCTGGATGACCGCCTCTGGTCAAAGCATCTGCCACTGCCTGTTGCAATGCATCTCCACGACGATCTTGAGAAGCTATCAAGGTCCTGACGAGACCTACCAAAGTGCCATCATCAGGCTCAACAGGCTGAACTGGCTGGACTGGTGGTTCTCCGTCAGAAGGCACGACTCTGGAGGCTACTCCGGAATGCTGGGCTTGATCTCCAGGTTGCTGCTGGTCCGCGGGAGGTGCTCCGCCTTGCTGGTCGGTAGGACTACGAACAATGTTGCTGAAGAAGACGACATAGGGAACAATAAGGAAGGACCAGGACAGACCAACGATGCAAGCAGGCGATCAGGACAAGAATCCAGGGATTCAGATGATATGAGCAGAGTTCAAGGGCGAATATTGATTGAGACATCTATTCGGTAAACCCTCACATATCTTGATTTACAAGACCAGCATGGGCCACCACTTAAACCATGTCACGCCCCAGAACCAGAATACTGAAGAGCGGAGGCAGACATAGCCAGCTACGTATATAGAAGTGCAACCCACCTCGCTATACGGTCACGGCTGTCTAGATACATGAGGTTTTATCTACAAGCCAACAGTCTCTTAAGGTCATGAACAAGCCTAGTGTCTCAATCACAAGCAAGTAAGTAAAAGTCACAAGATGTATGATCATTAAATATACAATAGTAAGGTGTCCCAAACATTACATATTCAGTTGATCATGAAGCTAGTCATTACAAAATGTCAGGACTAGCAAGAGTTTAGTCATACATGATCAACCCTAGGATCTGTTAATCATGTTACAGCCCGTAGGCAGACAGTAAGTAAGTACAATCGAGCTAAACAGGTGCTCGTCGGCTAAACGCCTCAAAAGAATATTTTTACAATAGAGTAGAAGAGCCAAAAATAACCCACTCGTTGCCAGGGTTCCGTCTAGTGGCCACCATCTGGCTGGAAGGTCGGTAGATCCTCTGGAGCTGCTCCGAAATCTGGCCACACAAAACCAGCTGGGTCAGACCCAAGAAAGAGCAAGTGCCACAAAGAAAGCTTCACTTAAGAACTAAAACCAGCAATCAGCAAAAGATATAAATAAAAGTAAGAACTGGAATAAAAGTAGGAACTGGGAATAAGAAAATACATCAGGATGATATACGACGAGATAACCATGGAACTATTCAGATAGCCAGGTTACAACCCGTAAACCAAACAAGGACCGGGGTTGTAACCCTTCGTCTGAACAGAGCTTGGAATTCCCACCATTTATCGGTAAAATAAATACAAGTATTCTGGTCTTGCAGTATTCTGGAACAGGATCAGGGCAAGACTAGACAGGTTAGACTCCATCCAATCACTTCACGGCCAAGCAAGAATTACGGCTTGATACTTTAACTAACTAGGGTTGTCACGAGCCTAATTATACTAACAAGATGCAGTGAGATTATTCTACAGCTACAAGCCCTGCAGACCATCCAGGTTCCCCGGGTTAAAAGATTAGAGTTGAATTCAGGTGGGTACATCATCCAGGAAACGAATATACCCTTAGGTAGCTTGAAGGGTGCAACACATGACAGTGTGCTGGAAATGTGCCCTACTCGACGGCAGGCTACAGATCCCAAGGCGTGCCCAGGTAACGGGATTGCCTGTAGCTGGGAAATCTCTTCATGACTAATGTATTAATCTAGTTATTAGCCTTTAGTTTATTTCAATAGGTACTCCTGACCGTGGTACTCAGGAGTCCCCTCCTAGACATGATGCAAGACAAGACTGGATTATTTATACAAGCACAATCGCCCACGGTGTCCAGGTTATTATACAGGTCATGTCATGTCAGGTAGCCGTCGCAACAGCTTATCAAGGTATAACATGCCAGGTTATCAGGTCAGTGTACTTGTCAGGAGTGCACCACGACGGGCCACTATCAGGTCATGTCAGGTTACTCATGTCAGGAGTGCACCACTACGGGTCACTATCAGGTCATGCTCAATTGTCAATTCCAAACATATCAAGTAAATTCGCAATTATCAAGTTCAGGACAAAAGAGCTATAAAAGAGCCAAGCTTAAGAAAAATAGCCAAATCTGACACGCTGAAATATCTAATAAAATATCTAATAAAATATCAATATATAGGGCTATAAAAGAGCCAAGCTTAAGAAAAATAAAACCAAATCTGACACGCTGACATAAGGCCAAGTCAGCCAAAGGCCATACGCTCAGTGCAAGCTACACTCAGGCCAGCGTACACCTTGCTCGCTTAAGCTAGCGTACCAAGGCACGCGTACGCTCAAGCTACAGGTCAGCATACGCTCAAGCTAGCGTATGCTCAAGACTGCGTACGCTTGAGCTAGCGTACGCTCAAGACTGCGTACGCTTGAGCTAGCGTACGCTCAAGACTGCGTACGCTTGAGCTAGCGTACGAAAGGGTCTAGGGTACGCTCACGCTAGCATACGCAAAAGACACGCTGCCAACAGGCAGCGTATCAAGGCTAGCGTACGCTCGCTAAAGAGCAGCGTACCAAGGCTAGCGTACGCTCGCTAAATAGCAACGTACCAAGGCTAGCGTACGCTCGCTAAAGAGCAGCGTACAGCTCAGTGGCGTACGCTAAAAAGCTAGCTCACTGTTCACTGTCTTCTCCAAATGGCAAGAACGGCAAGAACTCTAAAGTTGAATCTAAGCTTCAACAGTCATATCTTGGTCAAAACAAGTCCGAATCCAACTTTTCAAAGGTCAAAATTGGGTAGAATGAAATTCTCTACAACATGGAACCATCAAAACTTGAAAACAAGGAAGTTTGATAGATCAAAACCACCAAAAATCTAAAAATAGCAAGACTCTAGATCTACAAGAATTAAAGCCTTAAAATGGAAAATGACTAGTTCTAATGTGGTTTAGAATCATGAGGAGAAGCTAAGGAAACCATCAAAAGGGGTTCTCTTGTGGAAGCAAGTTGCACTTGCCTATGGTGCTCTTGGTTGGTGGAGAAGAGTAATGGTGGGGGAAGGAGAAGTAAATGAGAATTATGGAGGAGAAAGAAGGTTGGTGGGGATAATAAAGAGGGAGGTTGTGGTGGAAATGAAGGAGAAGCATAGGCTAAGGTGTTCCACCCTTGGCCCATGATGAACCAAGCATTGGGCCGGCCGAACCAAGCCAACCCAAACCGAGAGTTAAACCAAGCCGAGAGCTAAACAAGGAATCAGGCAATACAGAATAAAATACGTATACGTATCCCAAAATACGTAATACGAACACAGGCATTACATTTCGTGTCCATTTGGAGGTCATAGGAGTGTCCTTTGTGTTGTGATTGTGTCCTATGGAAAAAAAAAACCCCTATTTTGGACACTTGTGTGCATATATATATATTTATTTGTGTGTGTGGTTAGATGGTTAGAGAGTGGATTGATCTTAGTTAGGATAGTTAGAATGAGTTTCATTTGGATACCTATGTTTGTATCCAAGTATCTTGGCCTATATGTGTTCTTTTGTCAAATCCGTCATAATTTTTATCCACGTTTTTATTAATCAAAGCAACTTAGAAATATCATAACTTTTAGCTTAGAACTCCGATTTATCTTCCGTTTTTTTAAAAATACCGTATCGAAGTTAGCTTTCCAAATATATATTTTAATAAGCCAAATTCTTTCTGTAACTTTCTGTAGAATTATTTGAGTGTCAGCTGTACGAAAGACGAACGTGTTTCGGTATTTTTGCGATTCCGGGAGCTTCTGCACACGAAAATGTGATCCGTTTAAAGTTTCGGAAAGCTAACACGAAGAGCTACAACATACTTTAATCCTAGAATTTAATGAATGCCCAATTGGTACAGTATTGGTTTTAAGTAGAAGAGTGACTATACGATATATACATTTTGTGTAACCTATGAGCCTATGTAGTATGGATATTAAATGAATATAGAGTATGTAATGCATGATATGTTAGATGAATAAAATGATATATATATGATATATATTCTATTTATATTAATTTATATATATGGTTGAATGCAAGCATGTTGGAATGCTATTAATATAATGCATATAAGCAATGCATGAATGAAAGAATGATATACAATATATGCATGAAAGTATATAATGAATGCTAGATATGAATGCAAGATATATATGTAATGATAGATATGAATGCATAATGTATAAATATTGTAATGCAATATATAATGATAACATGTATGGTAATGTAGAGTATATGATGCAAGCATGAATGAATGGAGGAAATATATGTATATAGGTAATATAGAAAGTAATATATGAAAGGAATGAATGATAATATATAACATGATATGTAGGTAATGCAAGGTATGAAATATATGATGTGTGTATGTTTGTATGTCTCTATGTTAATGTATGAAATGATATGAATATACAATATATGCATATGTATAAAACATGTAGGTAATGCATAGATGCATGAATGAAATGAATGTTTGCAATATGTTAATATAAATACAAGTATCTAATATGCATGAATGTAAGTATAATATAATACAAGTATATATGTATGTATCATGTAAATGTAGTATACATGTACGTATGTATGCATGTATACAAGGTAAGTATGTATGTATGTATTTCAATAAACTGAGTTAACCTATAACCTTTTACACACCTGCATTTATACACCCTTTGACATCATGTATCCCATGTCACATATACCTACCTATCACTAAATTTTAGAACATTAACACATATCCTTTCACACACATGCCAAACACACACATACTCACTTACTCTTTTACCTCTCTTTCTATATATAAATATATATATATATATATATATATATATATATATATATATATATATATATATATGTATGTGCCTATATATAGCTTTCCTATATATATCTATGTATATGAATATGTGAATGTGAATAATATATATATATTATATGACTAAGTTTGTGTGCCTTGTTAGCTTATGGTTTAGTTTTGTGCTTGGTTTAGCAAGTGACTTAGGCTATGAGTTAGTAGCTATCTTGGATACTTAATTTGCATATACTTAGTTTGTTTAGACCTAGAATAACTTGTTTGACCTAATTTAGACTTGTTAGACCTAGTTTGACCATAGTTGACCTAGGTTTGACTTTCAGGGTTGACCAAGTTGACCAAGAGTTGACTTTGGTCTAGATTGACCTAGAATCATGTAGAATGCATAGTAGAACTTCATATTGTCATTTTGGACTTGTTGTGACTTGTGCTGTTCTGATTAGGAGCCAGACATCTCTCATCGGACAGTATATTTACTTTGGACATTCAGACATCAGGCGAGTACATTCTCTGATAGTTCTTTCATTTACTTGTCAATTACTGTACTTCAGTTCTAGTTAGTTTTATGTGATTCTTATAACACGTATGGATATTTCTGGATTCATGTATGCGACACACATACCATATTATCTGGCCTCTATTTTTGGAATCACTACTGGCATCACCTTCTGGAATCACTACTGGAACCACCTACTGGAATCACTCTAGAATCTTTTGCTGGTATCATTATGTTTGGCTGGACTCATCTCGATTCTCGTGTCGTTTTCTGGATTCACTTATACTTGTGGGCGAGGAAATATTGGAGTAGACATGTGAACATTCCCAAATACTGGAACCACTTCCGTGGAATTATACTGGAACGATAGCCATCCCATACTTGGCCGAGTATGCGGTGTGCCGTATTACCTACAGCCGTTCACATGTCGATCCCGATATTTTAAAACACACTGTTAGAGTATAGACTGGACTCACCCTGGAACCTTTGATCACCAACTGGACTCACCTTATACCGGACTCATCTTGTACTGGAACCACTTGGTATCAGATTCATGTTGTCTAGATTTACTTGGATTTTGCACTTGTTTACATTTACATTCTGGACTTATTATGTTACGTTAGTTCAGTAGATTTATTTTACAGTCTTCATTGCCATCATTCTTTTCTTGTTTTAGTTCTTACTTTCCTTGTATCTTATCTGTTCTCCATACCATCACCTGTATATAAACTGCCATATTCATCAATAAAACTGTCTATAACTGCTTTATAGTTCTCTGTCATTTACTTGGGATTTCTTGATGAGTTGCACTCGTTCCTATCCTGACTGGACCTATTGAAAATTTTACAGAGGATGATGAGGAACCCTGCACCCCCTTACTTGGAGCTTGCTTAGTTGACACTCGCGACCTGGACCCCTGGGGGGGTTCAGGCAGCTGCTCAGGATAATACCTTGTATAGTGTAGATAGCTTAGACTATTCTTCTTTTCATGTTTAGCTGTTGCCTTTATTTTCTAGAGTTGTATATTTTAGTGATGTTGGGACCTTGTTATTTTATTCTGCTGTACCTCAGTTGAGGATTCTCTTATCTATTTTATCGTGCCATATTCTATCTCTAGATTATGATTGAGTTGTACCTCTGTGTTGGCCTCCTTATGGAGAGTACTCATATTATGTTAGTTATAGTTCATAACCTAGAACAGCGTTCTACCGCCGATACTGCGGCGTAGGCTGGGCGTTGTTACGCTCTCGTGCCCTTACTCTAGGGTGCGGGTCGTGACACGTTTTTAGTGGTGGCCCATGTAGGTCGAGTTTATGTAGTAGTATTCGAACTAGAGTATCACTACAGCCTGCAGTAGGATTAGGATATTTTTGGAGGTACTCAATCACATTAGAAAAAACTCTTAATCTGATTCCTTTTGTCTAAAATTGTTGCTTATTGACTTCCCTTGAATATAAACTGTTCTCCTTTGAATTTTCGCTTCATTCTCAGAAATTGCTTCTTGTTTTGATCTGCCTTCATGATGGTTATGAAGACACCATCTCATCGCTTCGGTTCGGGGGATACTATCGAGAGGCTGGCCACCTCTCGTCCTGTTCATCAGGGCCTCGATACCGCAGCTTCTGTTGTGCCGACTCAGGTTGGCATTTCTGCTACATTGGAGGTGCACCTCCGTCTGGACAGATTTTTTTCCCTTCGTTTCCGATTTCTCTCAGCAGCAGCGATTCATGCAGCATCAGCAGCAGAGATTTGTGCAGTATTAGCATCAGGCTGGAGAAAACCAGCAGGGCGAGCTATCGTCAGGATAGTCGAGGATGCACAGACCGTTGGAGATCTTGCTGCAATTTCCGTTCTTCTCAATTCCATTCCCACAATTGCCTTTTATAATTACCTTGAAATTCGATTCCATCTGTTCCTTGTTGATTGATTAATTTTGTCATGTTACTCTTTTGTTGTGTTGTTTTTCTTCTGAGAAAATCATATAGGCTAGGTCGCCTAAATCATGGGATCTAGAATCCTCAATAGTCGTGTTAGTTGGCATAGTGAGGATATGTAGTTAGATTTTGGATGTATTCTCGGGTATGAGAATTTAAGGTTTTCGCCGTCGCATATGGCAGTGCAAAAATTTTAAATACTATGAACCTAGAGGTACGTACCTTAGTCAAGGACTCTGTTATTATCGTAGCCTTGCTCACTAGCATGATGAAGACTCTGGACAACATGATTTTGGACAGACGCATATGATTAACAGATTGTATCTTGAGAAGGTTTAAACATCATACCCTTTTGATTGTTATAAATGACTTAGGAGTAGGGATATTTAGTTTTGTAGAGCTTATTCATAGGTAGTTCCTTCATAGTATAATGGTATGATGACTTGTAGAGTGTCTGTACCCTAAAGGTGATAGTTAGCATTGGTGTTAGAATAGTAATCCATTGCAGATAATTCTCCTGTTATCTATAATACCAACCGGTTACACATAGGATGTTAGTATGCCTTACAGCCTTGATGATTATTACTACTTTCCCTTACCTTTTCTAGTAAGGCACCCATGACCAGAGCCTGCCTTTGAGTATAGTTGTAGTTTCACCTAAGACCGAGAGGTCTATTTGCATAGATAGATTGCAGATGATATTGGCATATGGGATATAGGTTAGTTGGTATCTATAGGCCATTGTTGTATGGGGTTATAAACATGTTGTTTAGCCTATACTTGGTTCAGTTTTCCATTTTAGTTAAGTTCTCTTCGTGTTGAGTTCCTTGGTGTTGATCACCTTTATAGGCAGTGTGCAGACCCTTCACTAGATACCATGTCCCCTTGATTCAGACCATTCATCCTTAGCCTAGTTCTAAGCATTATTTCAGACCCTTATAAGTTTAGTCTGCCTTAACCCTTGGTTGAGCAGTCATATATATATATATATATATATATATATATATATATATATATATATATATATATATATATATATATATATATATATATATATATATATATATAAAATTATATATATATATATATATATATATAAAATTATATATATATATATATATATATAGATGATATACTTAGGATATATGTGATGGGTTGTTGTTCTTGAGCATATATATATATATATGTGGTATTTGGTATTCATGTGCTTAGCTTGTAGGTATTTAGTTATAGGTGACTTGATAGGATTGGGAAGTTAAGAGCTAGTCTATTATAGAGTTTCTCTTTTGCTAAATTCTAGTTGCCAACACCTAGATAGCTAGCATAGGTAAAACCCTAAGAAGTTGACCAGTTGGTGACCAAGTACTTGGATGTTGAGAAATTGACTAGTGATTGACCCTTGACTATGTTTGACATAGAAGGGGGTGCGATCATCTTAATTTCGAGGATGAAATTTTTATAAGGTGGGTAGGATTGTAACACCTAGTTTTCCAGATAAGGGTAATTTTAAAATTTTGTAATTATAATTATTATTTATTGATTATTATTTCATATTATGATTTTTGGTTATTTTTAATCATTTTTAAACTATTTAAAATTATGACTTGTGATTTTGATATTTTACTATTGTTTGGTTTAAATTTAGAGGAATTTGTCACCCCCAGTTTTCAGGAACATGGGTATTTTTGTCATTTTGTATTTTTAAAATATTTTTGAAATTTATTTTATTATTTATGATATTATTTTGGGATTATTTGAGTCGGGTTCGAATTTCAGCTCAATCCGACTTGAAACGGGGACCCGGGGATAGTGTTGACTTTAGTGGACCCACACATTAGTTAGCCATGGCCCACATGATAGAAATATTTTAGTTAGAGGTTAGACTAATTATTATGGATAAGGTTAGTATGATTAGAGACTTTAGAATGACTAATTTAGCCCCAACCAATTAGCCCTTTCCTAATACTAATAGAATAGGTTAGTGGGGGCATTTTGGACCTTACCATAATAGGACAAATAGCCCCATATGGCCAGCCACTTTGGGAGAGGATAGGCTCAAGTTCATTTCATTATTCTCATCCACACTCTCTCTCTTGTTCTTCCCCAAATTTCTAGAGAGCAATCCCTAGCAATTTCTCCACCAAATCCTTCCATTTTGCCACCAAATCTTCTTCTTTCCTTCTCCATTCTAGCCAAGGAGGAAGCTACCCAAGTTTGGGAGGATTCGGAGCTCGTTCGTGTCCTTTTGGAATCTCTACGTGTCGGTGTCGCTCCGGGAAGGCTTTTCTTCGATTCGATCTATCGGGAGGTATAAATCCCTTCTCTTTTTCATTTTCTCATGCATATAGGTCTATTTTGAACCCATAGGAATGACCCCCATGGTTGTATCTCTATTTCGTGTCCATTTGGAGGTCACAGGAGTGTCCTTTGTGTTGTGATTGTGTCCTATGGAACAAAAACCCCCTATTTTGGACACTTGTGTGCATATATATATATATATTTATTTGTGTGTGTGGTTAGATGGTTAGAGAGTGGATTGATCTTAGTTAGGATGGTTAGAATGAGTTTCATTTGGATACCTATGTTTGTATCCAAGTATCTTGGCCTATATGTGTTCTTTTGTCAAATCCGTCATAATTTTTATCCACGTTTTTATTAATCAAAGCAACTTAAAAATATCATAACATTTAGCTTAGAACTCCGATTTATCTCCCGTTTTTTTAAAAGAACCGTATCGAAGTTAGCTTTCCAAATATATATTTTAATAAGCCAAATTCTTTCTGTAACTTTCTGTAGAATTATTTGAGTGTCATTTGTACGAAAGACGAACGTGTTTCGGTATTTTTGCGATTTCGGGAGCTTCCGGACACGAAAATGCGATCCATTTAAAGTTTCGGAAAGCTAACACGAAGAGCTACAACATACTTTAATCCTAGAATTTAATGAATGCCCAATTGGTACAGTATTGGTTTTAAGTAGAAGAGTGACTATACGATATATGCATTTTGTGTAACCTATGAGCCTATGTAGTATGGATATTAAATGAATATAGAGTATGTAATGCATGATATATTAGATGAATAAAATGATATATATATGATATATATTCTTTTTACATTAATTTATATATATGGTTGAATGCAAGAATGTAGGAATGCTATTAATATAATGCATATAAGCAATACATGACACTACACCAAAAAAGGTATTTAGGAACCGTTTTTATATGTTCCTAATATTTTTAGGAACATACCATAATCATTCCCAAAAGTGGCGTTGCAATATTTGGAACGGTTATAAAGCATTCCTATATTTAGTCTGGAACAGTTATTACATGTTCCTAAAATTAGATTTTGGAACATATATAATGTGTTTCTAAATTAAATTTGGAACATCTTTGGAATGTTTCTAAATATCATTTTGAAACGTTTTAGATCCATTCCTAAATGTAATTTGCAATGCTTTTGCTTTGTTCATGTAGCCAATTTTGAAACACTTTATTAACGTTCCATTCCTATGTTTTTTTAATTTCAATTCCGTATTCCAAATTTTACTTTGAATCACATATCTGACTCATTAAACACATAATAAGTGGTGCAAGATTTTTTACACATTTTCTAAATCAACATCCAAAATCTTAATTAAATTAACCAAAACTGTACAACTTAATAAAATCAACTAATAATATATCCCAAAAGTTATTATAAAATTGTCATCAAAAGTACGTAAAGTAAATATATATATATATATATATATATATATATATATATATATATATATATATATATATATATATATATATATATATATATATTATATATATATATATATAAAATCTAGACTAAGACTTTAAAATTAAGGTAATCTGTTTACAAAATCTTCTATTCTTGAAGAGATTCTTGCATGACTTCGTTTCTACATCCTCATCAACCACGATTGTAGAATCCCCTATGAGATGCATCAATGGGCTTGGTTCACTGGTTGGCGGTTGGTGTTGAAGCTGAGCCAACCAAAGATAGTGCATCAATTACTTCACTCTGAGCTTGATCTGTTCCAAAGTGAGTTGTGAGTCCACATATGGCGAACCAATAGCACTATAACAGCATAATTCATAGGTTTTATAGATGATCCAAAATGCAACCACATTAAGTAAAATAGTTGGATGCAATAAAGGAAATTAAATTAGATACATAATTCTGAAATCATGGTGTAATCATGTTAGGGAAGCACAAAAGATACAGTTTGAAAAAAAAAGACTGAAACATATTTATATGTGATGGTTGCAACTACAGGCACTTAAACTTTTTACCAACAACTAAAGCTTCAAGTATCCAGAATAGGCGGGTGCTTAACATTTATAGAATGATAAATCTTGCCATTGACAACACCCAAGAGAACCTACAAAAATGAAAGGTCAATGAGAATGTTAGGGAAATGCCAATAAGGGTCAAATGATATTTGTTATTGGACAGTATATTATAAATTGTAACAAGCACACTTAATGCAAAATTGTAATCGAGTTAGATGCATGAATTATCCAAGTTGGGGTAATTACTAGCAAACAAGCAAGCAAAAGAGCAATGGACTGGACAAAAATAAAGAGCCTGCAGATAAACAAAAAGCAAGTGCATCATATGTCTTTTTCAAGTCTTCCAATTTACTCGTATACACCATTTCTGTTTCATCATCCCCATCATCTTCATCATTTCTGCCATCAGCTACCTCTTCTCTGTTTGGTTCCAATTCTCAAGTATCCACATCATCTATTTTTGGTTCCACTTGTGTCTCCAGTACATCTCTGTCTACGGGATTTTCATTTGGGCTATCTGCTCTGGGTTCAGTCACTTCCACATCTATTTCTAATACATCTGCATCTACTGGACATTCCTTTGGACTGTCTGCTCCAGGTTCAGGAAGTTCCCTATTTTACATTCAGATCATCGTCAAGCTCAGTGTTCTCAGTCTCTTCAGGAAGCTCCACAGCATTATTAACTACTTCCTCTACATAGCCTGCATTTGGATTACCGAATCTAGCCATAGGATTCAGTTCAGCAATGCCAGCATCTCCTGGAAACGATCAGATGAATGTTGAGGACAATATGACAGATATTACCAACCAAGCGCCATTCTTTCTGGCATTTGGGCAGCCAGGCAACCAACCTGCAACACCAAGTTTGTGTTTGGTTCTCCAACTATTCAGCCAGGTGGCCCATCAGTCTTCCAGTTTGGTAGCCATCAGAATCCCTCTGTACCACAAAACCCTTCCTCATTTCAAGCAACTGGGAATTCAAAGTTCTCCCAGGATGGTAGCTTCTCTGTGGGCGGTGGCGGAGGTGACAAGTCTGGTATAAGAATTATGAGGGTTGCACGAAATAAGCATAGGAAGAAGTAAGGAGTTGAAGCTATTTTCATGTGGACATTTTGTTCTTAGATGCTCAGTTTATCCTTTCATGGCTGAATATGTCAGAGGGAAGAGGTAAGGTGCTTTTGCTAGTTTCTACGTGGTGCTTAATCCTTTGATAGAGTTGAAGTTTGTACGAGTATTGATAAGCAAGTTGGCCATTAGTTTATTCTTTTCCTCTCTTCTCAGCTGTCTTCTTTATTGTACTTTTCCTTCAGACATTACTGTTGCAATTTTGGTGTAGCTGTAGAAAGTACCGGACAATATTTGCCTTGTGTTACTATCAAGGGTCTGGCACTTATACTTTGTTCTTGTAACATACAAGGAATATACATCTCTTGAATGATTACAAATTTCTCTCTTGCAAAAAAAAAATCTCCATCATCATAAAGCAATTCTTCGGTTTCTTATAGGTTCATAGTTTTCCTTCCTTTTCAGATTCATATACAACGCTCTTGTACCACTTGGAAATCTAACAATACATAATTTCAGCCATCTATAAAAAATAAAACTTTTTTAACGTACATCATTTCCATTTTCAAAAGTCAGCACATAACCTTATTCAGCATATATTTAGTCAACAATGACCAAACAGGCAAAAAGAACATATATTCTATAGTAAAAGTGTTAAAGGACGAGTATAGGTTGGTTTCATATGATCTTCTTGCAAAATATTGAATTGAAAAATATAAAATAGTAAATGGAAGAATCATACGATATTTAGATCCCTTTTCAAGTGGGTTATAAATACTATATTTATGGTATCAACATTCTTCATGAGAATTATATCAAACTATATAGCAATGCTTGAAATCATATTTCAATCTATCTACATCTAAAAGTTTCTCATAATGGAGAAATTTGAAAATGGAAAGAAAAACTCCAATAAGTTATCACAGAAATACATAACCAACTTGTATACTCTGAAAATGAATTGATAAACACTAGACTGGTGATCGAACATACAAATTCAGACTGAAAAGGTTGGATTGTCAACAGTATTTGTTGTTGCATCCATTTGGGCATCAGATGGACTCGGGATCCCCATTGAAATCTTCAGTCATCTAAAAAATGATAAGTATGCCAGCTGAAAGTCACAAAGGTATAAAATAATGTTTCACATATATGGCAGCTGGAAGTTGATCCATGACTATATTTCCAAATACAGCTTTCTCACTTCTAGATCCTCCAGGTCCTTGATGTTTGTACAGATATACAAGGGAGACTATAGTGAGTTCATGATAACATAAAACCATCATATATACATGATATAATCCACCTAATAATCACTCCAACCATGAAAAGAAAATAAGCTAATTCCTATCATGAAATCACATATTAATCTAGCATTATCGGATCACAATATCTTTAAATTTGACATAATACTTCTTGCTTCTATAGTACAATATTGTAAAAAATAGAATGTACTGTATGTTTTGAATATTGGCACTACACCTGGCAAAGCAAACTTTATAAACTTGCAACCAAGGAAGTATTAGGCTTTGCGGAAGCCTGTATTTGTCTATATTTAACAGTCAGGAAGCATGTAATTGTTTCTGAAAGGTGAGTTTAATGCGGGGGAAGGTACAGTACACAAGACATCTGAACACAACATGAACCTACCATGAATCTAGAAGGTTCAAACATCTATGGATCAGGAAAGCCATGGGTTGTGATGTATGTTCCTGAATAAAGGCATCACCTTCCACCCCTTTGGGATAAGGTAACCTGCAATAATTTTATGCAATTCAATGCATGTTATTTATATAAAATACAAGATAACTGGAAATTAAAGCCTCAAATATTTAAAAATGAGTAATACTTATCATGCATGTTGTGGGTATAAGTATGCCCGCAAGTGGCTGAGTGACATGTGGATAGGAGGTACATACTTGGATATATGTAAGGAATGACCCAAAATTGATGCATACCATTTTAAATGACTGACATCAGTCATAGCCTTTCAAGGTATGAATGAAATGATGCTTGCCATTCTCAAACTCTCTAGTATAACCTTGATTCAAAGAAAAATGTTAAGAAAATTTCCATTTCCCTTGTCCAATCATAACCATAGAAAGGGAAAGGAGATAATGTTGAGAGAGGGAAATGTCAAGCAAAATCACCTTATGAGTGAGAACCATGCTTCTGGTTTGGGCCCATGTCAAGGCTGGCTTCCACATCCATTGGCTTCAAATAAAGCCATTTGTTGCTCCGGCACAACAACATTAATTCCAGTTTTTAGATTAACCACAAACAACATAATCAAAAAAGTTCTAATTTTTAATAGGGCATAATGATCAAGTTTAAAAAAATACATAGTTGAAAAGTATCTGAATGACCTGTGCATGAAGTATGCAGTCGCCCCCAGATAATAAAACTCGCAAAGACTGTCTATAGGTTTGATGTATCTGATTTCTTCAGTATTGCAACATAAGTATGCACTAGACAATTTGCGCACAACTTGCCACATAACCTAGGTTGCATAAACAATGACATGGATTCAGATAAGAAGACAATACGGATCAAAACAGAGGGCTGGTAAACTCGGGCCTTAACATGGAGGTTCATGGTTTTGTACACCAGAACAAGAGAAGGAATGTCCCTGTTTCTGTCGATCAAAATGGGGGTTGCTTTGGCCACAATTGGCACAAGCGCTGGCGAGGGGGCAGAGTAGGGTGATAGCGATAGACGGAGAGGACAAGGGGGTTGGCGAAGCACTGTGGTGGTCTTTCCAAAAAATGTAGAAATTTGTAGAATTTTTTCCTCAGGGACATTCCGACGGAAACTTAAGTTTTAGGCAAAATACAATTGTAACAATGGTAAAAAGTGACGAATCATCTTAACAAGGCGACCAGGATGGTGAGAGTGCCATGATCGACGAAGTAATCAGACAAAAATTACCAGAAATGGTATAGTATGTGCTTCAGAACTCTGGGGGTATCAATGATCAGACGAACCAAACATTCCTTTCGATCGCTAGAGGGATGGACGAGGGGTATTGTTTCGGAGGAGGTGAGGGAATGCTTATGGCGAAGTGGGCTGGAGATATGGGGTGGAGCTAGAGGGATGGATGAGGACCGTGAAGAAGTCGTAGAGAGCAGGGGAGATCTACGTCACGACGACCGAAGGAGATCTTCTGAAGAGGTGCTCTCCGGTCAGTTGCCCAGGCTCGAGGAGGCTTCGTCGCTGCTTTGGGGTGCTCGACGATGCGGTCAGGCCCGTGTTGGGGAGGTTGTGGCTCTTGCCACCGTCAACGAGAGCACGTGCTGGCCTTGGACTGTATCTTTCATAGCGAGGAAGGAAGTGGAGGCTCTGGTGAGCAAGGGCTTGCCAGAGCTGGAGCAAGGAGTGGAGGCTCCGGCAAGCAATGGCTTGCCGGAGCTAGAGCTCATGGAGATGGGGCTCGAGATGGTTTGTCTAGAATAGGAAGAAGAAGGGGAGAGAAAATTAGGATTCAGGCATGGTTGTATGGTGTATGAGAAGGGAAAGAAGAAGATTAGAAGTGGAGGTGCCTCTCGGAAAGAAGAGGGCGAGAAAATCCCAAGATAGGGGGGTTTGGCTGTAGCATAATATTAGATTTAGGGTTAAGGTTTGCTTGGAATGATTTCCATATTGGATTTGAACACAAATTAAATCACTTCAAGAAATATAAATTGTGTTAAATTTTAGAAAAAATAATTTTTGGAACATTTAACCATTTTGGGACACATAAAATGAGTTACAAAACCTAGGAACACTTGCAAACCGTTTCAAAGTCCAAAATGTTAAATGTATCAAATTGGCTTTTTTGGTGTAGTGTGAATGAAAGAATGATATATAATGTATGCATGAAAGTATATAATGAATTCTAGATATGAATGCAAGATATATATGTAATGATAGATATGAATGCATAATGTATAAATATTGTAATATAATATATAATGATAACATGTATGGTAATGTAGAGTATATGATGCAAGCATGAATGAATGGAGGAAATACATATATATAGGTAATATAGAATGTAATATATGAAATGAATGAATGATAATATATAACATGATATGTAGGTAATACAAGGTATGAAATATATGATGTGTGTATGTTTGTATGTCTCTATGTTAATGTATGAAATGATATGAATATACAATGTATGCATATATATAAAACATGTAGGTAATGCATAGATGCATGAATGAAATAAATGTTTGCAATATGTTATTATAAATACAAGTATCTAATATGCATGAATGTAAGTATAATATAATACAAGTATACATGTATGTATCATGTAAATGTAGTATACATGATATGTATGTATGCATGTATACAAGGTAAGTATGTATGTATGTATTTCTATAAACTGAGTTAACCTATAACCTTTTACACACATGCATTCATACACCCTTTTACATCATGTATCCCATGTCATATACACCTACCTATCACTAAATTTTAGAACATTAACACATATTCTTTCATACACATGCCAAACACACACATACTCACTTACTCATTTACCTCTCTTTCTCTATATATATATATATATATATATATATGTATGTGCATGTATATATAGCTTTCCTATATATATCTATGTATATGAATATGTGAATGTGAATAATATATATACATTATATGACTAAGTTTGTGTGCCTTTTGTGCTTGGTTTAGCAAGTGACTTAGGCTATGAGTTAGTAGCTATCTTGGATACTTGATTTGCATATACTTAGTTTGTTTAGACCTAGAATAACTTGTTTGACCTAATTTAGACTTGTTAGACCTAGTTTGACCATAGTTGACCTAGGTTTGACTTTCAGGGTTGACCAAGTTGACCAAGAGTTAACTTTGGTCTAGATTGACCTAGAATCATGTAGAATGCATAGTAGAACTTCATATTGTCATTTTGGACTTGTTGTGACTTGTGTTGTTCTGATTAGGAGCCAGACACCTCTCATCGGATAGTATATTTACTTTGGACATTCAGACATCAGACGAGTACATTCTCTGATAATTCTTTCATTTACTTGTCAATTACTGTACTTCAGTTCTAGTTAGTTTTATGTGATTCTTATAACACGTATGGATATTTTTGGATTCATGTATACGACACACATACCATATTATCTGGCCTCTATTTCTGGAATCACTACTGGCATCACCTTCTGGAATCACTACTGGAACCACCTACTGGAATCACTCTGGAATCTTTTGCTGGTATCATTATGTTTGGCTGGACTCATCTCGATTCTCGTATCATTTTCTGGATTCACTTGTACTTGTGGGTGGGGAAATATAGGAGTAGACATGTGAACATTCCTAAATACTGGAACCACTCCCTTGGAATTATACTGGAACGATAGCCATCCCACACTTGGCCGAGTGTGCGGTGTGCCGTATTGCCTACAGCCGTTCACATGTCAATCCCAATATTTTAAAACCCACTGTTAGAGTATAGGCTGAACTCACCCTGGAACCTTTGATCACCAACTGGACTCACCTTATACCGGACTCATCTTATACTGGAACCACCTGGTATCAGATTCATGTTGTCTGGATTTACTTGGGTTTTGCACTTGTTTACATTTACATTCTGGACTTATTATGTTACTTTAGTTCAGCTAGATTTATTTTACAGTCTTCATTGCCATCATTCTTCTCTTATTTTAGTTCTTACTTTCCTTGTATCTTATCTGTTCTCCATACCATCACCTGTATATAAACTGCCATATTCATCAATAAAACTGTCTATAACTGCTTTATAGTTCTCTGTTATTTACTTGGGATTTCTTGATGAGTTGTACTCATTCCTGTCCTGACTGGACCTGTTGAAAATTTTACAGAGGATGATGAGGAACCCTGCACCCCCTTACTTGGAGCTTGCTTAGTTGACACTCGCGACCTGGACCCCTGGGGGGTTCAGGCAGCTGCTCAGGATGATACCTTGTATAGTGTAGATAGCTTAGACTGTTCTTCTTTTCATGTTTAGCTGTTGCCTTTATTTTCTAGAGTTGTATATTTTAGTGATGTTGGGACCTTGTTATTTCATTTTGCTGTACCTCAGTTGAGGATTCTCTTATCTATTTTATCGTGCCATATTCTATTTCTAGATTGTGATTGAGTTGTACCTCTGTGTTGGCCTCCTTATGGAGAGTACTCATATTATGTTAGTTATAGTTCATGACCTAGAACAGCGTTCTACCGCCGACACTACGGCGTAGGCTGGGCGTTGTTACGCTCTCGTGCCCTTACTCTAGGGTGCGGGTCGTAACAAATATTAATTTTAATTTTAATTTTAATGTTAATGCTAATTTTAATTTAATGTTAATATTAATTTTAATGTTAACGTTAAAGTTAATATTAATGTTAATGTTAATGTTAATTTTAATATTATTGTTCATGTTAATTTGATATTAATTTTAATTTTTATATTATTTTTAATTTTAATTTTAATATTAATTTTAATATTAATTTAATATTAGTTTTAATGTTTAATGTTTAATTTTGTTATGTCAGCTGTCATATCATCAGCCATGTCATATGCCACATAATGGGAGATGATATCACCCAAATTTTTGGGAGCCAAATAACATTTTTGCAAATATTTGTGTTGTTCTCTATCTTTCTCTTACGTGCACAACAGTGTTCCCATTTATGTGACTATATATGTCTACACATGTCTACACTAAGGAAGGAACTTATTCTGCCATGCGAACCCAACAAAATTCTTGCACAATTGTTACAATCTTCTTCATATATTCTTTCCTACGCCTTATCCTTCCATAGTCTTTAAACAGTAGTAGGAGTTACTGTCTACTCCCACGCGGATGTGCAGCATGGATGACCGAGTTGTTGGCCCAGAAAATAGACTAGGAAGCACACACACAAGTTTTTGTGTAATTGCAACTTGGTGAGTGCATAATGTTTTTCAAGAGACTTTAAATAGGCCTACAAGGCTTACAAACAAAATGGTAACAACCACTAAAAGTGGATCTAGTGGCTCCTAAAGCCAAGCATCACCACTCAATTATGCAAAAGACTAGGCCATGCAAAAGACTAGGCCATGTAAAGACTAGGTAGTTTATCACATTCAACAGGTTAATTCCTACAATTTACCCCCTAAGCCTGTTGCATATAACCTTTCACCATGTGGTGTGTCTTGTGCTTGACGACGTCGCCGTACTCGTCCTCCTTGAGCTTGTAGACCCACTTTAAACCGATCAGACAGTGGTCGGGTGGGAGGTTGACGAATTCACCTATTCTTGTGCCCTGCAGGTCTGCCTTGTCCACGCTCCTCGAGCTTGACTGCCATATCCACTGTCACTCCTTAATCAAGGAGATAATTCCTATCATTCATCAGGTTCGGCACATTCCTTGGCAATCTTCTCTGACACCTGAGGAACCTCGACGCTCGGAACAACGCGGTTATTGCCTCCACGCAGCACGGGCACACGGACGTTGATCAGGAGAGGTTCCGCCAGATGGAGCACTCGTCCGGGCAGCGGCCCAACTTCATAACCTTCTCTACCCTGGCCGGACACACCTCCGACTGGCTAGGATGCCGCCTCACCAGCGTCATCATGGAGGTCTTCTTCTTCTTCGGCTCCCTCCTGATGGGCTTGGCCCCCGTCTACAACGCCGAGGTGGCCCCCACCTCCTCGCACGGGTTCCTCACCTCCTTCCCCGAGGTCATCATCAACTACGACATCCTCCTTGGCTACATCACCAACATGCCTTCACCAAGCTCGTGTTGCGGCTTGGCTGGCGCGTCATGCTCGACATCGGCGTAGTCCCTTGCATCTTTCATGACATCGGGGCCATCTTCATGCCCGAGTTCCCCCGTGCTCGTCATGCAAGGCTGCCTCAGATGCTAGGAGGATCCTTGAGCGGACCTCTGTCTCCAAAGTTGCCAACATCAATCCTGTATCGGGATCCCCGAGGACTGCTACGTAGACGTCGTGGTCGTCGCCAAGAAGAGTCACGGGAGGGCGTGCGGAAGGGGCTTCTTTCGCCTGCTCGAGCACGTCGGGCTAGTACATCCTGGCGTGCTCCTCCGACGGCCGCTTCTTTTCCCCTCTAAAATCTTGGAGGCATCCGGATTCTCGACAATAATCTCCACGGTCGTCACTGCGCGACGTAGCAATAACCCTCTCGGACATGGGAGTAAAAACTTTTTCGACCGTCGCAGGCGCCGATGCTTTAGGCATGAAGACAGAGGACGCCCGTATTCGATTCTTTGTCGCAGCGGCCATGAGCTCCTCTGCACCCTCCGGCTTCTCGACTATGACACTCCTCCGGGACGTTCAGGAGTTTGCTACCTTGATCTTGCAAAGTAGGTGGTACTGGTTCTGGAGGATCCAAACTATCGAAGGTCCTCCACTCCGATGTCTCACCGACGGAGTGAGCCTCCAACACAATCTGTACTCCAGACAGACAGTTTCGCCGACCGGTGGTCGAACACCAACAATGTAATTTTATTGTAGTCCGGGCAGCAGTTGATGGCGCCGACGTCGAGGTACCATGCATCGTCGTCGTGGTCATCCTCGCGATCCAATGCACCAGCATGCACCTCGTCGAGTACAACGGTGTTTATCATGCCTACGTGGTCTCGACGAGTGTGTACTCCTGCGCGATCAGCAGTGGGGGCTCATCGTCTCTGCTTGCGTCAGATGGGCCAACTCATCGTGCTTCGGCTTGCGGTAGTCCTCTGCCCATGGCCGTAGATGCCACATTATGGCACTTTTCCTTCTTGTCATGCATGTCACCAGACGCGTTGTCGTTGTTCGTGTTGCCGTGTCACGACCCGCACCCAGTTTAGGGGCACGAGTACGTTGATACGTCTAGCCTACGCCGCAGTCTCGACGGTAAAACGTTGTTTTAGGCCACAATCACAACTAACACAATATAATATACTCTCCAAACGGAGGACAATCTCAGAAGGAAACTCAATCATAAAACTAGAGGTTAGATAATCAGCATGATAAGATAGAATAAAATCCACAAGAGAGATACAACCAGAAATGAAACCAGTCTTAGTGTTATCAACACTACTACAAACAGAGTATAAAATAAATATATTTCAAGACAATTAAAAGATAAGTAAAAAACTCTAGCCATCTACTCTAAGCTCTATTGGGTCTCCACTAGGCTAGCTGGGATCCTTCCAGTTATCTGTAAAATTTTATCAACAGTCCAGTCAGACAGGAGCGAATTCATAAACTCTCACACAGTTCATATCATGGCAGGAAATATAAAATGGAATAGAATAAAATACATAAAATGCTGTAAGAGATGTACATGAATAGTAAGAGATATCTGAAAACAGTATATATATATATAATATAACCACGTGGTTATATATATATATATAATATATATATATATATTATATATATATATCTATATATATATAACCACGTCAATCGAATTCAAGGCGAGCGAAGTGAGACCGCCTAAAAGTGGAAAGAACGCTTATGGAAAGTAAGACTATAAGTGACTAAGTGATTAGAGCACAGATGGTTGCGTAACCGGCTGATTTGTACATAACTAAGTTACAGAGTTGCACATGACCTACTTTGGAATTGATCACATAACCACTTCTACTCTCCTCGTCCCCAATCAATACACAAGGTCCAGTCAAGTTATGTTACGTATATGATAGTTTTTATACATGAAGTACATGTGAACATGAGAGTACATAAAGCACATGAGTGTACATGAATAATGAGAGTACAAGGAATACATGATGTACGTGAAAAAGCACATGACATGAGTATCCGATGCACCCGGGGGATAACATCTCATGAAAAGATCCATATAGTACCAATCTGTTATAACAACGTGACAACATCAAGTAAGTATTCTAGAACAAGAATATAAGTCCTAGCAAGTATAAACGCTCAGAACATATACTCGCTTGATATCCTGAATGACTGGTGAGAACAGATGTCCGAACTGGAGTAACTGAGTCCTATCTAGAGCAACACAAGTTACAATGTAATCAAGATGTAATAAATGAAGTTTACAATACATTCTACATAATATTAGGCCATTCTAGGTCAAAATCACTCTTGGTCAACTATGGTCAACATTCTGTCAAACTAGGTCAAACTATCTAGGTTTAGTCAATTTCTATCAACAGGTCCAAGGCCTACATTGGTCAATTCTAGATTAACTAACACAATATAGGCCATCTCAACCTATATTAGGATACCCAG